>CM033648.1:62649673-63025506 GCA_019512145.1 Engystomops pustulosus
TCAGGCGCCAGGTGTTCACTCCTTTAAACTCCCCTTAGAAATGGGAGCTTGAAAAATACAGGTGCGACACAAGTATCATCCATTTGCTGACCTTATTGGAGGATCAGTCGCTAGGTAACACAGTCTCTGTGAGACTTCAAGAGGTTGGAAAAAGCTACATTGGCATGCCTTCCATTTTTCTTGCAAATGACATACGGGTGACAATTTTTGTGGACAAACAGCTCAGAAACTACTCATAAAATACTAAAAGACACTAGGACAGATATATTATTGCATGTATAGCAAGCCATGTTTATTTATCATGTATGTGGGACACAATTGTTTCTCTTTTGCATTTTGTTCGACAATTTTTAATACCGTGCACTTAAAGTGCTGCGGTGGTGTGTGTGTGGTGGTTCCTAGTTTGCAACACCTTTATAACTCATATGTGATATAATTTCACATATATTGTGGTCCACCATCATCCTTAGTAGTTTAGGCCCATCTGGCCCTTGCAGCCCCTGTGGCCATTGTCTTTGCAGGCAATATATATATGACCTGCAACCTCTCTGTAGACCCCCCACCTTCCCTGTGGCATCCCCTTCATCAGCAACAAGCAAATCATTGGCAGCAGAGCTCCATGGTGCAGGGCTGAGTGCAACAGAGCACCGGCTACAGCGCGATAGGAGCACCTGAAATGTAAGTGATTCAGTACTTTACTGCCAGGAAGGATGAATACTGTACCAGGCTTCAGCGGTAGCCAGCAGCAGGCAGCTTAAGCATCGGTACCTGCTGGAAGCAGAGCTATGGGCAGTGTCTATTCTGCAAAAAGCAAACTATAACATATGTCTGTTCACCACAACACCGTTATTGCCGTGTGCTATTGTAGTAACCCCCATGCATGTAGCATATTGTTATATTCACTACTGTATTTTGTACGTAATCTTTCCCCTGTATTCAATAAAATGTGGTTATGTCAAATGTAACTGTAAATGCAGTATACTGCTACTGCATACAATTGGGCTGCATTGTATTTGCCCTGGAACTATGTAACAATATAATAATGTTTGTATGCAACTAAGAAATTGTAACCAAGAACGAGCAACACACAATAAAGACAGTGTTTGTATGTAACTGTAACGTTAAAATTTATCTCTAATGTTTGTATCAATTGTTAGGTCACTATGTACAAAATAATTTCCTCGTAGGGGATCAATAAAGTACTATCTTATTTTATCTTATTCATCGGAACAGCATGAAGCCAAGTGCATATATAAAAAATAAGTCAACTATTTGCACATCCTGATAACTGACTAAGAGCATTTGACACTGTTAAATAATGTGGCAAAAAGCAATTGCACAGAAAACTAATGCACAGTGCACCAGTTTTAATATATTTAGGCCACTGACTACAAAAACTGACAAGTGATCTGTGGTTTGTGGGCAGAGGAAAGACATTTTGTGCAAGTAGCTTTAGGGTCCAGAGAATATTCAGCTTACTTCTGCCAATTGGCGCCATGCAGAAATATCCGGATGGAAAGGTGCTGTAAATGGGTCCACATAATCCTCCAGCATGTGAACAGTCATTGCTCCGGGCAGTACATTGTCTTTTATTTCTCATGCTCTGGAAAATGGGGACTGCACAGTGACCTCAGCTCTACATATAGGCAGAGGTTTAGTGGTCCCAAACTGTATGACGACTTACCTTTAAAGGGTACATCTCTTTCTAAAATTATTTTTAAAAATCCTCCATCCTATATCTATTATCCTACTATCCTTATCCTGCGTATTTATTACGTGTAGAAATTGTGACTAAATGTTTCTCTTGTTCTCAGTGCACCAGTTGCCTATGAATTGAGATATCATTCATTCTTTTAAGAAAATTTAAATTAAGAAACGGCAGGAATTTCTGTTCTTCCTTTTGATGTAGGAGAAGTATATGTATATATTTCCCATGCAACATTATATTCAGTCTTCCCACTTTTCTAACCTTCCAATATGCAGGTCACCACTTCAGTGAAAGAGTTTTACTGGAAATGATCACATACATATTTTCTTCACTTTATTTGTAAATTTCATTTTTTTTTTTGCATCTTCTAAAAGCACCTTCTATTGTTCGGCAAGGACTTGGATATTACATCTTGTAGAGTAAGGCAGGATAAAGTGCTATAGACCAGGAGGGAAGTAATGGTTATTTGATGCTTGTGCCTGACTATAGATAATGCATCACCCTTCCCAAAAGCATCAGTGCCCAGTTAAGATACATTATTTTCATTCTATGATCATTTTCCTCTAAATACGGAGAGTTACACCTCAGTGGAGACAAGAGTAATGGTCATTTCTTTAAAGCTGCACAGTCCAATCCTTAAATGTAGGACTTGACGTGCTCTAGTGTGCGATTCAATGAAGATATAACTGCAGATGTTGTGTCATAAAGAAGATATTTTGATTTCTAGAACATTCAGAACAAAGTGCATTCTAGGTTAAGGATATTTGCAGTGTCCCATCTTGGTATACTTATATTATTTTTACTTATACTAAAAGAATTCATGCCATAGTCATTGGTTATGGGGCAGGGGCGTAACTACAGTGGTAGCAGCCATAGCAGCTGCTATGGAGCCCACAGTGTCGGGAGGGGGGCCCCATCATCTGACCTGTCACACTAAAGCATATTATATAAATAACATTTATGTGCTGTATATATGATGTGTATATTCTGTATGTAGATATATACTGAGAAACAGGATGTAGGTTTATTCTCATATATTACAAGGTTTTGGTTTCTTGGAAATGTTATATTTATAAATCAATCAATAGGTCTTAGGACTGTAAAGCTCAACTCTTTACAATATACACCTTAAAGGGGTATTCCAGGAATCAGCATAATTCATATACAAATGGGCCCTCAAAATATAAGCTAATATTTAATTAGTTGTTATTTAAAATTTTGCTCCGCTTAGCAGAAAATGCTGTTGACATAGACTGTAATGAAGAATTAAAATGTTACTGGCCCTTTAATCAGTCCGTTAATTTCCTCCGCGCGGTCCGTTGCAGAACAGAAGATGGCCGCCGGTCACATGTTCACATCACATGTCCATCACCTGCCTGGGCAGGTCATGTGATCACCACTACTTTTGGCTGTTGTCGGTTGGTTGCAGTGCATCCAGTATGGCCAGTGTTGTGGTAATGGCAGTTACACATCATTACTATGGTAACAGAGCAAGCAAGTCTGTTATATCATCACTGCTAGCAGAGCATAAGTGGTAGGAGGAGTTACTGAGAACCAAAGGATCATGGAACCTGTAGTTACCAGTGGCGGCCATCTTAGTGATAACTCCACCTACTTTAGAGAGGCCATAAACTTTGTAAATCATAAAATCTAATTATTTAAGCTCCATTTTGTGACTAATGACATTGAGTCTTGTTGTATTCATTTAGTTATATCATCATGGGTTTTTGTGTCAGACGTTCATATTCCCGGAATACCCCTTTAATTATCTGCATCTGTTTTTTTAAAAAAGAAACTTTTATAGATATCTGGTTAAATATCGGTGTTCAGCTTTTAGCACTTTTTTTTTAGGCTACATGCACATGACTGTATATGTGTGCCATGAGCTTGCCACAAAAAATTGCGGATAACTTACCGCACACGTAGATTGTGCATGCAAACATGAGTATGGCGCAGTCCTATTCCTTCCCGGATTTGCAGTGGGGCTGTTCTCTGTCTGTTGACATCGGCGGGCTGAGCCAGGATCACCTGTGGATGTCAGATGCAAGCAGGGGAAAAAAAATATTTCCTCCATGGCAACAACTTATATCCTAAGGTTTGGACAATAGTATTTATTAATGTATTTATTAATTTATTAATATTTTTTTGGGGGGGAAACAACTGTTAGCTAAAAGAAGGTGGCATTTAGTTAATAGGGCTCTAAGGGAAAAAATCACTAGCTGTATATGTGAAAAATGTGGTGACAGATTCCCTTTAACTGGCACAAGTTAGTAGTCACTAGTGTGAGAAGACGCTATACAGACAGTCCCCGGATTAGGTACAAGATAGGGTCCGGAGGTTTTTTCTTAAGTTGAATTTGTATAGAAGCCGAAACTGTATATTTTATCATTGTAGAATTTTTTTCCCCAGTGACAATTGGAGTTTAAACATTTTTTGCTGTAATGCGACCAAGGATTATCAATTAAACTTCATTACAGACACCTTACAGCTGATCATTGCAGCCTGGAACTATAGTAAAGCATTCAGAGAGCTACACCAGAGGTCAGATGGGTTGTCTGTAAGTTGGGTGTCCTTAAGTAGTGGACCGCCTGTATACAGTTTTTGGGAGTAGATAGAAACACACTCAAGCTGATAGCTAATAGCAGTGGCCTTATTGTGTCCCCAGGACACTGCTTCTCTATATCTCTCACTTACTAAAAAGCTTTAACATCATCTTACAGGACATTATAAAGATGTAATATGTAATTGCGGTGAGATAAACACTGACAGTTTTTGACGTTGAAGTTTTGAGTTGAATTTTGAGGGAATTTCTAAAAGTCAAAAAATTTTTGAGATTTCAACTTCACTGAGAATATAAAATTAGGAGAGAGCAGAGGAGGAATAGGCCTGATAGATAGGGAAAGAAGCATTGTCCTCTGATATATTCTAAAATTTCTTCTATCCACTAATAGAAGTGTGTGGGTCCCCTTAGAAATAACATGGGGGTCATGGTGGAAGGAGATGAGGAAAGGGCCAATCTACTGAACGTCGCCTTCTCAACTGTCTGTACCCAGGAAAATCCCCTGGTGCAAGACACAATGAGGAATAATGTAAATTCTTTTTGGAATGTCAACAGTTTAACCCAGGAAGAGGTACGGCGCCGCCTCGCAACCACTAAGATAGATAAATCACCGGGGCCAGATGGCATACACCCTTGGTTTCTGCATGAGCTATGTACGGTGATAGACAGACCGTTATTTTTAATATTTGAAGATTCACTGAGGACTGGTTATGTTCCACAGGACTGGCGCATAGCAAATGTGGTACCAATATGCAAAAAAGGATCAAATAGCGGTCCTGGAAACTACAGACCCATGAGTCTAACTTCTGTGGTGGGGAAAATATTTGAGGGGTTTGTTAGAGATGCTATCCTGGAGTATCTCACTGTGCACAACCTTATAACCCAGCATCAGCATGGGTTTATGAGAGATCGGTCCTGTCAGACTAATCTGATTGGTTCCTACGAGGAGGTAAGTTCAAGACTGGATCTGGGGGATGCTGTGGATGTTGGATATCTGGACTTTTCAAAGGCATTTGACACCATGCCACATAAAAGGTTGGTATATAAAATGAGACTGCTGGGAATAGGAGAAAATCTGTGTATTTGGGTAAGTAATTGGCTTAGTGATAGAAAACAGAGGGTGGTCATTAATGGCACATTCTCAGATTGGGTTGACGTTACCAGTGGAGTGCCACAGGGGTCAGTATTGGGGTCACTTCTTTTTAATATTTTTATTAATGACCTTGTAGTGGGTTTACACAGTCAAGTTTCAATATTTGCAGATGATACTAAGCTGTGTAAAGTAATAAATACTGAGGTCGATAGTTTAGCATTATAGTGGGATTTGTGGAAGCTTGAGGAGTGGGCAGAGAAATGGTTGATGAGGTTTAATGTAGATAAATGTAAAGTTATGCACTTGGGCAATGGAAACAAAAAGTATAATTATGTTCTAAACGGTCAATTACTTAGTAAAACTGGAGCTGAAAAGGACTTGGGGGCATTGGTGGATGGTAAACTTAATTTTAGTGACCAGAGCCAGGCGGCTGCTGCTAAAGAAAATAAAATTATGGGATGTATTAAGAGAGGAATAGATTCTCATGATAAAGACATAGTTTTGCCCTTATACAAATCCCTGGTCAGACCACACATGGAATATTGTGTCCAGTTTTAGGCACCAGTGTATAAAAAGGATATAGTAGAGCTGGAACGGGTGCAGAGGAAAGCAACAAGGATTATTAGGGGAATGGAGGGATTAGAATACACTGACAGATAACAAAATTTGGGATTATTCAGTTTAGAAAAAAGACGACTGAGGGGAGACCTCATTACAATGTACAAATACCTGAACGGACAGTACAAGGATCTCTCCAAAGATCTTTTTATACCTAGGCCTGTGACCAGGACAAGGGGGCATCCTCTACGCCTAGAGGAGAGGCGATTTTACCATCAACATAGACAAAGGTTCTTTACTGTAAGAGCAGTGAGACTGTGGAACTCTCTGCCGCAGGAGGTTGTTATGGCGGACTCTATGTACATGTTCAAAAGAGGCCTGGATGCCTTTCTGGATAGAAAAAATATCACGGGTTATGGGGATAAAACATTTATTTAATTCTTAAAGGTTGGACTTGATGGACTTGTGTCTTTTTCCAGCCTTATATACTATGATACTATGAATACTTAAATTATGCAATGTTCATTAAAAGGTTAGTGACCATGTAAGTTAGGAAAGGTTTTTTCTGTTTACCTCCCTATCGCGCTATAAAATAGCAGCAGAAATTCAAGTCTCCTCCTACGTGTAACCATGCTAATGCCTGCACATGAATAAACCTAAATATTAGAGTCCTAAAAGGTAATTTATTAGTTTTATATGTGTTTTTTTTAACATTGACATTACAGTTACTATCCCCCAAGTGCAATATCTGGTTCCTGTCATTATGTCCTTAACTATGATAAAGTTTGTACCATAATCCAAGATATAATGCTGGAAACTATGTAATACCTGGAAGCATCACAGGACAGGGAAGCGTAGATTAAGATGTTGTGTGCCCATATGCAAAATGTAATAGCTTTATATTCTGCATATCATGAATCACACATACTGTACATTCTTCTTTAAACCTATCTTTCTAAATGGTACTTCAATATTTGACACATATTTTATTTTTCCCACAAATAAGGTATTGAGAACCCGTCAGCTGAATGTAATATATGTGTATGAATATGTGTGCATTGTCTCTTCCACATGCCACCTGTCAGGCTCTGTCACCTCAGTCCATTTACACATTGGAACGTATCTGGACCAGGCTCTTCATCTCGTGGCAGCTAATTAATCTCACCCGATTCCTCCGGCAGCCCACTTGTCTCTTCTTTGTGTCAATCACCATAAGCTGATGCTATACGCACAGTGTGCTCTGGACTCCTGTATAGTCTGCCTGCTTTCCCTGTTGACATACAAGGGTGTGAGTTATAATTACATCTCATGGCTCTGCAGGAAATTCATCTGGGACGTGTTATTTAAAGCAGCAATATAGGTTTCTGCAGAGATTGAGTGATAAGCAGCCCAGAGAGAGGGCAACCTGACTATTCCAAATCTGTCTTGTGCTGTGCAATAGAATAGTAATTACTTGATATATTGACTTGCAAACTAAGCGTATTAACTCCATGCGTTCTTTGTAGCTCACTTATCAGACTTTAAGTTCTCTTGTCTATCCAAATGTTACCCTTGTTTTTTTCTATTGCTCTCCAAATGTTATCCGCTTCGTGTGTTGAATATATTAAGATAATTATGGGAAATTCAGTACTTTACTTAACATTTGGAACATTCCTTTTGTATTGTAATGTAAATTTGGGAAAGCAAATGAAATTGCTGGTTCTCAACAGTAATGGAAGACTATTTTCACTGTTGAGTATTCATTGTTTTATCCAGTCTCTTCAAATATTAATGGACTGCTTACATTATCAGATTTACAGGGAAAGTTATTCATGGAAAGTTTTATGAGAGATGGTCATAACTGGATATGTGTGTTTTTATTCACAGTGAAAGGTGCAGGTACACCATGAGAGGTCATGTGGATTCTGTTAATAGCATTGAGTTCCTGCCGTATTCGAACATTGTGCTCACTAGCTCGGCTGATAAGACCTTGTCCCTGTGGGATGCTAGAATGGTAAGTCAGTCATATGTTATGTCTTTCTGCTTCCAAAGCTTGACACATGCAAAAATACATCTTCCGTTGAGGTAGGCCAAAATGGTCAAAATATTGATACGTTGGACATTTTGACCAGTCACATATACAACTGCATTGTTGGTTCTGACACTTTTCTATAACACAGCAGCTACATTTGTCAGCAATATATGCTACAGTAGCTCTTCTGTGCAGTCATACGCATCAATGAGTCTTGAGTGCTTATGACCTTTTTGCCGGTTCACTAGTTGAACCTTTTTGGACCACTCTTGGTAAGTATTAAAGGAAATCTGCCATCAAAATAAAGAGTAATAAACCAGGGACACTTACTTATAGATCCAGGCACTGTGACTGAGGTAATCTTCTTATTTCTTATCCATGGCCTCCTTCCTTCTTTGTAAATGTAACTTTTATATTCTGAGGGGGTGTATAAAGGATATAAGAAGATTACCACAGTCACAGTGGCTGGATGTATAAGTAAGTGTCCCTGGTTTATCCTTCTTGGTTTTGATGGTAGATTTTCTTTAATGCTTACCAAGAGTGGTCCAAAAAGGTTCAACTAGTGAACCGGCAACAAGGTCATAAGAACTCAAGACTCATTGATGTGTCAGAAATTCTCTCTGGATATCAAATAATATTTTCATGTAACTGTACAGTTGTTAACCCCATAAAGAGATTTTAGTTGTTGGTCCTGTTGGCATTGCAGTCCGACACTGGTCATAGAGATTATATGGACCGTCACACATGCAGGATCAGCCTTTCCTAAGTGGCAAAGATGGTAAAACCCCCTTAAGCCGCAAGTTAAAGCCCAAGCTGTGTAAAGAATAACTTGAAATAACTGTAATACCGATTCAGTTCTATGATTTATATTATAATGGATTGAAACAAGACATATGTCTATAAAGTTCAACCAAGAAAGGGATTGGATGAGGAAGGGATTTAAAGGTAATAACGCTATATCATAACCAAACCATCAATGTTATTTTGATGCAAAAAGTCATCTACACCTACTATCCCCACCGTGGCCAGTGCCCGGGGCGGGCTATCCCACAGATTCACAGTTCTTACAGTAAAGAAGCCTTGTCACCTCTATTGATTTAAATCTTGTTTTCTCCAAACAGAGACAGTGCTCCCTTGTCTTTTGATTTTTGACTTTAATTTAACTTTCCACCATATTTTTTGTATGGACCATTCATGTATTTAGACAAAAAACATGCCCCCCCCTAATGTAATGTAAGGAAACTGCTGGTGCTTTCATTGCAAAACTATGGAGATCAAATACTAGTTTGTGTATAGTGTCCCATATGAAGACATTTGGTTCTTTTTGTTACTTTCATCACTGACTTGTTTTCCTTGTGTTATTCCACTGTGTGAAGATATGTGGCTTATATAAAGGTCAGCATATGGCAACAGATCTATTCCACTGTAGGCTGTAAGATGCAAAATTCTGTTCATTGGACAGTAGAAAGCGTCTGTACATCTGCCTCTGTTCTGGGGAATTCACTGATCTATGAATATGTTACACTTTATTAAACTACCTTAAATACTGCAGTGTGTGATGTAAATTAATTAGAATTCCAGGAGAGATAGTAAAATCTCCAATTTTATTGTTAAGATTTTGTTTTTAAACTTGGATCACAAAGGTAAAATCGGCCTGTTATTACCACTGTGCCCCCTGGAATTTATTATGTGTCTTAGCTAATGGGACAGTAACCTTGTATTTTCATGCAGAGACATCCATAAAGGGTTACAACCCCCTTGGCAGAGTGGGAATCTGTAATACATTCTTTACTCATATTTGCGATGGCTCACCAGCTTTCTGTGTCATGGCCAGTAGATAGCCATCGATGGCCACCCATATTTGCTTTCTGAATGCAGAATGCATCATACTTCCACTCACATCTTACTCCTAGCACAAGCAAATATTACTGCTGCTGGGCAAAGAACGGGCACAGCGGCTGCTGCAATGGCCATGTTGTCTTCTCCCCCACCATCAGTCTTTGCTAGCCATAGATTTTAGCCTGCTGCAGCTATTTAGGAGAGAGCCAAATATGTCTACCAAGGAAGTAGAGAAAGGAAGATTTCATTTGCATGAACTTACAACCAGAAGAGCTGTTTTTTTCTTAAATGCAGTCAGTATCTGTATTTAATAAAGCACCTGAGTAGATGATGCTGAATTGGGAACCTTATTCACTTTGGCAATGTATTATTCAAACTGCTTTATAGTAGAACTCCCAATTTTCGGAGGTGTTACATGATGTTTATTGTACTGAAGGTAATATTACTATTGATTATCCAGACTATTCACTTACAAGGGGTTTTTCAAGACAAATTTCCTGCTGTACTTTTATGATGAAAGAAAGCAAATATTGTGAATTTGGGTACAGTTTTGGGGGAATGTGCCTTGGCAGTTCTTGTTTAGGGATATGTCATGCATTCTAAGAGGCATAGCCCTGGATCTGAATTGGAAATGATGTGGATTTACTAGTAAACACACTGCCATACATGGTACTGTGCTCAGGGGAGGATTAAGACTGCCCTGCACCCTGGGCTGTATGACTATTCTAGCCCCTACAATTCTGGGATTCGTTTCCAACATATGGTACTAGAATGAAGCTTCTTAAGGTATAGAGGATGTGTTTCTTCTGCCTGCTCTCAATCTGCAGTTTCGGGACCTTTGGAGAACCTTCAAAAGTTTTTGAATGGCTCTTGTGGACATGTGTATTAAGAGCAGGAACAGGAAGCAATGGGCCCCCTAGAAGTCATGGATCCTGGGCTACTGCCCAAGCTGCCTATATTATAATCCACTATTGACTTTAGGATTGAACTTCCCATAGGCTACATGACCTTCTAGCCTATTAAAGAGTATTGATTTGATGAACAAATAAGAACAGTTAATAATTATGACTATTATTTATTTTAAACCTGAATCATTATCTATTTGGAAAAAATACTAAAAAAAAACAGTCTTGGCAAACTTCAGAAAAGAAATAAAACAGAAAGAAATGTAATGTCTGCCCTTTTAAAGGAACACATCACCAACTTTTACCGCACCAAACTGCCGAAAATGGCCAGGAATGAAGTCAGGCCAGGTATGAAGTTTCCTTTGTAGAATTCTCACTTTTTATGCGACAAGTCGAATCTTTTCCTTTAAAGGCTTGACCAGAATCATAATTTGCCTGAGATAAATTGCCAAGATGCCCCATCCTGGAGTCTGTAATACCTGGAAACATGGTTTATGAAAGATAAGAATCAGGTCCCCACTATTCCGATAACAGCCTGTATCTCTTATCCTATAGCTAATAAAACATAAAGCAAGTAGTCTGAAAGATGAGATTAATGATCAATGATAGAAAAACTATGGTTCTCATCACTAGAGAGCTCAAGATAGAAACATCTGAATTCACTCTCCCCCCTACAGGCTCTAAAAGTGACTGATCTCAGGTACAAAAGTCTTCTCTTCTCTGCTCATTTGCATCATTTTTTAAATTGGGGAAAAAAAGGTGAGATTTCATATCAAATAGGTAATTCTATAAAGGATATTTCATACCCAGTGTGGGGTAGTTTAGTGGGGTAAAAACTGGTGGCAGTGTCCCTTTAAACTTAGTTTAAAATAGCTCACATATTTTTTGTCAGGTCATATTAAGAATTTGTGATATAATGCCCTACAACTTATAATAATTAAAGACACTTGGAATAAGCTGACATTATGGCTCTACATTCTATTTTGTTGAAAACTTTATTGCGTAGTTCACCGTCTATATACTCCAATCCTTGAAGAGGTTTCATTAAATCTTCTGTAAATGGATATGGTGGTTTAATATGAAATTCTCTAAAACCTATTGGCTTCTTTTAGTGAACCTGCAAATGTAATTATAATCCCATGCCTAATTAATGGCCATGTACAGAGTAGTATGCAGGGAGGACACATACCTCCAAATACTGTACTTACTTTTGCTGTATCATTGAGGTACTAATTCTAAGTAATTGACCCAAAATGCAATTGGGAAAGATCAAATTCTCAAATCACTCTTCTTTGTCTCTAATTACCGTCCTTGTTTTAATTGCCTCGTTAATAGTTATCGAACTTGTGGCCAACTTTTTAATCAGCTTGCTTAATTAGAAATTGTGTCTAGAAGAGAGCACCAGAGTTGTGATCTGTGTTAGGACATGGCAAGCGCCATTGACCCATTCTGTGCCATTTAGCAGACGCAACCAATCAGTAAGCCATTCTTTTCTTCTTTGGTTTGTAACAAGGAGAAGTGCGGAATTGAATAGAGCGCTTGTCAGTGACGCTCTTCAGGTAATGGATGAGTATTAAGATACAATAATTATAGTTGGCATTAGGAAATAGCATGCATGATTGGATAGAAGTAATGGCTTCAGTTGTGATATAGTGATTAAACATATGCCTTATTCTGGTCCAATGAAGATTCTTTCTTGGAGCATATTCATCAATGCGTTGCTGACATCAGCCCACTCATGATTTAATTGATGTTATTGTGGGCTCGTGAAGGTAAATGGTCGATGTTGTGACTCATCATCTCAAGGGCTAGGGTTAGAATTACAGTGCGTGCAGCTGGATACGCACCCTGTCTATGTGATTCGGAAAATTATTATTTTCACTTGGGTTTACGTAAATGTGTTTGGCTTTTGTAATCCTTAATATTTTAAAGGGCCCTTTATAGTCCTACAGCCTATAATGCATTCTGAGGTCTTAAAATTTCTTGCTGCGATAATGGAGTACTTGTTTTGAGAATTGCTCTATTGAAATTGCATTTCCCTGACAGTGGTAATTTAGGTGAGGTTCTGAGGACGTCAATGAGCAACATTTTATTTAGCAAACAACATAATGGTTAATGGATAAATTCATGCATACATAGAAACAGATGCATGTCTTGAAGCTTTTTAACACGATTTTACTGTGACTCAGTAACTAACAAGGTCATCTGCATTCTGCCATATAAAATATATAAAACATACTCAATACAACAACACAATTCATCAATATTGTATCATAAAAATATCAGCCTAATATGCTATATAAGACTACCTTGTAATTCAGGGACCAGATACAGCAACACCCACAAGACAGTGAGCCCTAAATCTCAACCCACCAATTTCCCCCTACGTAACAGAGGTCGACAGAGAAACTGGTCGACAATCCCTCCTTATGCCAAAGTGCAAAACACGTAGACTAGTACAAAACAATACAAACGGATAATAATGGTTGCCAGAGACAGTTTACAACAGAGAGAGCAAACAAAGTATAAAATCACAAAGGTAGTAGAGTACTCTGAGCAAGAGCCAAGGATCAGAAAACCAGGAAAACAATGAGCAAGGATAGTAACTAACAGGAAGAACCATATAGTCAGCAACCTAGGAGAGGTGGGCAGGACTCTTACATGATATCAGAGCCCCTGCCTCAATAATGATTGAGATATAACTCACAGACATAACAGAGAGGTATTTTGTATAAGGAGCTGTCAATCACAACTGGTTAACTAGCTATGAACCGGAGCTTTTTCTGCAGAAAAAAATACAGGTGTGGTGCTAAACAATCCAAACAGCAGAGCCAGCTGAAGCTGTGTCATATTGCAGTACTTCAGAAAGGCACTAAGGTAAAATATGTGCCTCCGCAGCCACATACCATGAACAGAGGATGATGCCGACACAGGTATGACACACATCTGTGTGCTACAGAGGACTTCAAGGGGCTTCAAGGTAGCCACAAAGGACCATAATTGGAAATGTGGGAAGGGGAGGTAGTGAATGATCTATACCAACGGATCCCACACAGACCTTTCCATGAAGTCATTGGCCCATAAAGCCAATGCAAAAGGCAGGGTTACCAACTGGCGGGGGCATAGGGCTCTGCTTTGGGAAAATTTCATAGTTTCAAATCAGAGCTTCATTCACCCTTTTAGTTCTCTTTGGAACCATAGCTACAGTATGTTCACTTTATGTTGTAATTACCCGTCTTTAGAAGAAGTTTCCCATGGGTCGTTGGCACATAGACACATAGACTCAACCTATTGAGCTTTGAAAAAAGAAAAAAAATTGTACAAACTTACATCACCAAAAACTTTGTGGTTGAGAGATGAACCAGAGCCTTCAGGGAGCAGGGTTTTAGTTAGAATATTTTCATCTAGACTGACAAGGAAAGTAAAATGTACTGTACATTATTTTTCCATTCCCTTTAATGTTAATCTCTACATCATTATTATTATTATTTTGATATTACTTTTATATATAACATTTTATAAAGCTTATACTTTTCTACAGAATAAAAAAAGTCAAACTGATAGAAAAAGCAGTAAAAGGGAAATATTCTAAATTTATAATGGAGCAGATGAACATCTGGAAGCAGTTATAATACCTTACAAGTTTCATTAACGTTTAATCTACATTGTTATTCTGCTAGTCACACTTAATACTAAAAGTGTCCAAAATGGAAAAGACAAAGATTTCGATGATTTAGATAAACATCTGTCGAGTGGAGTGGCATAAAAATTGCAAAAATTAAGCAAGTAGCGAGTGGCTGGCTGCCAAGGAAGAGCTTTTCTGGCTTCTGAAATGAAAAAGAAATTAGCTACTGTAAGGATCGAGGCTTTTTTTTCTGATATTCCGCACAATCTTGTGTGACTCACATACTTCTGCCGTCCATCATTCATGTCTATTTAGCCATCAGACAGAATGAAAGAAAGAAACTGCAAGGGCATAAGACAAAAGTGTGAAAAAGTTGGTACAATTTAAAGGGAACCTGTCATCAGAAACTACCAGAATGTTGTCTAGCAGTTTTACACCTTACGGATCATTTTTCTTTTATAGCCCATCGTGGTTCCATCACCCAGAAAATCGTTGAAGTGAAATATAAACTGGTAGCATAGAGTCAAGGAGGCGGAGAGTTTAACGGTGAAGTCAAGCTCTCCCTGCCTATGAACACTTCCACTGAACACGTCCTTACATCATGCACCAGACTTCAGGAGATCTGGTTAGTGATGTCTCTGGATGCAGGACCATCAATTACAGTGAAGGGGGAATTCTGATACAGGGGAAGCTTGAATTAAGAGTTAAACTCTCCACCTCCTTGACTTTATACAAAAAATTTATACTCACTTCAAAGTTGATTTTCTGTATGATGCCATGATAGAAACATGATGTGGAAAGTGTTCAGCTGCTTCACAACATACTGATAATGGTTTTTTTAGTTATATTTCTGCTGACAGGTTCCCTTTAAGATATTTAAGCACTTTTAGCATTAAAATTTCTTGCAACTCTTGAAGAACTTCTAACCACAATCCAACCACAAAAAGCTTGATTTACTTCTACAATTCTACATTCTAGTCAAGATTTCTTGCTTGCTTTTCTTGCCAAGCAGCTTTAGGCTGGAGAACTTCTGGCTAGATTCCAGGGAGCCCTGCTTTGAAAACCCTATTCTGTACAGCACTGTTATATATTGGTTCTTGCAAAAACACCATGTACTTGTAAAGCATCTGTCGTCCCTTTCCCATACATTCTCAGAGGAGAGAATAAGCGCTCCATCACTGATATGTATAGCTAATTTCTCAGATGATCACTTCATGCATCCTTGTAATACAGTGAATGTCATTTTTCATAAATGGATACTTATGGTCTTTGTTAAAAGGATATATCTACTTGCAAATATTTTTCTCCGTTGATTTTTATAGAGAAAGCAGTGATAGAAAAAAAATATTGCAAAGACCAAAATGGCAATAGACCACACAAATATGAGAGTCATTGAGCACAAAATGGGCCATATCTCTACATGTAATGTGGTGTGAAGGCGTCACATGTCGCACATGAAAAAGTCTGTGAATCGGAGGAAAACATCATGCAGTATACAGTAATTTTCAGCAAAAAGACCTAAAGCTTCTTATGTGTACGATTTATAATTTCATTACAGCTTTTTCTCTATAATATGGTACATACTGTATAGGTTGACGATAGATAATATAAAAGTGAACTTAAAATTTTGCAATAAATGTTGGTAGATGCCAATGTTGAGATCAGGCTTCTCTAAGCAGAAATTAAAAAAAAAAAACACACCCTATAAAGGAATACTACCAGGCAGGATTGTGCAGGGTAGGGCAGAAAGTGCTTTGATTCTTTTCAGCATGAAGTTAATATCTATAGCAGAACCTTATACATGAAGACCGTAAGGTGGAACACAAAGTGCCCATCGCTCCGTCCTACTGCAATGCTTCCAGGATTCTACTGTACAATACAATTCTATTGTATTCCAAATGATACAAGAAAGCAAACTATTCTCCATACCAATGTAAAACTACCCAAACTAGACAAAGGAGGTATGGGGGTACAACAGGGCTCCATAGAAGTCTATTGGTTATTAGTTTATGGATAAGTTAGTTATTCTTATGCGAAAATTGTTTGACTATGGACTATATGAGTAAGTCATCTAATTTTACATTGTGCTGCAATTAAAGGGATTTTCCAGTATTCTTTTTTTAAATCACCCATTCTCATCAATATCCAATTGGCATCGGTTTGACACCTAAAGATATTGTAGTTTTCAGACACGTGTTACAGGCTCTTTGCAGTCTACCAAACATAGAAACATACATATTATAGTGGCTGTGTTTGGTATTATAGTTCAGGTCATGTGATGAGTGGACATAATGGGGGTCACTTACTAAGGGCCCAAATCGCGTTTTTACTGCGGGTTACCCAAATTTTTCCGTTTTGCGCCGATTTTCCAAAAATTGCCGCAGGATTTTGGCGCACGCAATCGGATTGTGGCGCATCGGCGCCCGCGAGCACACAATGGAAATCGCTGGACACGTGCATACCAGCACTTGGCCCAGCTTGGTGAAGTTCAGGGCATTCCAATGAACTTCAGCGCAGCAGCGACACCTGGTGGACATCGGAGGAACTGCCTTAGTGAATCGCTGGAAGACCCGAATCCTCTGCAGAGAACGCGCCGCTGGATCGCGAATGGACCAGGTAAGTAAATCTGCCCCAATGTTACAGTCGTGTAAAACAGCAGTGGTCGCTTCAAACCATGAGTAGTGGCATAGCTACTTTTGGACATTTTCTGATTTTATATTATTCACCTTTCATATTTAAGATAAACCCTTTACATTTATATTGCACACAACACGAAAAGAAGATTAAATATGTGTCCTAAAGTTTCCAGAACCTTTGTATTAGGCACTAGAGATGAGTGCACCCAAATTTTTGGTTTGATGTCCACCATTCGCTAGTTGAAGGAATTGAAGGTTCCTGAAGGGCTGCAGAGCAGACAATCAGGTAGCATTATGCCCCCAGCAACTTGGCATGCCTGTGATTGGCCAGGTTTGTCTCCCAGGTGTCCACCTGGCCAATCACAGCCATACCTAGTTGCTAGGGGCATAAAGCTGCCTGATTGGCTGCGCTGAAGCCCATCAAACAACGTGTCCGGGTTCGGCAGAGCTGAACCTAAAGTTTTTTTCCGCTATCTCTAATGGGCACCATTCATTACTTTGGCTAAAACAAAACTAACCACTCTTTGAGAAACTTTATTCTTTATCTGACAAGTCCATTGCAGTATTATCTAAAAAAAAATATGGATGGTTGAGACGTTTTAGAAACCGAAATTTCAGGTACAAATGGAAAGAAGAGAAATAGATACTTTTTGTATAGTAAATGATATTCTATCTATTCAATTAGATTAACCCAATAAATCACATTGATTATGTAAGACTCCAGCATCACTCACATGACTAAGAACTATCGCTCAACAGGGAGAAGTCATTGAGCAGCCGCAAATCACAGAAGTCCTGACTCAAAATGAACACTGATTATATGTCTCTTGTAGACATACTGCTCCAGTACGCCAGTGATTACAGCTATGCATCAGAGCCGGAGTCTAGGAGGAATTCCTAATGTTCACTAATGCTAGGTCCCATCCCACATCACTCATGTACGCACCAAGATGTAAATGAGGAGCATAATTAGAGCATTTTGGAACAGCATGGGCTGTGTGGATGATGGCTGACAATTATAAAGCTGAATGTTCATCAAGTACGAATAAAATCCGGCAATGTTGACACCCTAACTAATGGAGTCCGTCATGTAGAAGTCTAATGGAGCTTTTATTTTTTAAAGAAAACTCAACGGAAGATGAATATTTGAGGGTTTTTTTTCCTTAGATTTCTTACACTTTATTTCAGATTTTCTTTCGGTGGAACATGAAATCATACTTAAGTTTTAGATGAAAACATGAATAACCTAGAAAGATTATCATATCGTTTTAAAAAAATGATGTGACCAGAATATTTTACGGTAGATTATGTTTTCAGGGGTTTTTAGTGTTGATTCACTGATGAAACTTGTTTTTAAATATCCATGATTCCTTGTAGGTGTTGATAAGTTTAGAAAACAATTTCTACTTGGCACATTTAGAAGCTAAGAAGAGAGATCAATCATAAAAACATTAAATGCTTTAAAGGACCCAACATGGTCCTTTATGGCATGGAACTGTTTAAGAGTCAGTTCACTTCTAACAGATTTGTTATCATAATTTCTTCAACTGAAATCTATTTTTATACCTCTAAATGGGTTTTGTGTTGGGAAGCACATATGGGGAGATTTATCATACACTGGTGCTAGGTGCACCATTGTATGAGGTAATCCCCCCCGCCCGCCATGCCAGATGTATCAGAAGACTATAGCAGGCACCGGCATCTGTTGTACCATTCTACTCCCCCAAGCCCCATTTATGTACCTCCGTGCCAGGTGTAAGAGGGGAAATATGCACAATTCCTGTCCGAACAACTAGAATCACATCTATTTTAGTGCTTGTACACTAGGTTTCAGGTGTACAAGCCCTGATAAACTATTATAGCCTCCATGTTTTGTATGCACTGTGAGAAACAGGATCATTCAGACAGACTTGTGGTCTGGCACAAAGTCTCACACAGGCAGATAAGTCCAATTAATAGTCCCAAGGTTTATTAAACAGTCCAACGGGAAGTAAATGAGCTTTCTTCATCATAAAATGAACCAAAAATGTTCAGGGGTTGCAGTATAAAATGAACAGTTCAACAATGGCTCTCACCAAATTTTTCTGGCTTCTACATTTCCTATATAAGTCAAGGCTTGGACCTCTGCAGTTGGTCTTTCTCCAGACCAGCAGCACACGGGAACTCTCATCTCTGTCCGTTTCCTTCTCATTAATCAGCGCCATCTGCAGTTTAAGGTTCAGGTACAGTGAGTATGGAAAGTATTCAGATCACTTTACATACTCTTTGTTTCATTGCAGCCAAATAGTAAAATTATACTTTTCTAAAATTCTATTTTTGCTCTATTTTTGCTCTATTGATAGAAAAAAAAGTGGTTATTAAACAATAAAAACTGAAATATCTCATGGCCATAAGTAATCAGACCCTTTGCTCAGTAGTGAGTAGAAGCAACTGTGGATCCGGTGCAGCCATGAGTCTTCTTGAGAATGATACAACAAGTTTTGCACACCTGGGCTCTGGCTGGGCCAGTCAGGAATGGTCACAAAGTTGTTCTGATGCCACTGTTTTGGCAGTATTTCCCTATAATACTGAGACCAGGTACATTAAGGGGACGTTCTGCACATCTCCCACACTCCAAAGTGTTTGTTTACAGCACTTACGCTGGACAAAGACTATGTTGTAGTTTCATTTCATCTTGTGCTGTTCTGCAGTCCTTTTACTAGTTACATGAGATGTTTTGTTATCCTTGAAACCCCCAGCAATCCCATCCTGAAAATGGCTGTCACTGGGATGGCACATGATGCATCATGATCTATCAGTATTCCCTATTAAAAGTTCTCTGGTGTGAAAACACAGAGTAAAGTATTTCATCTAGCATTTGCATACTAGTGGATTAGTGCATTAAACTTTGCACTGCAGAATTTGGCACCATTTCATTTTTGCCATACTCCAGTTTTTATATTTTGTGGTTTGGAATAGTTGAGAAACCTCTCAGGACAAGTTACCAGCAAAACCCAGTGTAATTCTTCCCATTTTGTGTCACTGAGAAAAAATGATGTATAGCTATTACATCCCCATATCCCTCCTCATATATCCCTCTTTTATTGACCATTTTCAAGACTAGGAGATGTAGGGCTGTCCTTGGCCAAGACCTGGGGACAGGTACTGCTTCACAGTACTAGAGAGTGGCACAGATGTTCTTGGTATTATGTATTAGTGAGTTACTTTTATTCCTCTTACCCAGTCATGATTTTTCTTATGTTAGGGCGGCATGGTGGCTTAGTGGTTAGCACTACAGCCTTGCATCGCTGGGGTCCTGGGTTCAAATCCCATCCAGGTCAACATCTGCAAAGAGTTTGTATGTTCTCTCCGTGTTTGCGTGGGTTTCCTCCGGGTCCTTTGGTTTCCTCCCACACTCCAAAACATACTGGTAGGTTGATTAGATTGTGAGCCTCGTTTGGGACAGAGACTGATTTGGCAAACTCTGCAGCGCTGCATAATTTTTAGGGTTTTTGAGCAGATAACAATATAATGACATGCTGTAATAACAACTGGTAAAAATACAAAAGCCATTACCACCAACAAATTCCATTTACTATATTAAGGAACCTAAAAGTTGATGGAGAAATTTGAAGAAGACTATGATCCATTTAATCAGATTTCTTCTGTTTTGTGTCTAAATATGCTTGAAAAGCTTGAGGTTAATTCAATGTGGAAATAAAAATGCGAAAATATTTCATTAATCCTCCTTCTCATTAAGCAGAATGATAGAATATGCCAAATCATTACTAACAAAACTGCCTGAGAATGTTTGTTTTGTAAAATATCAACTAAGGTGAATGTACAGTAACTGTATCTGCTAATGCAACAAATTGACACGGGCAGGAACTATGAACTGAAGGGAGGTGCGAGTCTATGGCGGGTCATATCCTTTTGTTCGATCTTTTTTGAGCTGTGTTCATTTATTCCGAGGATTTCAGCTTTTGATAAAAGATAAAACACTGAGTTTTTGACTACAATTGCCAGAAAGCAGTCTCAGCCTTTGCAATCAATGCATTCTGCATGCTAGCTGGAGCAGTATGATCACAGCAGGACAATGTCTTCCTCAGTTGAAAGCTTCGGTTAAAGTTAAGGCCTCGCTGACATCCTGCTGCCTTTCTATGAGACTGTAAGGTTTCTGCATGTGTTGGTCTGTAACCTAAGGAGTGTCCTGCATTAGCAATCTACTATAGGTAGTAGCCTATTATTGGGTCAGCGCTCGTGTTCTCTGTACTAATATTCTAAGTACTAAAGGCAGGTAGTTGTGTTTCCATTATACAGTACGACCCCCATCCTCCCCCAGGGAAGAACAGTCTGCTGTGAAATGCACATTAGATATTATGCTCAGAAAAGCAGCCAAACTTGCATTGTTTTAACCAGATTTTATGCAACATTGAGCAACATTTTGACTGCAAATGATAAATCATATGGAAACCTGTTTATGCGATCAATTCTTAAGAGTTCATACATGGTGGAAGCTTTTACCAAATCAGCACACACCATATATCATCTGTTTGACAGGATCCATTCAGTTCTCCATACTCGGGTTTCACAGTTAATCATATACCAGCGCAGCAATAGGTTTTATAGAAAATAATAAAGGGTTATGTCACTCCCTGCCTTCAAATATTATACTAAGTATGTTGGTATGTTTTACCAGTAGTGTGTGGGCTTTGCCTATGTACAAGTATTGAAATCCAGATTTCAGAGATGATATGGTATGTTACTGATTATACAATAGTAGATTATGATGAGGGGATTCAGTAGTAAAACTGATCTACATCACATCACAATTCCATAATTGTTTCCAGCAGATGATCACCTATAGAGGGATTCCAGCCTGAAGCATATTTTACTGGCTTTGTTATAAATGGGAGATAGGGGAGGTCAAAACACAGACCACTAATAGCATAAAAGAGAGACTGTGGTCCGCAGCTACATGAGAAATTTTAATGTGATCGAGTGGACCAGGCTCTGTTGTTAGGTTCATCATAACCTTTAGACTTTGAAAAGACCGACAAACCATCCGCTCTAAACTACAGATCTATTCAAATTCTGCTGTAGGACGAAAGGCTATATAGGGAAATGTTCTTGGGGTTGTATTCCTTCTTCCTCATCCAAACATGGCAAGCGTAGTTGATACCTATAAGTTCTATTTTGGTCAAATCTGACCATAAGACTCCTCCCATGCCTGAACTGGATCACAAAGATGGTCATTGGTGGACTTCAAATGGGCCTGGAAATGTGCTGGTGTGAGTATAGGGATCTTGAATGCCCTGCAGGATTTTAATCCATGACATTGTAGTGTGTTACTAAAGGTAATCTTTGAGACTGTGGTCCCAGCTTGCTGCAATGGTCCTCCAAAGTAGTTCTGGGCTAATTCCTGACCTTTCCCAGAATCATCCTTACCTAACGAGGTGAGATATTGCATGAAGCCTCAGATGGAGGAAGGTTGACAGTCATTTTGTGTTTCTTCCATTTTCTGATAATTGCACCAACAGTTATCACCAAGCCGCTTACCTGTTGTCCTGAAGCCCATTTCAGCTCTGAGCAGGTCTACAATCATGTCCCTGGTATCCAACTATTTGGCCTTGACCATGATGGAAAGTTTGGAGTGTGATTGAATGTGTGGATCAAGCAGATGCAATTAATACAGGTAATGAGTGTTGGAGGAGATTCTTAAAGAAACACTGAGAGACTAAGGTTATTTCTTGCAATATAACATGCACTTTAACTTGTTTAAAAATCATACAATGTAATTTTTTTTAGATTCTGCTAGTATACCTACAATACAAAGTACAGACCTCTCCATTCTTTGTAGATGGGAAAACTTGCAAGATCGGCAGCATGTCAGATACTTATTTTCCCTCTGTATGAACACTATATAACCTGTGAACTACTGTAAATGGATAACCTCCACCTTGGCCAGGGAGGAACGCTAAGCCATTAGGAAAAAAACTATAGTAACTAATTAATCTTTTCATGCTAATACTGCCTACAAATGCATCTGTAGACCAAATCAATATTTCACGAAACAACTGGAAAACCACTTAAAGATAGTACTTAGGATTTGTCCTTCATGCAGGATTGGCCCTATTTTTCTGCACTCCTTTTCTACCCTCTGAGCCAGTCACTGAGTTTAGCAGGGGCTCCCTAACGTGTCCAAACTGGATCAACAGTGACCAGACAATTTCTTTAATTTTATGAGGCACAGTGCCTAAAATACAGTATGCAAAGTGATCAACAACATACTAGGATTTTATTTCCCCTGTTGTATTGAAGAGGATCTCATTCTTTGCAAGTCAATGGGAGAATATATCAGGACCGTACAGCAGTATTCTTATCGGCCAGCAAACAGAATGAATCTCCTTCGGGTCAGACCAGTTTAGACTGAGTGTGATTTGGCAGAGATTTCAGCTATAGTCGTTTCTGGTTTTCCAGTGGACACTATAGTAAATAAGGCGGTTTTGGATGTTCACTCATCCACCCGTCCCACTCCCTGCCCCACCACACTTAATGGACATCTACCACCAGGGTGAAGGATTATAAGTCAGGCACACTGACATACTGGTGTGTGCCCCCTCTGGAAGGATCTGCTATTCTTTTAGCTTCTTATGCCCTGCTTTTTATGAAAAAAAAAAGGCTTTAAAAATTGTGCAAATGAGCCTGAGGGGCTCCACACACCATTAACACCTATGGAGCCTGGAGCCCCTCAGACTCGTTTCCATAATTTTTTGCATATTTTTTTAAGGTAGAAGAAGAGCAGATCCTGCCGGAGGGGGCACACACTGGATTGTTATTGTGCTTGGTGTACAATTCTTAATCCTGGTGATAGATCTCCTTAAAGTGGTGTATGGGGTAGAAAAGCCTCAAAACAGGAGGAAATGGCGCTTTTCACATACCTTCTCTGCCAGAAAACAGGCAGAGAAGGCATAGTATATCTGCTTGTGTCATTCCATGGGGCTATACATAACCCGGCTTTTGCAGTCGCGTGACTTGAATTGTTAACATGAGTTATGATGCCCCAAGCCCTAATTTGTCCCTCACCTACTACAAGATCCCACTTATAATGCTGTGATATGGCAGACAGGCATTTAGACCCCCCTCACTAAGCAGTTCTTATGGCTAGTGACCTACAAACTACAGCCTGGTTTGATGGCAGCTTGTCTAGCTGTACTTTGCTTATTATCCATGAAGTAGTGGGTATGTTATGCCAAATATGGCATCCCTCTGATGGGCTGGTACTTATGACTACCGGCCTGCGATAGTGTGCATTGTGCCTGCAGTGATATCAAAGCAGACAATGAAACCTGTAAAATATCTGTGCTCCAGGGAAACCAATGCCCATTTGCTGACATTCCCAAACCAGCTGTGAAGTGCAGTTATTGTTATCATCCAATATTTATAAGGAAATGGAAAAATGAATATATACATAAAATATGTGAGATAGAGGAGAGATAACTGGAAGGAAGGAAGCGTGAATATGAAAGCTTCCCCCCCTGGACAGTGAAATATAAAAGCTTTCATTAAGTGAGCGCTACCGGTGGTGATTTTTTTAAGGCTGTTTTTCATAAAGGATTGATTACATTGTTCCCCAGGACTGCTTCCCAAAACTTTACAGTGTCTAAAAAGAGGATAAACTCTCCTTCTGCTTTGTGTTATCTGATAATCATAGTTTCATAGTATATAAGGCTGGGAAAATACTTATAAGTATTTTCTACAGCTAGCACACATCCTCATTTTCTTCTATGGGCACATGCACACTGCTCTAAATTTCACAGCCCTTTGCATGAGACGACTGCCTGCGACACCTAATATAAGGCAGGTCCCATTCCTGCTCCTTTTTGCTTCACTGGCAGTATCTTTCGATGGTCATCGGTGAATGAGCAGAGCTCTCATGCGGATGGCACACGGGATACAAACAAAGGTCCGTGGGACCCTTGTTTGCATCCCATATACCTGCACATATGGGGGAGATTTATCAGTCAAAACTGTTCTAGTTGCCAATGGAAACCATTCAGAGCTTAGTTTTCATTTTATAAACAGCTGTGGAAAAATCAAAGCTGACCTTTGATTGGCTGCCATGGGCAACTAGACCTGTTTTGATCTGAGGCAGTGCTAATAAATTTCCCCCATGTCCAGGTTGCCTTGCAGTTATTAAAAAAACATATTTTTTGTGTTTTTTGAGTTTTTTAAATAAATACACTGAGCCTTGTGAAAACTTGTTTTTTGCTTGGTTACATAAGACTTTTAGATTTAATTTTATGTATTGATTCATTTTAAATACCACTACTTTTCAACACAAAGATCACTTGGTACAGTTAGTGGCTACTGTTGTAATGGACTTTTTAAGGACTGTCCACTTTTACAATGGACGGGCAGGTGCAGGAGCTCTTAGTATAACACGGCCCTAATTACTCTCTCTGATAACGGCTCATGCAGCTGCCTGTCCATGACAAGACCATGGACAGATTCTATCCACTGGAAGTAAACAGTGAAGCTTTCTATAGAAGGACAACAAGCAGAGATCTAGAAAACCTTGAGGAATCGATTCAGAAAGCATATTGGAAAAATGTGTAACTTTTCATTACACAAACCATATCAATTATTTGCTAATAGTGGACAACCTCTTTAAAGGGAACCTACCACCACGATTCTACCTATAAAGGTAGATCGGGTGGTAGGTGGATATAAGGGACGTGAGGATAGCTCTTTTTAGAGCTAATCCTCACGTCCCGCTAACTTTTGGTACACTTTATGGAACTAATATGTAAATTTCGTTATGCGGCTACTGGGGCGTAGAGTAGCCGAGCACGAGGCTACACAGCGCGGCTACTCCACGCCCCAGTAGCCACATTACTCCTCCTACCCTGTTGCATGCGGCGCACAGCTCCTCGTAGCTGCACGGCCTCGTCCGTCACGATGGCGTTTTGCGCATGCGCAGAACGCAGGCCGGCGGCTGAGCAGCCCCAGCTCCGAGGCCGGAGCTACTGCGCATGCTCAGTAGCCGGCTTGCCGCACGCAACAGGGTAGGAGGAGTAATGTGGCTACTGGGGCGTGGAGTAGCCGCGCTGTGTAGCCTCGTGCTCGGCTACTCCATGCCCCAGTAGCCGCATAACGAAATTTACATAGATGCTCTATTGGATTGAGATCTGGTGACTGTGGAGGCCATTTGAGTGCAGTGAACTCATTGTCATGTTCAAGAAACCAGTCTGAGATGATTACAGCTTTATGACATGGCGCATTATCCTGCTGAAAGTAGCCATCAGATGTTGGGTACATTGTGGTCATAACAGAATTTGTATTTGCTGCAGAATTTTTTTTTGTCAAAATCTGCTACCATTTACTCAAATGGATTTTTCCACATACATAAAAATAAAGTAAAATATCCTATATTCTGTGCGGATCTCACTGACAATATAAGGTATGAAATTCAAAACCTCCATAAAAAAACCTCACCAACTGAGAATTAGAGACAAAGCTCACATACGCAGGAGGCCTCTATATTCTGTAGAGAGTGTTATTAACAGTCCTTGAGAACTGTGTTCATAAGATGACAAAAAAACATTCATATTCTTGGATTGTAGCTGGACTTGGAGCACTGGGGAAAGACCTCACACGGCTTTGCTGTAAGATCTAACCACTGAACTTTTACACAGCACCCAACACTTTGAATTTGCTACAGTGGTCACTACAGGGAGAGGGGCTGTTGAACAGCTCAATGCAGAAATCTAACACCATATGAGTGATCTAAGTCCAGCTACAGACCAGGAACATAAATCCATAAATCAGTCCTGATCCTATTTACAACACACATAAAGGATTGATTACATTGATCCCCAGGACTGCTTCCCTACACTTTAGAGTGTCTAAAAAGAGGATAAACTCTCCTTTGACTGCTTTGTGTTAGCTGATATTCATAGTTTCATAGTATATAAGGCTGGGAAAAGACAATATTTTCTATAGCTAGCACACATCCTCATCTGCTTCTATGGGCTCATGCACACTGCTCTAAATTTCACAGCCCTTTGCATGAGACGACTGCCTGCGACACCTAATATAAGGCAGGTCCCATTCCTGCTCCTTTTTGCATCACTGGCAGTATCTTTCGATGGTCATTGGTGAATGAGCAGAGATCTCATGAAGATGACACAGGATACAAACAACGGTCCACGGGACCCTTGTTTGCATCCCGTATACCTGCACATATGGGGGAGATTTATCAGTCAAAACTGTTCTAGTTGCCAATGGAAACCAGTTAGAGCTCAGTTTTCATTTTATAAACAGCTGTGGAAAAATCAAAGCTGACCTCTGATTGGCTGCCTTGGGCAACTAGAATAGTTTTAATCTCAGGCACTTCTAATAATTTTCCCCCATGTCCAGGTTGCCTTGCAGTTATTAAAAAAACATTATTTTTTTGTGTTTTTAGACTTTTTTTAAAATAAATACACTGGGCCGTGTGAGAACTTGTTTTTGGCTTGGTTACATAAGACTTTTAGATTTAGTTTTATGTATTGATTTATTTTAAATATCACTACTTTTCAACACAAAGATCACTTACAGGTACAGTTAGTGGCTACTGTTGTAATGAACTGTTTAAGGACTGTCCACTTTTACAATGGACAGGTAGGTGCAGGAGCTGTTAGTATAACACGGCCCTAATTAATCTCTCTGATAACGGCTCATACAACTGCCTGTCCATGACAAGACCATGGACAGATTCTATCCACTGGAAGTAAACAGTGAAGCTTTCTATAGAAGGACAGCAAGCAGAGATCTAGAAAACCTTGAGGAATCGATTCAGAAAGCATATTGGAAAAATGTGTAACTTTTCATTACACAAACCATATCAATTATTTGCTAATAGTGCACCTCATTAAGTTCCATAAACTGAGGATACTTCTTCCTTTCTTATCGTTGACCAGGAACATTGGGTTGTTACTTGATTTACTACAAGTATAACCCAGTTCTTTATTTTTAGTACACCTAGTAAGTGTAGAAATGTGGCTTATATGGCTATCACTTATGGGCATTCCCTAGGCCGCCTTCCTCTGTCTAACCACCTAGATGCCATGGTCACAGTTGATCGCAACATCTAAACCAATGGACAGCAAGGGTTTGGAGTTATCACTGACCCTGGACTGTACATTATATCTGAAATTAAGTCTCTTTTTTTTTTTTGTTTAGAAATCTACAATAAGCTGCTATTGCCCCCCTCAAAATGAAACTTTGAACTCTGTAAAAATATATAAGGAATTTCCTCTACTCAGAATTTTTCCCCTATTAAAATAAAACCAACAAGAAAATGCTATTTGCTTTGAGATGTTATTTCTTCTGGGTTTATATATTTTTTTTAGTCTTTATTGAGATATCCTTTGCTTCACTGCCCTTAAAAATTGAATTCTCTCTTATAAATTGGATCCATGCGTGCTTTAAGGGATTGACTCAACATCTGACAAAAGAAACAAAAAATAGCTGGGATTTACCATAGAGACAATACCGAGCACTAGTGCCCTCTTCTTATGTCTTGCCCATGGTGAAATGGCTATTGCATTGTGTATGATAGGAATTCCAAGTGCCTGCACTACAGAGAAACATCTCACTTTTATCTTGAAAGTACAGGATCAGAAAGGAAAGAAAGGCCTTTTTTTAGTTTACCTCTTTGTTCATAAAAGATTTATTCAAGAGTTATGCTGGTTACTTAGATTTGATGTGGTCTCTTGTGGAACTTTGAAAGGAAATTTCCCAGCAGTCCTGCCGTGATTTGTAAATCGTACACTGTATACATTTTCAAGCTTAGAACAAGACTAAACCAGAAAACCTAGAAGGATTATTACAGCTTGATGTAAATAAAAATATTTCCGATAGGAAATCCTGGGCTCATTCTGATATTGACAAGTGACACTGCCATTGACACATCTCCTCTATTCCTTGGGTCAGAACAATCACATTGATACTAAATAGGTTTTATTAAGTTTTAATAGATTTTAAAGAAAAATAAAACCTTTTGAACAAAATAACATTTTTTTTACTGTAGTTTTAGACTCCCTAGAGAACACAAACAATAGGGGATCTGAATGCTCCTACCTTATACTGCAATACTTTGGTCTTTACATCACATGTCTTAAGGTCTTAAGGGTCTTTTACTTTAAGAACATAAGTAATATTTGTGTAATGTTATACAATTTTCCAATATACTTTCTGTATCAATTCTTTGCCGTTTTCTAGATCTTTGCTTGCTATTATTCAACAGGAAGCTGTCTTACTTCCTGTGGATATAAACTGTTGTGGCTCTGATTACTCTCCCTGATACCAATGAGTCGTGCACCTGTGTGACATCACATGACCACAGACAGATTTCCATCCACAGGACGTAAACATGAAGATTCCTATTGAATAGCAGCAAAAAGAGATCTAAAAAACTGAGGAATAGATACAGAAAGGAGATTATAAAATTGTAAAACAAACAATATCAGTTACTTGCTGAAAGTGGAAAACCCCTTTAATAAAAAAAAATGTACTGAAGACTCTAACTTTACTTTCTTCATTCCACTCTATATTATTAATGGGTTTTTAAAGGAAACATAAATTATTAATAAGTTTTATGTTATTTATAATGTTGTTAGTTTGTGATGATGTATTGCATTCATTAAATGTCCCTTCCTCTTTTCAGCTTCACCAAGTTTGCTACCACAGTGTACTAATACTTTATACTATACAGTTTACAACAAGAAATATATGTACTTCCTTTGAAAATCTGCAGTATGTGGCTTTCAAGAATATTTTGTGCTGCATGATACATACTTATAGAACATGAACTTATTTTCTGAGACAGATAGTCGGGATTTGACAAGCATTGGTCGTAGTTGTTAAATAGGAATTTACTGGTAACATTTGAGTAGATGCTGCCATGTCAATAAATCAAACATGAGCTCACAGCACACCATAAAAATACTATCCTGGGTTTAAGAGCACTGACAATCTATCTGTTATATAACTCTGTGAAGTCTGAACTATAACTATTGGTATATATACAACCACTTTTAATCTATTGTGTTGTTCTCTGTTTTAGGGAGTGTGCGCTCAGACCTTTTATGGGCACCTTCACTCATGCAATTATGCCACATTTAACATGAAGGTAAGTGACTGCTTACAGGGGTTTATACAATAATGTGTAAACTCAATGTTACCTATAATGGTGTAACTTGCGTCATCCATTGCGTTTTCTCTAATGTAGACTGTTTGGTTACCGCAACCTTTGTTCCTTTTCTCTGAAAACTCCCCTTCCTGCTGCCCCTTCTAATGTGCACTCTTTGCTCCTGTTACTGTATAAGCAGCGCAAACTGCAGATATAAAATGTAATATCTGTAAACAACCCAAAATTATAGGGTTACATAGATAGCTCCCCTGAAAACAATGGTTCATACATGTTGCTGCTGAAAATATATATTGTCATTGATAATGTCATTGATAATGCAGCATGCAGAAAAAGTACTACCTTTTGTACTCCACACAGTTATGGGTTGCAATTAATGATACATAGACTACTCTTACTTCCATGTACCCTACTGTTAGTCAGAATTCTTCCCATAGAATGCTTCCATGTACCCCAGTGTCACTCAGACTTCTTCCCATAGAATGCTTCCATGTACCCCAGTGTCACTCAGACTTTTTCCCATAGTATTCTCATTGTGTCCCCTACTGTTACTCAGACTCGTTACCATAGAATGCTTCCCGTGTCACCTACTGTTATTCAGACTGCTTCCCTTTGTATGGTTCCTTTGCCCCCTTCTGTTATTCAGACTGCTTCCAAAAAGTATGTTCCCTTTGTCCCCTACTGTTACTAAGACTGATTCCCATAGTATGTTCCCTTTGTCCCCTACTGTTACTTAGACTGCTTCCCATAATATGTTCCCTTTGCCCCCTACTGTTACTCAGACTGCTTCCCATAGTATGTTCCCTTTGTCCCCTAGTGTTACTCAGACTGATTCCCAAAGTATGTTCCCTTTGTTCCCTACTGTTACTCAGACTGATTCTCATAGTATGTTCCCTTTGTCCCCTACTGTTACTCAGACTGATTCCCATAGTATGTTCCCTTTGTCCCCTAGTGTTACTCAGACTGCCTCCCATAGTATGTTCCCTTTGTCCCCTAGTGTTACTCAGACTGCTTCCTATCAGTTGTTTCATTTATATACAAGTAGAAAGTGCTTATTTTGTTATATAGTTACGAACCCATTGCTCACCATGTGCCGCTTCTTCACAGACTGCCCTCTATGCCTCCTTCATAGTATCATAGTTTATACGGTTACTAGTTTATACAGTTAATAGTTTTCCTATGGTACCTCCCTCTTTTTACACAGATCTTTATGATGCGTCTCTAATGCAGTCACCTCCACCCTCATCCTTTCTTTTACAGACTACTCCTCATGCTCCCTCTTTTTCCCAATTGCTCTCAAGGGCACTCGTACACAGCCTGCTCTACTTTCTCTATAGACTTCTCCTGTGCTCTTTTTTTACACAGATTGGTCTCTATGTCTCCAATCGAACACATACAGCTCCCTATACTTCCTCACTCACACAGCTCTGCTCACCATCTCTCTTACATAGTGTCTATGCCCCCTCCAACCTATGACCTTTGTTGACAAACAGATTAGTTCCTGTGCCCTCCTCTCTTACAAATACTGAACAGTTGTCCCTCTCTGAAGGCTCTCTAAATCTATCCGCATGTACATCTTCCTGCTTCCTCCATACTCTGATCATATTAATGAGCGCAGTGATGGATGGAGGGAACCGTGAAACTGTTGGGATGGATAAGGCTTGATTGGGCAATGAGCTTCATAACTACTGTATCTACTTATTATGGGTTAGGCAATGTTTAAGCAGCACTTCATGAGGTAGAGTGTTATAAAGGGAACTTTCCGGATGGGGTTGGTAACTGCGAATTGCCCATTTTGCCCTCACTGCACCCCTTCATCTCTTTTAATGTTAGTCCTGAATGACACCAACTATGGTTGACATCTGTTGTATAGACTATACTGTGGAAGTACTTGGTAATGAATAACCAGTATAGTAACTTGTAGCAGAGAGTACTGTGCAGACTTGTTATGAGTTCTGTATTCTAGAATTATATGTCTGTTTTTCTGTGATGCATTTGGAAATGTAGAGCCGATCTGTAACACCATAGTACAATGTTACTTTGCTTTAATAATAGCATTTTACTTGTGAAGATCAATGTAATATATACCAGTACTTAGCTTTACCTGTAAAGAGCATTCAACACATAACCTATATTTTGCTATCTGGATATTTAGGGTAAAAGTAGTACTTTAATCACAACGTTATGGAACTAACCATAGACTTCATGTCACTAAACTACTCGTGTCCCTCGCTGCAGCAAAATTACAAAATGACAGTGAATTTCTTGATCTGTGTTTGCAGCAGATCTGTTTGACAAAATTGTTATTTTAAACAAATGTATTACAGCTGATCTCAGACCATGTGTTTTACAGATGATGAGACATTTTCTGCAAGTAAATTAGTGTAAAAATGATTCCTGCTTGTATTATTCTAGGCAGTGGGGAAGGGGCTTGTGAATATATAATTACTGCCATACGAATTAATTCTCCGCAGCAGGCAGCCAAGCTGGCTGAACCTTTAATATAAATATGTTCATTTTCAAATCAACACAGCGGGTTCCTCTTTGCTTGTGAAGATGGCTCTGTTGCACATTTCAATGATGTAAAACTGTGGAGATGCCACGCTGAAAATATCATGACCATCTTTCCTACATCTGTTCTTTATAAACAGAAAGGTACAACTTCTTTAACAATCAGAATTATGATTTAATCTAAACTGCTTAAAGCAAATTAGTCACTTCCGTTTATATACAATGAATAGGTCTGTCTTTAGGTCACAGATTTCTGCTATATTGCTGTTACAGAGTCTCATAATAAAGATTGTCACATAGTAGCAAGCTTTATTTTTTGCACAGTTTAACCTCCCTTCTCAACCCATGAGAGAGGAGAGGGAGAATTCTATACTCTTGCAAGACCAGACTACCCTTTAAGGGCTGGGCATCCTGGATCAAAGGAACTCCTATTCTTGACAGTTGACCATGGGGTGGAGGATAATGTATGTAGGGTATGTAAAACTCCATTAAGCTACATTACAGATGGACAAATTTCTACATTCAGTGTCATTAAGTTCTGTGGGGATTTTGTTATAATTGTTATGGAGATCACGTGCTGCCTCATCATGTGACTTGGGGTGTGACTGTACTGGTTAAGTTATTCAGCCCACTTAACCTTGTGCTCACCTTTGACAACTTATTGAATTTATACTGGGACCCATAAGTAGAGTGGGCTCTACACCCAAATGGAATCTCAAGCAGTCACTTTGTCACACCACTAGACATGCACAATTGGCACTCTAGACATCCCACAGGTAACTGCACTTTTCAAGGGTATGGGGCTTATTTACTAAGGGTCATCGGATCGCATTTCCGTCGGACTTCACAACATTTTTGGGATTTGCGCCACTGGGACAGCTATTTGGGGAAGGGGATTGTGTCGCACACGATCAGGTTTTGAAGCAGCGTTGCCGGCTTTCATGCGACAGAAATCGGGGGGGCGGGCCGTGGGACAATCCAACTGATTGGGACTGAGCGCGGGATTTACCATTCAAAATTGTGTCACATCAAATGCATTTACATACACTGGGAAGAAGAAGGTGAACTCCAGCGGACCTGAGCAGGGAAGCAACACATGCAGGATATCAGGCGCATGGATCTTAGTGAATGGCGGCACAGTGCATTATCGTCGGACAATGCACTTTCGAGAACTCCGAGGGCCCTGGTAAGTAAATCTGCCCTATGAGTTCACAGAGCATACAGGGACCAAACTGAAGTGAAAAGCTTTAATTACAAGTGGAAGTTCATTGCTTTCAAAGGATGTTAAAAAGTTACAAAAATAAAATGACACACAGCAAAATAGTTATATAATAAAAAGGCAGAAAATAACAAACTTACAAATTAAAGAAATTCCTGATTCCTTGGAGGTGAGAAAAATATGGGACACCCCAGCTTATCCGGTCGCCTCCATAGAGTGAATCCTGTATTCCACAATATCATATTGTTTTATATGTTCTCTGCTTGGTTCAGGTTTCAGAACCCTCCATTAATTAAATAATCCACAGGGTCATCCGGGATTGGAGAAATTGTTAATGAGGGGGAGAGACCAGGAATATTTAAACTGTTTCTTTGTTTCCAAGTCCTGATGCAGAAGGGGAGGGGGGGGGGCAAGGAGACCAAGTGTCTTTTGAGGTCTGCAAAAACCAGTCTTCAGGTCCGAGTTTATACGTCTGTAAAAACTCCAGGATGTAATAAAAAGCTGTCTGGATACCATTTGTCCTATAGTTCAACAATTCTACACACTTAATCTTAATTTTTCTATGACAATAATACTATATTTGAAGATTTTTTTAATTTTATTTCGGAATTAAGTAGAACAGGTGATAGTAGTACATTTTATAATATACTTCATTAAGTAAAGCTTCTTTGTGCACCTTTTTCTGCTCTTTCTCCTGCAGTGAGCATTGCATCTGAAAGAATTCAGAGGTCTACCCACCTTAGATTAGAAGGCTAATGTTTAACTCTTCCAATGGTTAGAGAATATTTCCCTTGATGAATCAGCTCTGTGAGGATATTATCCAGTGACTTTAGAGGGTGGAGTCATTAGACACTATCCAGGTTTCTTTATCTCTCAGCTGTCAGTGGATACAGGGAAGATAGCTTATTTACATAAACTGCCTAAATGAGGAGTAAAGAACACAGGGACAGATTTCTTTTAAGTATATTGATATGTACCTAAACCTTTTTTACTATCTGTTCTAATGATTTTTAACATTTTGTCAAAAATTTAGTTAACAAAAAGGCTATGCAAATGAAAATCTAGAGAATCTCACTAATTTAACCTATAAATCAGTAACTTTAGATAAAACAATAAGAATACACGCTCTAATAAATATTATGAGAAAATACCTCTTTCTTATTAGTCTGTATATCATACCCTTCCCTACTGTATATCATGAAATAATCCATTAGCTGCTGAATTCAGTTTTTCTTGGTATTTAGAGAATCAATGTGCTAATTGTTATCCCTAACTATACAGCACGGGAAAGTGTGAGCAGATGAAAGCTGTGTGCTGAAAGTATGCACTGGTTTGTATTAGCCTACAAATCACATTTGCCTGGAAATGATGACCTTGTTGGTTACCCTGTAACCTGCGCTCATTACTGCACTAACAGCTGATCTGCTCACAGCTTCGCAGATGTTCTGAATTTATCCATGCACTTTGTCCCTGTGATTCTGGATGTTATGATAAATAGGCAATTTTATCAGTTTCATTTTTTCATGTGAGCAGGCACATTATTATTCACTACTTCTGTTCATAAAAGGTTCCCCAATGTCACATTCAGAATAGGTGTAAATTGATGCAAGATTCATCTTTTCAACATTTACAATTTGGTGGGTGCTAAGGCCCCCTTATACTTCCCATTCATGAGGTAGGCGATAAGCCAAGAGGTTCCCAATAACAGTGTGGCCTTCTTCTGCTATGAGCTAAAACAGCTGGAAGCATCTACATACAACACGCTGTGGGTGTATTTAAGGTTTGCCTTTATGAATGGTCTGTTACCTATGACCTCTTTCCTTCTAAAATCAAATAAAATTATGCTTATGAGGTAGAAGGTCTCTGGGGGTTGTTACTAGAGCCCATCCATGCTCTGGCTTCACAGACTGCTACACTGTTTCCCTTCCCCCTGCTCCCTCAGCAGGGAAGGTTAAGCAGGGGAGGTTGAGACAGTGTAACTGCCTGTGAAACTACAGCAAGGTAAGAACACCGCCCACCCCAGGGCACTTATAGATATTCCTTGCTGAAAAATGTAAAGGTTACTGACCTGGCTGGCAAGACCATAACTGTCCAAGGAAAGGGCTTGGAGGGAAGTTACTTCTGAAAGAATTTGTGTTTTGGCTCCTCTTATTAGGAATCTTTGAATGGACCACATGCAATTTTTGTACAAATGTAGGGCTCAATAATGAATTTTACAGATCAGTCGTAAGTATCCTAACTCAACACTGGTCGTATAAATTATTATTTAATATACTGTAATAGATTCATATAAAACACAATAATATCAAAGTAATATTGCAGAATAAAATATATTGAAAGTATCTTTTTAGTGTCAAAAGTATAAACTTTTTGGAATTGCAGGTATCATTTTATAAGCATGAAGCCTAAAAATAATCTTATTTCTGAGGTGACATCGCAGGCTAGGTGACAAAGTCTATCAAATTAATATCTGCCTGTGATATTAACCAATTTTTTGTGGTCTAATACAGCGGATGGTTTTATAGAAGACCAGTGGATAACCTTGCAAAGCCATTCAATCTCACTTCTCCAATATAATCAAATCATCAGAATAACATGAAGCCTCCACAATGATGCGGACACAAGAGCTTACTCCATTATGGCTCTTATAATGGCTACTTCACTGCCATAAACACTGAATATTATTCAAACCTTTTTATTGTCATATGGCCTTTCCTTAATAATATCCCAACATAGTGCGATTATTTGGCTTACCAATGTGCCGCTAGGGATATTATTTTATATGCTGTTATTCCAGTTAAGAGCTTCATTGCAGAAACCAAAGTGAAACGATGATTTATTCATTATATTCTTCATATCCAGCAGAACACTCCAGTATTGAGGTGCACAAACACTCAACATTATTTTGTCACATGTATAGAGAAGATGGTGTAAATAACAATAAGCAATATGAAATGTTTCAATAAGTCATAATATGAAATAAAGATGTGGGGAATATTTCATCATAGTAAGATAGAAAGTTCTGTATTGTAATTCAATCAACTTCAAAGAAAATCTTTCAGTCACCCATTCACATTGCTGAGTAGCTTGCAGCAGCATGAATGCAGTCATACGTTTCTAAGGAGCATTGCTCCTGTGCTTACGTTAAAAAATGTACCTGATGAACTTGATGCAAACTAAGTTCAAGGGCTCTGGGGGGCAGTTCCAGAGTCCCTCCTGGCTTTGGCTGTAACACACCCCTAACTCCTCCCTCTGCCTGCTGTAATATCACCAGGGAGTATTTCCGACAGAAAGAGGGGGAGAGCCAAAGCAGGAACATGTAACAGATTTCAGCAGAACTCTTTTAACACCCCCCCCCAGAGTCCTTGTACTCGACTTGCATAATGTCCAAAGTACATCGTCTTAAGTACAGGAGTAGAGCTCCTAATAAACATAGTACTGTGTTAATGATGCTGGGAGCTACCTAGGAGCGTGAATAATTGATATCAGACAAAATAACTAGTTTACATTTTATACCATGATATCAAAGGCCCTCTTATAATTGGCTAATGGAGCCTCCTGGTGGAGGTCCAACAGATGATCCATTGGACTGGCCAGTAATCTAGTGGTTTCATAATGCAGTAGAGGCCATATGCCATCAAAATGATATCCTAATAATAACATAAATAATATCAGAATTAATAACAACAGAAGTTATATTAATCTCCATGTAATAATATAGTGAAATACTATTATTATTTCAAACTTTACACTAAATACCATTCTTCTCACATGTTAGAACATTCATCATACTAGGCATCGCAAATTAATATTTTACCATCTCATTGAAGCATTCAAAATTGATACATTCATAACCATGTAACATATAATTCAGAAATTTACTTTTATTAACCATTTTTGTTGTATTATTAATTATTCAAAGTTAAAAACACTGTGGTGGGAGATTTATCAGAAGTGTGTAACTGCAGAACTATTCTAGTTGCTCATGGCAACCAATCAGAGCTGGGCTTTTATTTTCCCACAGCTGTTTATAAATGAAAGCTAAATCTGATTTGTGTTCTTGGGTGACTACAACAGCTTTTCCCTTAAAAACTTTTGATAAATCTCCGTAAATTAGTGTGTGTTTAATAAAAATACATTAATTGTTGTGTTTCTGAATTCTGAGAATTATAACTTTTTTAGATTTTTCTTTTTTTATGTACTAAATAAATGAAATTATACTCAATATTTTAGATTTCTCTCTATAAATACCATAAAGGAAAAGAGGAATATGCATTGGTATCACTTTAATCATATGCCATGGAAACCTTTACAGTCAACCCTGTAGAAACCAAACCATTACAAAAATGGTGCAACTGTTTTTTGTGCAAATAGCCCAAAAATAAAAAAAATTAATAAACAAAAAGTTCAGCAGTGAGTAAATTAACATAAACAGAAAGGGTTTTGGCAAGAAGGTGCAAAAGGTTTGGCAATGGGAATTCCAACAAGCTCATTTAGGTTCAATGGATTGAAGTCTGCGAACTTTTGGCAAAATCGTGTATCTATAGCTGCAGCAGGGTAGTGCTGCTGCTTCTGTGTATAAGTTTTATATTGTGTTCTATTTAAATTGTGTAATATAAGCAACCAAGGCAACACAAAATTATTATGTTCCTTCATAATAAAAGGATTGTTCAGTTGCATAATTTATGAAGTATGTACAGGCACACTGGGGTCACAATAACAAAGTAATCGAGAACTTATATATTTTTTTATTTTTTTGTGGAGGTCAAATATGTTGTATGCTGTGCTGGCTCTTACTACTTCAAACCAATATACTTCTGGCATTCAGCAGAGATGAAATGTTACGGTCTTGAGATGTAATTTTCAAGTTGTTTTCAGTTCAGGTTTGACACCTATTTTGTCGTCTCTTTTGATACATGAATACAGCAGATGCTTGAGATGGAATAAGATGTCCCGAAGACACAATTGATTGAAAGTTAATTTGAATTGAAGTACATCAAGAATGGGGTGTATAAAATTAACAATGGATTTTAAGGGGATTTTCTTTTTAGCAAACTTGAATGATGCTGAAAATATAAAAAGAAATAATGAATGAGGCGATGTATAGTAGAATCTGTACACGGTGTAAATATGCTCTGTTGAAGGCCTTGGTATAATACTTCTACACTAGATCCAAAAAAAATAGCACCTGAGCCCAGGCAACAGCATCAAATACAATATTTGCAGATTTGAATACATCATAGGACACCTTTATATAGATGCACTAGTTTTGGTTATTTGCTTTGGCAGCTTAACAACTACTCACCACTGATTTAGACTGGATAATATTAATATGTAATATCACTTTCCATATTTTACCCAGTCCAGTCCTGAAAAGTAAAGCTCCCCTACTGGCATTGAAAAAAAAGATTAGATTGTGTTGCTCAAGAATCTCCTACTTAAAATGGTGCAAATGTCCAGACTAAAGATAAATGACCCCCCTCCTCAACTGGATAGATGAAAAGAAACAGTGAGGGAGGAGATTTATCACTACATTGATTTATCACAACTCATTAATATATCTGTGTAGTAAAGCAGACCAGTTGTGATGTATGAATTCACACAAACTCCACCCACTAGTGTGCCCACAAAGCATATTGCCCCTCTAAGTGGCTCCCACATATTATAATGCCCTCATTCAATAGCTCCCAATGCATAATTTCCCCTCTGTTGTACCCCCAACTTATGCCCCTGCTTCTGTAACTTTCCTAACTTATGCCTCCATTTCTTTAGCCCCCACTAAACGTATTCCCCCTTTCTGAAGCTCACCCCCCTTAATGGGAACCTGTCATCAGAGCCCTTTTTCTGGCTCCCCCATGTCCCCATAGAGAATAGTGTACACATTGCCAAAGAGATTTCATAGTAAAACTGTCTTTTTCCGAAAAAAAAGATGTTCGATCAAAGATTACCTTTCTGTAGGCAGAGCTTTGTCCCTAGTCCCGTGGGAGTGGGCAGTGAGGAGTGGTTTCCCCTTCATCCTTCAGAAACTGCTTCGTCATGCATCAATTTCAAATACATTTTTAAAAACATCCATATCTCAAAAAATGCTGATGTGTGGTGTTCCATATTGTATCTTCATCCGTTTTATTCATGTCCATTTGTCATCCGTTTTTTTTCACATCCACAAAAAAGTGGATTAGTTTCTAAACTCTTTTTTGCCCTGCCCAGTTGGTTGCCTAGCAACATTTGAGAAAAAACAGACCACATAGGGATGTCTTTCATGTGCAGTCCATTTTCGTTTTTTTTTGTGGATCCATTTACTTCTGTGTTGGTTTGTGATCTGTATGTGAGAAAAAAAAATGTTCTCAATGTCTGCACATCTGTGAATAAAACGGATGTGTGAACAGACTCATAGGAGTCAGTGGGTCAGTATGCAAAAAAAAAATCGCCCGGATAAATGAGCCTTAAAGATGACCTGTCACCTAGAAATTGGGTAACAGGATAAAGTAAGCAGCTCCTAGTGCTAAAACAAACGCAGCAGTGTTACAATTATAGCGTTATCGGAAACCTCCAATAACTCTATCTAACACCGCTGCGGAGTACAATAGAAATACCGCACCACTCTCAAAGCGGTCCGGCATATTCATGAGGGGGCGTGATTAGGTGTGGTCTGGGGAAGGGGCATGATGCGCAGCAGTCACCACCGAGCTATGGAGCGAGTGGGGCGGTCTGGGAAAGAGGCAACGCTTTGGACCGCCCCCTCATGAATAACGCTATCATTGTAACACCGCTGCATTTGTTTTAGCACTAGGAGCTCCTAGTGCCCTATTTCTGGGTGATAGGTCCTCTTTAAGAGTGGTGAGACTGTAGAACTGATCACAGGGTGGTGTGTTGGCTGATATTTCATACATGGTTATGGGAGCAAAAAAAACTTGTTATTGGGACATTGATACAGGAAATTATTCTGACTGCCATTTTTGGGGTTGGAAAGGAAAATTTCCATACTATGGTCCAATTGGCATAAGCCTTGTAGTCTTTTTGGCTTTCTTTGGATTGACACTGTAGGACTATAGATAGGTTGAAATTTATAGATTTTTTAAAAAATGTTTTCTTTACCATCATACTGTTCAAAATAAGACTGAAAAGCTTTGTGATGTAATCTTTTTTTTCACTATACCATCTATGTATGTGTGTGCTGCTTGTTGTCAGAGAGACAAAACTCTAATCCATGAGTAATATGTATGATAAATGATCTTACATAACATCTATCACCATTTACCTGAAATTCTCTACACAGAAAGTTAGAAATTAATGGTCTCATGGCTGGTGTCATGAGGTCATTCTGCAATTTCATAGAGATGGTGACCTTGACGTATAACATCAACTTTGAAAAGTTTGAAATTAAACTAACACCTCTAATTCAGAAATGAGATACGGAAATGCAAACAAAAGAAAGTTGTCAGACACCCAAGAATTCTAAATTGGAAACGCTTAAAATAATGAAATGTAGGCATATTATATTTGAAGGAAATGAATGCACCACCTATCATGATGAAAGCTCAAACAATGATTAATCCAGCATAACACAATGTGCCTGCACGGTTTGTCATATTGTTTCCTGAGCTACCAGCCGCACTGATAGAGGCTTCAATGGGGAGACTGTGCAGATTTGTATTGCGGCATTGATGAGTGGTGCGGAGGGAAGTAATTACACCAGGAGACTTTATAGTAAAAAAATAAATGATAACAGAAAAAATTTGGGGTAAAGTTTTGGATCTTGGAAAATCTCTGCTGGCTTAAAGGGGTTGTCCAAGTTCAACAAAGAATTGATATTTTATGTTTAATGAAGAGTTGAACAATTTAACAATATACTTTCCGTATCAATTTTTCACAGTTTTCTAGATCTCTGATTGCTCTCATTTAACAGAAAGCTTCATTGTTTCAAAACCAATCCCTGGTCATGTGATGTCACACAGGTGCACCAAATAGCTCTGATTATTCTCTGTCATACTAACAAGCCGTGCACCCGTGTGACATCACATGCTTCCTAAATAATGACAACCATCAGAGATCTAGAAAACTGTAAGGAATTGTTGCATCAATAGTTTAACGTTTTATAACTTTTCACTACACAAAAAAAAAATTCAATTATTTGGTGTAATTGGACAACCCCCTTAATGGTCTATGAAGTTTGCAGGATTTTGGGGTGCATTACACATTCAAGATTAGTAAACTAGTAAAGAGATCAGTAAATTAGTAAAGAAAGGATATTTCATATTATTGTATAATTTAAAAATATTGCAGTAAAATGGTTTAGAAAAGAAACCTTGCTCTATTTAAATGAGATAAAACCCCATGAATGACAAACTCTTGGTGAACTTTATCCTGAATTGTGCCTTAGGAACAAGGTAATGGAGATACATGCAGGTTCCAAAAGTGGGATGTGGATATGTGTCACGTGAATATACCACAAATATTTAAGATGTGAGAACATCTATTAAAACAAAGGCCACCATGCAATGTTGAAATAAGAATTTCATAAGTGTACTGTATATAGGTGCTCGCTGTTTAATTCAATATTCAGACCCCCGCGTACTCAATTTGTCTTTCATTTTAATACGTGTATATGACCTTTAAATTTAATTTTGCTTCTTGCAACTGATTTCAAAGTAATTATTTCTCTATTACATATATAAATGTTATTCTAACCCTCATAGGATGACATTTGTGTGTTTTCAGAGTTTTCCACTAAAGAAAATTTACAATCAAATTCCAGCATGATAAACCAGGGACACTTACTCATAGATCCAGGCACTGTGACTGTGGTAATCTTCTTATATTTGTTATCCATGTCCTCCTTCCTTCTAAAATCAATGTATGCTTATGATTTAGAAGTGATCTGGGTGACATTGCAAAGCCCCTCGGTGCTGTAGCTTCACAGGCTGTTACACTGTACAGGAGCTCATCTCACCCTCCTTTCCTGCTTCCTCAGTACTTCCTCCCTCTGCCTGCTGTAATCTCACAAATTGGGAGGGGAAGTTCTACTGCACAGTGTGAATCTACACTATGGAGAGGCACTGGTATGCCCCACTAATTATAAAAGTTTATTTTAGAAGGAAGGAGGATAACAAATATAAGAAGATTACCACAGTCCTAGTTCCTGGATCTATGAGTTGATTTAGGCAAGATTTAAAGGGGTTTTAAGGTGGCAGACATTGCCCTGCATGTTACTCCTGAACCCTGACAGTAAGATTCGGCCATGAATCCCACCAAGGTTCCACTATCTGAGCTGGCTAATCTCACTACCATCATAACCCAGCAGTCCTAGCAGATTGCCACACAAGGCTAGCAACTTGGACAACTCACCTCCATTCTACAGCAATTGTTGGCTACCCAGCACCAGCGTCCAGTACCTGTGGTACCACCTGTTACTGCAATTGCATTGTCTACTGCTCAACCCGCTTTGTGGCAGGCTCTTGTGAAAACTAGGTGCCAATTAGATTCCGCTCCCAGGTGTTGGCTTGTGTCTTCGCTGGCGGTGGTACAGTGGGTCCAATACCTCTGAACCCTGACAGGACCATTTTAATAAATGAGCAGTGAAATCCCCATAAACTGCCATACTGTAGTATACGGTGGGATCAATCACACAACCTAGTGTTAAGGTATCCCAGGGGGTTTGAAAAATAGTAAAAATAAGCAAATTAAAAAAAATGAAAAGATGTGTTTTTTCCCCAATTTCACAGCATTTGGAATTTTCTTCCCGCTTCCCAGTACAGGGCATGGGATATTAAATACCGTCACTATGAAGTGCATTTTGTTATGCAGAGAAAAAGCTCTCACACAGCTTTTTACATGGAAAAATAGTTATAGATTTCTGAAGGTGGAAAGTGAAAAATTAAAAAGGGACTTTACAAGGCTAAACAAAAGACTGAGCCCTCTCCATAGCCGGTAAGTCTTTGCTGCATATTGTTTTCCCGCTGATCGCCGCTGGCGGCTTCGAAAAGATGGCAGCGCATTGGTGCCGCCATCTTTCCGAGGATCGTCGCTCTTGTGACAGCCATGACAGCCTTGGGTCTTCCGAAGACTCGAAGCTGCTTCGGGTTTACCTATGTAGTATATGATAGGATCGTATAGACAATCGAGAGTTAAAGCACCCTAGGGTGTCTGAAAAATAGTAAAAATAAAAAAAAAAAGTAAAAAAAAAATATAATAAAAAACCTAAAACTCTATATCACTTCTAGGGAAAGGGGGGTGATTTAACATAAATAAAGAGTAAAAAACGCGTCCAAAAATGCTCGATCTATAAAAATATATTAACCGTTTTTACTGCATTTGACCCCGTAACGGAAAATCACGCCCAAAGTCGAAAACGGCACTTTTTTGCCATTTAAAAAAATTTTTAAATTCTATAAAAAGTGATCAAAAGGTCATACAGTCCTAAAAATGATAACATTGTAAACATCATTGAAATCCGCAAAAAATGACACCTCCAAAAGCTCCGTATAGCAAAGTATAAAAAAGTTATTAGCGCCAGAAGATGGCAAAATCCCCCCAAAAATTTTTGTACAGGAGGTTTTAATTTTGTAATTGTATGGAAACATTATAAGACCTATACAAATTTGGTATCCCCGTAATCGTACCGACCCAAAGAATGAAGTAGACATGTCATTTGGGGAATACAGTGAAATCTGTAAAATCCAAGCCCATAAGAATATGGCACATATGTGTTTTTTTTTACCAATTTTACTGCTTTTGGAATTTTTGTTTCCCGCTTCCCAGTACACGGCATGGAATATTAAATACCGTCACTATGAAGTGCATTTTGTTATGCAGAGAACAAGTTCTCACACAGCTTTTTACATGGAAAAATAAAAAAAGTTATAGATCTTTGAAGGTGGGGAGTGAAAAATGAAAATGCAAAAACGAAAAAGGGCTGCGTCGGGAAGGGGTTAATAGGGTCGGTCAATACTGACTTGCTTTGATGTCTTGTGTCCTGCTGGCTCCTGATGGATTTCTGGTGCAGTGCAGTCCTACACTGAAGTCCTGCTGCTGATGAGTCATGTGACCCACTCCTCTCATGGATTATAGTCAAAGTTTACCGAGGAAAGTGCAATATGAATTACCCTACTAGGGACTTGTACTTATCCTGGTAATGTTAGTGGCCAATCCCTTTAACTCTACTTTTGCACTTCCTGCAGATTTCCCAAATGTCTACCTCATATAAATGCCACAATATAGCATAGGCTTTTGTTTTTAAAATGGAAATGATTTACAATGTTGTATTATATCATTGTGGGCCTATGAGTATATTTGATGTATATGATAGGAAAGTGCAAGATAGCCAAGTCTAATGATGGTTCTAAATTATTAACATCTTGTTGTTGTAAAAGAACCTGACAGAGTTATTTGAGTAGAAATCCGTTTTTCTCATTTTTCTTTCGTCCTATGACCTTTTTGCCCTCATTGACAGTCAGTCTTACTGCTGCAAAATCACATTTTTGTGAGCCATCTCTCCATGGCCTTCACAGGAGAATTGTAGCAATTCTTATTTGTTTAGTTCTCACTCGTTACAATAAAACATTTTGAGGTTTTTAAGCTTAGTGAAATGTCCTCCAGAGTAAAAAAAAATAAAAAATTTAGTGAATGTATCCCATGTGTTTTCCCTGATAAGGCTTCCTAGCATAAGTGCACCTCATGACAAGACCTGAAAGTGGGGCTTTGTCACAAAGAGCAATAACGTCATATGAAAGAATGGGAACAATGGCCCTGCTCTAAAAGTACTCATACTATGGTCCAGCCATTCTTTATATGGTATCTAAATAAATAAATATTATGGTACAAGGGCTTGCAGAGTCGCCTATATAATGGTATCTGGTGCTGTGTGATAACATAAATGGGAGGGATACAGAAGAGTGGTTAGTGAAAGGACAGTGAAAGTTGTGTGCAGTTATATAAGCTTGCCTGGAGAGAAGTGTTTTTAGGGTACACTCTAAATTTTGAAAGTTTCTTTATTAGTCTCATAGTATGGGTAGAGAATTCCAAAGAAATGTTGCAGCTCTGGAGAAGTCATTCAGATGTGAGTGGAAGATTCTAATTTAAGAAGAAAATGATGAGCACTGCTATGGCGATAGACTGAAAAATATAGCGTTTTAAGGGAAATATGATATAACTTCATCACTGAAATAACTGTCATTTGTCATATGTCATCTCTTTATATGTTTAGGAGTCTGATATGTATCATGCTATGCTATGTTATGTATCATTGGCAGCCTTTCCAGTATAGACATACATGCAGAGATGTTTAAGCTTTCAGTAGCACTGCCCACTGGACACCTAACCTAAAGATTGCAATCAAAAAAGCGAAATTATTTCGCTACCAAATAGTATAACCTTCTGCCGTGGTAATAGAGAAGAAAGAGTTGGCACTCACCACCTTTAGTAAAATTCTTTTCCTTATTGGTCCATTTAAAACTTGGCGTACACAACAGGGGAGGGTAGCAACAATGGATGCATTCTTTTATCAGGGACGAATCGTTTCACGCTTAGTTTAGCACTTCATCTTGCCTGCTTAACTCCTTCGAGCTCCATCTGCTCTGGTGGCTGCCAAACTGGGCTGCTTGTTCAATGCCTTAGTTTAATAATGAAGCTTTTAGAATATAGGCGGTCCCCTACTTAGGACACCCAACCACCAGACATCCCTAGTTAAGGACGACCCTCTGCCCCACTGGTGACCTCTGTGAAGCTCTCTGAATGCTTTTCTATCTATAGTCCCAGATTGCAATTATCGATGTAAGTGTCGATCATTAAGGTTTATTGATAATCCTTGGTCCCATTACAGCAAAAAAATTTGAAACTCCAATTGTCACTGAGGAAAAAAAATACTTTGTTGTCTGGAACTACAATTATAAAATATACAGTTTCGACTTGTCATACAATTCAATTTAAGAATAACCTCCGGAACCTATCTTGTACGTACTGCCTGTAACTGGTATTACTGCCACTGTAACTTCTAAATTTCTAATCTGGATATGAGATTTGTGTATGGATTGTGTGATTTATGACCCTTTTTGTGCCAAATATCTGTGCTACATGTCATTGTTATTAAAAAGGATTTTTAGTTAATAATAAAGTGAAGTTTTAGCTTGCTTTTTATTTCTGAGTTGGACTTGTGCTGTCTGACATTTTGTTCGTTCTTTTAACTGTCAGGAGTTAATTAACAACGCCGTACGAAATGAAGCTCCATTTTTGTACAGCGGGGCCTAAAAAGAGATTATGTAATATATTCATATATATGAATACAACAGGAAACATGATATATCCCTCTCAAACCTGTTAACAAGGGGAAGGCGTATCCATTGGTAGATTGATCGGCCTTCCATGTTGCTTGTATTATGATTTATATAGTGCAGGAAGGGGCTCATTTTCCCAGGTCCCATAGCAATCTCGCGGTGCGTTGTCTGGCGGGTCCGGCGCGATTCACTAAGATTGTGCCCCCCTTCCTGCTGTTTCGCTTCTGCGCCGAGGTCCACCGGAGTTTTTCTTCCCGGTGCATGTGAGTGCTTGATCTTGCGACACAATTCCTTTTTTAAATTCTGCGGGTTTGTCTGAATCCGTCGCTTGTCCGACGCCACGCCCCCGATTTCTGTCACCGTCAAGCCGGCGCCGATGTGCCACAATCCGATCGCATGCGCCAAAAACCTGGGCATTCTGCGCAAACAGAAATATTCGGGAAACCCGAAGAAATTGCGGCGCTCGAACCCTTGTAAATGTGCCCCATTTTGTTTACACTAGTTTTAAGGTGCACAACAAGTTATAATGTAAAATCGGAAATCTGTTGTTTTTTGGGTACACCACATGGGACATAGAAAGTCAGATGATTTTGTTTTTCAAATGTTGCTATCTGTTTTTAATTTAGCTGGAAAAATGTTAACATTTTTCAGTTAATAAAAAGTGTCCAGAATAATCTGTGCATCATCTAGTTTTAATGTTTTAAAGTTAAGGCTTACTGGATCAACAAAGAAAGAGCTACCGTTCAAAAGTTTGTTAGCATAAGGTGCTCGCGGTCCATTTAAAACTTGGCGTACACAACAGGGGAGGGTAACAACAATGGATGCGTTCTTTTATCAGGGACGAATCGTTTCGTGCTTAGTTTAGCGCTTCATCTTGCCTGCTTAACTCCATCTGCTCTTGTGGCTGCCAAACTGGGCTGCTTGTTCAATGCCTTAGTTTAATAATGAAGCTTTTAGAATATAGGCGGTCCCCTACTTAAGGACACCCAACCCACAGACGATCCCTAGTTAAGGACGGACCTCTCTGCCCACTGTGACCTCTGGTGAAGCTCTCTGAATGCTTTTCTATAGTCCCAGATTGCAATTATCAGCTGTAAAGTGTCGATCATTAAGGTTTATTGATAATCCTTGGTCCCATTACAGCAAAAAAATTTGAAACTCCAATTGTCACTGAGGAAAAAAAAACTTTTTGTCTGGAACTACAATTATAAAATATACAGTTTCGACTTGCATACAAATTCAATTTAAGAATAAACCTCCGGAACCTATCTTGTACGTACTGCCTGTAACTGGATATTACTGCCACTGTAACTTCTAAATTTCTAATCTGGATATGAGATTTGTGTATGGATTGTGTGATTTTAGACCCTTTTTTGTGCCAAGATATCTGTGCTACATGTCATTGTTATTAAAAAGGATTTTATAGTTAATAATAAAAGTAAAGTTTTAGCTTGTCTTTTATTCTGTGAGTTGGACTTGTGCTGTCTGACATTTTCTTCTGTTCTTTTTACTGTCAGGAGATTAATTAACAAGCCGTACGAAATGAAGCTCCATTTTTGTACAGCGGGGGCCTAAAAAGAGATTATGTAATATATTCATATGATATGAATACAACAGGAAACAATGATATCCCTCTCAAACCTGTTAACAAGGGGAAGGCGTATCCATTGGTAGATTGATCGGCCTTCCGTGAGTTGCTTGTAATTATGATGTATAGTAGTGCAGGAAGGGGCTCATTTTTCCCAGGTCCCATAGCAATCTCGCGGTGCGTTGTCTGGCGGGTCCAGCGCGATTCACTAAGATTGTGCGCCCCCGTTCCTGCATGTTTCACTTCTGCGCCGAGGTCCACCTGAGTTTTTCTTCCCGGTGCATGTGAGTGCTTGATCTTGCGACACAATTCCTTTTTTAAATTCTGCGGTTTGTCTGAATCCGTCGGCTTGTCCGACGGCCACGCCCCCGATTTCTGTCACCTGCAAGCCGGCGCCGATGTGCCACAATCCGATCGCATGCGCCAAAAACCTGGGGCAATTCTGCGCAAAACAGAAATATTCGGGAAACCCGAAGAAATTGCGGCGCTCGAACCCTTAGTAAATGTGCCCCATTTTGTTATTACATAGTTTTAAAGGTGCACAACAAGTTATAATGTAAAATCGGAAATCTGTTGTTTATTTGGGTACACCACATGGGACATAGAAAGTCAGATGATTTTGTTTTTCAAATGTTGCTATCTGTTTTTAAATTTAGCTGGAAAAATGTTAACATTTTTTCAGTTTAATAAGAAAGTGTACAGAATAAATCTGTGCATCATCTAGTTTTAATGTTTTAAAGTTAAGGGCTTACTGGATCAACAAAAGAAAGAGCTACCGTTTCAAAAGTTTGGTAGCATAAAAAGGTGCTCCATGCTTCCACAAACAAAGGAGAAGGAACATGGACAGAGAGAGAATTTTTTTTATACATGCTAACTTTCCATTATTTGAACCAGAAAAAAATTGTGCATTAACATTTATTAAAGATTTGCCCCAGGTAATAGGAAACATACATTTCATATACATCTCCATAATTGCCGTGTCTCCCAGCAGCACTACAGATAATTAAGACTGGCATACACAAATATTAATTTCTTTTCCTTTTTCATCTGGGTATTCACATTTAAAGGGGTATTCCCACGAAAACAAGATTTTTATATATACTCAGCTAACAAAATGACAAATTCTCTATTACATTGTTATTAACAAAAAGACAGCATTTGACAAATATAATTCCAATCTGTCTCTATCAATCCTGGTGTTTTAAATTTTGGTTTTTCATAAATCTTCTGACTATGGTTGCATTCTTTTCATGAATAGCTTCTCCTGTCTGTATCCTGCCCCTCCCCCTACATTACAAGACCAGCTCAAACACAGGCACTTCCTGCCAGGAAGCAGCAGTGTTCAGAGACTCACTCTACAAGCTACAGACAGATAAGGTTTTTAAAGTTTACTGTGTGTTTTATTGATTAGATGATTTAGCAAAGAGAGAGAGAGTGTCATTGTGTTTTATATACATCTCATGGATCCCATCATCTCTGATCTCTGATTTGTTTCATCTCGCTTTTTCTATGTGTCAGATACAGGTAGCATGTCCAGAAGCTAAATAATAGTGTAGATAAACCCTGAACCATAAAAATCATAGCACATTGTCAGCACACAGCTTTTCATAGCACAGGAGCATCATGGAGTGTCAACTAAGAGAGTCCCCACCCACACTCTGGAATCTTACACTGACCATCACTGAGTGATAGGAGCTAAAACAGCAATAAAACTGACACAAATTGTAAAGTTAGGGGTTAAAATGATCTATATTGTGTTAACATTACTAGGGGATTCAAATATGAAAACTTTCTTTCATGGGCAAACACCTTTAATTTAACTCAATTGCCAAATAGATACATTTTTCATTTGCATGTTATTAAAAATAATCTACCTGTGTGAAGATAATTTTCCATAAATATAGCCATGTTTTCCATTAGAAACAAGATAGTTGTCCTTACAACCACCTCCAAAATTTTCCAGGAGTGGTTAGACATACACTATTGAGGTGCCCGACCACCTGGATTCAGCGTTTATCACTGTAGGACAAGCAGTAACTCTTTGCCATTTTATAGTCAAAAACAATTTGTGTTTTTTGCAATCTCTCCAGCAGCGGTGGTCATATCTAAGGACAGCTCTCTGTTTCTTGGAGACCACATGACTGCTTTTATGAGAAATTATTTCCACACAGATACATTTCTTCAAATGGATGTTATTAAAAGAATGGGGCACATTTACTAAGGGTCCACGGTCTGAGATTCCATTGGGTTTACCCAAATATTTCCGTTTTGCGCCAAATTGCCCCGGCACACACGATCGCATTGTGGCGCATTGGCGCTGACATGCACGCAACAGAAATTTGGGGGCATGGCTGCCGGACAACCCGACAGATTCGGAAAAAACGTGGAATTTAAAAAACTAAATGTGTCGCAAGATCACGCACTCACATGCACCACGGACCTCGGCGTGGAAGCGACACCTGCAGGAAATTGGACCCACGACCTTAGTGAATCGCGGCAGACTCGAATCATCGTCAGACAACGCACTGCGTGATCGCGACAGGACCGGTTAAGTAGATGTGCCCCATTGTATGTTTATGAAAGATGCAATGAATTAAATGCAAATGTCCAGATGAGAATACCCCTTTAACACTACAGTGCCGTTAAGGATGACCACTGGTAAGACCCAAGATTGGTGCTGTCATCGGTTATGGGTGTAAACCATTTAAATGCCGCTGGAAACATTAAAATGCCGGTAGGCCTTTGGGAAGGAGGGTCCATTTCCATGAGCCTGGATTTGTGCCACACAAAAGATGGGGGAACTGCTCCATATCCACTTAATGTGAAGGTGTCATAAGGGAGGGTACAGTCACAATTCCTGCCCAGGTTTTGGGATCTTTTTTATGGCTTATACCCCAGTGCATGACATGATAAATGCCCCCAATTTGTACATAAAGACCCTAAAGTCCATCCATTATCTACTGGTGGCAGCAGTGAGCAATGAATCTGCCTGAGATTCCTTTTTTCACCTCCTTACCTAACATGCCTGTATGTCTTAAACTGAGAAAATAATTAACGTTACATAAAAAGATATCCATACTAGGCTTATTAACTGGAGATTTCTTACCTTACTGGAAGCCACAAGCAGTTATCATCCCTGTATTTTGCAGTTTATACTAGCTACAGATACAAAGGAAGAAGCTTCTCCAGGCATTTGAGGCATCTCATAAATACTGGGCAAGAACTATTGATCTGAGAATCCATGGCAGGCGGCTTTCTTGTTTGGCATAGGGAATCGGAACCTCTGGACAGCAGGCAACTTACAGACTTTACGTTTCCTACAAACTTTTTTACTTTTCTGTCATTCTAGAATAACATGTTGAATTGTAAAATCCCAGATGTTGCTTAAACCTTAGAGAAATACTCAACGAAACATATTGTTCGTGTTTGTTCTGTCTCTCTTTGCAGTCACTGTACTCCTTCATATTCTAGGTGGTTCAATAAACATGACTACGGCAATTGGGGAATAGCTGGTGAGGCTTCCCTTCTGGTTATTTTCTGTAGACTATATGAGAAGAAAAATAGGAATGTATTCTGGCATGGTTTCCAATTATAGAATACTGAGTGTTAGAACAACTGACCCCTATAACCGGTAACTATAAGATAATTGTGTGCTGCAGACCTTGTTATTGACCACCTATGGATCTCAACGCCGTATCCTAGTAGTAATTGGAAAAAATATTCTTAGTTGCATATAATGAATATCTTGCAAGTGATGCACAGTAGGCGTCTAAAGATTATAACAGCTTTAACCACAGAGCTTTTATACAGAACACTGAAGATTTTTTTTTCATAAGTTTGTCCAAGAACTAGGGCTCATATTGTATTTAAAACAGTGACCTTTTCATATGTTTTAATTTTTTTTTGTGTTTTTTTTTTCACTTAATACATTTTTTGTTTTTATTTTCCCTTGCCCATCCCCTTCTCTAAATTTTGGAATTGATGATGGCAGTAGATAGCCACCATTCAATGGAAATCTACCATCCAAATCAAGCATGATAAATCAATGGTCCGTGACTGTGGTAATCAGGGGAAGTGCTAAGGCAGGAGGGTGAGGGGCATGCAATGTAATAACCTGTGAGGCTGTAGCACAGAGTGTCTAAGATAGCTCCTCAGGTTGATTTGCATAAATTTAAAAGCTGATGTTAGAAGGAGGATACCGTTATGCTGGTGGTTTACAGTGTGCTGGCTACCTATATACTGCAGGGTGCAGTGTGCTGGCCACCTATATACTGGGGGTAGTGTGCTGGATACTGAAATACTGGGGATGTGTGCTGGATACCTATATTCTAGGGACAATGTTCTGGATACATTTATACTGGAGTGGCAATGTGCTGGATACCAATATACTGGGGGGGGGCTGTGCTGGATACATATATACTGAGGGCAGTGTTCTGGATACCTACCACTGGGGACAGTGTGCTGGCTACATATATTTTGGGGGGCAGGGTGCTAGATACATATATGCTGGGGAGTGTGTGCTGGCTACCTATGTACTGAGGAGGATGTGGCTGGCTACCTATGTATTGGGGGCAGTGTGCTGAATACCGACTATGGGTGTGGCTAGTTGAGCCAATGGCTCTCAGAAGGTGACTCCTGTCGTTCACCTGTGCATTAACCCTTCACTTGAGGGTGCATACAATACAAATTTTGCTTCCATTTTAGCACAAAATGAAAATCTTTCAGCGTTCCAAAAATCTGAAGAAAGTGAATCCATTTAATCACCCAGTGTACAGTATTGCCTATGCTTTAAATCTTCAGGGTATTTATCAGGTTTTCTCTTCCTGTTTTGTTGCTCTAACACAAAGTTAAAACAGTGCAATAAACATTTCCTTTATTGTACAAGAAAATTAGACTGGGATTTTATTTTAAGCTATGTTAGAAATAAAACCAATATCTTTGTATTTGCTGCTGTTCACGTTTTTGCTTATTTCTAAACTTACATTGAAATCAATATGAATTCTTCAGAAGATCACGTTGATATTATAATGGCATCACTATATGTCATGCACTATACCTATGCACTATACCTGACTCAACACAAATCTCTGCACTGAAATAGCTGTGTTCCTATGTCGCATGCCCCATTTTAAAGGTTCCTCCAAAGGAAAATGGTGCGCTCTGTTGGAGTTATGAAGGGGGCGCCAGATTCATGAAGAACGTGGAAAGAAATCCTTAATCTGGCGCTCTCTGCACTAAATAGAGGGAAACTGCACATTGCACTGTTGTTTAGTAAATGTCGGCCAATGACTTTATTGTTGCCAAAAATTTCCTCCTGCAGTAATGCTAATAGTTCATTGTATTTTACCTTTTTGTCAGTATAGCACACTGTATTTTTCTCACTCAAACTAATACAGTGTAATTTTAGAGATGCAGCATAATCACAGGAGTAATTTGCACATCCAGATATTCTAGATAATGTGATCTTCAGATAGACGTGCACTTGTGTGGGATTTGATTTGTAACTTTGTAGTTGATGAACTTAAAGGAAATCTACCTTTCCAGGGACACTTACTTATAGATCCAGGCACCAAAACTGTGGTAATCTTCTTATATTTGTTATCCATGGCCTCCTACCCCCTAAAATCAACTTTTAAAACAAATGCTTATAAGCCTGAAAGCTTTTTGGGGATATTACAGGGCCCATCGATACTGTAGCTTCACAGGCGGTTGCACTGTCTCCCCCTATACTCCCTCAGAACTTTCTCCCTCCCTCTTACTGATTTAATCTCCCTGCAGCATAGGAAATTTCACCACACAGTGGGGGGAGTGTGCTACTGCACAATGTAACAGCCTGTGAAGCTGGAGCACGGAGGGCCTCTGGTAACGACCCCAGGAGCCTTTCAGGGTCATTAGCATATAAAATGATTTTAGAAGGAAGGAGCATAATGGATAACGAATATAAGAAGATTACCACTGTCACAGTGCCTGGGTCTATGAGTAAGTGCCCGTGGTTTGTCATACTTGATTTTGATGGTAGATTTATTTTAAGGACTAGAAAACATTTTGTTATTTCTGAAGATGAAACACAGCAGCACTGATCGCTGTGTGCACTTCTAACCCTGGCTTCCTATGAAAATGAAAAACATTGCAGAGAGATTCATTTAGGGAACACAGTTGAAAATAAAACATTATATATTGGTTGCCCTTTAGTGATGAGTAACAAAAGCCTATATAGACCTGCCCTGTTTTATCCCTGATTCTACACATGCCACCGTTTTGGATTTAATTTGGGTTTTATGCCTGCATCTTTGTTTTAGCTCTCATGTTATTTTGGCTGGAGGTTTTTGTGTTTAAACTTTGTTATTCCTGAAATGGAAAAGTTCTTTATTATCACAAAAATAAAAATGTGGGAAATATGTCATACAGGTCACACCATGAAAATTATGTTTTTGCTATTTTTTCTTTTATCTCATAATTGTCTGTTATATTGTCGTTTCTTCAATCTCTTTTTCCAACTACAGGTCATGCTGCTTGTTCTTAAGGCATTGTACATAGAGCCCTATCTGCGAGCAGCATGTTATGGAGCAGGAGGAGCTGAGCAGATTTCACATAGTGTTCTATCTGCAAGCAGCATGTTATAGAGCAGGAGGAGCTGAGCAGATTTCACATAGTGTTCTATCTGCAAGCAGCATGTTAATGAGCAGGATGAGCTTAGCCAATTATTCAAAGTGTCCTATCGGTAGGCAACATGTTATAGCATGTTATAGAGCAGGAATAGCTAAGCAAATTGCACATAGTGTACTATGTTCAGCCAGCGTTTTATAGAGCAGAAGGAGCTGAGCAGATTATTTATAGTGTCCTATCAGCAGGCAGCATGGTGTAGAGCAGGAGAAGCTGAACAGATTGCACATAGTGTCCTATCTGCAGGCAGCAGTTTATAGAAACAGGAGAAGCTGTTCAGATTTCCATATGTTTTTTTTTAAATATTGGGAAATGTTTTTTAACATATACATAATTGTTCTAAACCTATTCTAGCACACTCCCACTCAGTGACTGACAACCTTCCTTGTATAAATGTATACACAGATTAAGCTTTCCTCTTTGTTAAGACCACCCGCTGTACTCTTGAGCTCAGAATAAGCAGAGATGTAGATTGCTGGAAAGTTATACTTAGTATTTTCCTTCAATACAAAATGTCAATCTGCTCAGCTCCTCCTGTTCTATAATGTGTTGCCTATAGACACTATGAACAAATTTCTGAGTTCATCCTGCTGTATAACATGCTGTCTGGAGATAGGACACTATGTACAATCTGCTCTGCTGCTCCTTTTCTATAATATGTTGCCTGGAGATAGATGCTATGTACAATCTGCTCATCTCTTGCTGCTCTATAACATGCTCTCTGCAGAATGAACTACAATTTTAGTGAAACCAATTTTGTTTTAATAACATCAAATAACAATATGAATATAATGTTCAGTAAATCAAGATTAGTCTTTCTAATTTTTATGTTTTGAAATATAGACATTTCGGTGACAAAAGTGAAAAAGACAAAGAGAGCGTGCATAGGCTAATAGTACAAAAAGCTTGATTTCATTTTATAAATTGCATCAATCTACCACACAACAAAGATAAAGGCACCTAAAAGGTACATCAGTACATAAATAAAGACTCATGTACACGACCATGATAAGTCCACATTAGACCCCTTACTGCAGTGATGGGTAACCTATGGCACTGGTGCCAGAGGTGGCACTCAGAGCCCTTTCCCTGGGCACTCAGGCCATCACCAGAGATGACTCCAGGTATCTTCCTGCAGTCCCACACAGCCCAGGACTTGCTGTGCAGAGGTATTTTAAAGTGACAGCTCTACCTGGGACTATTATCTGCTTTATTGGTGTCCTCAGGGGCTGGTATCAATGAAAACTGTGACAGAGAAGGGAGTATAAATCACAAATTACATTTCTGTGTTGGCACTTTGCGATAAATAAGCGGGTCTTTGTTGTAGTTTGGGCACTCGGTCTCTAAAAGGTTCGCCATCTCTGCCTTACTGCAATCCAAATAAACAGTAGTAATAGGTCCATGAAAACATATACATTTGGCTTAATCAAAGATTGCAACCTTGTGCTATAAGCACTCAAATACATGTAAGAATAGGTTGTCCTATTCACCTGATTATAGTAAAAGCAAAAATAGAACAAATGGCACAGCCTATAGTAGTAAATATCCCAGTATTGATTGATCCAATAGGTACCAAATGATAAAGTACACAGAGGAAATATTGCAATGTGAGGGTGAAGGCCCCACGCGTTTCGTTGCCATTTCTGTGCCAAAGCAGGGGGAGCATTAGACATTGCTCAGTCCTTTGTACTGTGGTAGAAGGGGATAGCAGAATAGTATTGCTGTATGCTTATGGGAAATTGTGCTGCTCTAGGCTTAGAATCTTTTAGATAAACTATTGTTTTCTCCTTGATTTTGCTACATTGTAAAGTAAGTCATTTTTGTATTCTGTGCATATTAATTTGCCTCCTGTGGTGTGTGCTTTACTGTGATTTCTTTCCTTGCCCTTCGCTGTCTCCCCATTGCCTCAAACTCCCCTTTGTTTGTTTGCAGCATTGAATTACCATGTCTCACTTGTTCCATTTAATAAATAGTAATATTGATGATTCAGCGTTATCATGGTTTTTATCTGCCGCTAGAATCTGAGGTATTTATGCTAATGTTCCCCACAGCCCAGAGGTACATGTTGATCTTTTTCTTATCCTGCTGAACTTGACATTTACTTTCATATTTTTGGCACATCGCTCTACACTGATGTGAGTATTGGCTTTTATCTGTGCAGTGTGATTGTGTATGCTTTCAGACACTGCTAAACAGTACGATTAAGTCTCAATGGTTCATGGGGACATTTATTTTAAAGGATAGAAGGATTTTCAAAGCCTGATCCTTAGAGCACACTGGCCTCCATAATCCTTAAATGGAAGAATTTTGGAATAACCACAACTCTTCCACGACCTGACCTAAACGCAATTGAGCATCGCTGTAGAGGCTTAAAAAAATCTGTCCACCAACATTCACCATCCAACCTCAGGGAATTGAAGTGGTTCTACAAGGTTGAATGGCAGCCAATCCCCAAATCCAGGTGTTAAAAACTTGTTGCATCATTCCCAAGAAAACTCATGGCTGCTACTCATTACTGAGGGTCTGAATGCTTATGGCCATGTGCAGGGCCAGCTCCAGGTTTTAGTAGGCCCCTGGGCGACAGAGCCTTAGTGGGCCCCTTTGTGGGCCAACCTCCAGTAGCCCGACGAGCGCAGCATAGAGGCAGCAAACTACCTGAGCCGGATGGTGATCATTTGTACCAGTGTCTTAAAGCAACACTGGTACAATTTAACCGGGGGGGCCAGAATGGGCCCCTGCAGCACCCTGGGGCCCCGGCACTTGCCCGGGTTAGCCAGGTGCTGGTGCCAGGCCTGGCCATGTGATATTTCAGTTTCTCTTGTTTAATAAATTTGCAAAAATATCTACATTCTTCTGTTATCTCCTGTTTTTTTTTGTTCAAGATGGGGTGCAGAATGGAGCAAGAAAGAAGTTGTCCACTGCACCTCAGTAAAATCACAATGGGGCAGATTTATCAAGTGTCTGAAAGTCAGAATATTTCCAGTTGCCCATGGCAACCAATCACAGCTCCCCTTTAAAATATTCATGAGCACTGGTAAAATGAAAGGTGAGCTGTGATTGGTTGCCATGGGCAACTGGAAATATTCTGACTTTCAGACACTTGATAAATCTGCCCAATATCTTTATTTCATCTTGATGATAAAAGCATTACTTGTGTAGGAAAGCCTACGTGTTTCCAGTGTCTCTGCTGTTAGTAATGGCGTGATTAAGAGCAGAGACACTGGAAACGCATAGGCTTTCCTACACAAGTAATGCTTTTATCATCAAGATGAAATAAAGATATCGTGATTTTACTGATATTGTGATTCTGCCCCAATATAGTCCAGTTACAGAACTTTTTGATGTTTTCAATTGTCTGCAATGAAACAAAGAGTGAAAAATTTAAAGGGGTCTGAATACATTCAGTACCCACTGTTTTAACTGCACATTATACAAACAATGGATATATACATAATGTTCAGACATGCAAATAAAGATGGTAGTACAATAGGTCTAAGCAAGCCAACCACTGGGAGATGAGTGGGGCAAGTGGGTTACAGGCTCAGCGTAATATCCCCTCCCCTTCCCCCCGCAGCAGAACAAAGTCATCTGAGATTTGTCATCCTTTGATGGACACTCCCTGCCTGCCTCTTGAAGGGTCCTAATTTCCTTCCCCAAGGGTAAGGTACTTGGACCTTCCTAATGCTATGACACATCAGAACATGAAGTCATTGATGATTGTGGCATTGTGGTGCCATCGAATCCGACTGGGCCTCCAGTACGTTTGGACACCAAATATGGCTCCACTCCTATGTTTCAACTGGGAGTTCTGTGTATATACCCTCCTCAAGCATCAGAGTTTGTGATAAATCTGTGATAATAAGTGGCGCAGCAGAAGACTGGTCTAGTCGTACTCTTGTCTAATGTGCAACACATTGATGAATCTCCCCCAGCATGGCAATTGCTGCTGCTGCATGAAAGAAAGTAGTTTCGTAATTGTGTACATTTGTTTGTGCTGCTTCCACACATTGCCAAAATTTATGTAGCATAGCCAAGGGTGGTCTCTGATGTGCCTGTTAGGAAAAAGTTTGTTGAGTCCAGCTTCAGACACAATCCACTGCTATCCATAATTTATTATATCATGTTAAAACAATACCAAAATCAGCATGGAAAAAACGCAAATACACAAAATACAGTGTGCCTGTAAAATGATCATTGACCAAACAAAACAGTCAGTCCACATCTGTATCCAATGTACATATTTTTGTAAATATAGCTTTTATATATCTTGTCCTTCATGACTTTGCATTTTCAATACCAATTTAAACTCCTCTTCAACATATGAAGTTGTAGAATAGAAATGACTATTCTGGATTGCAGTCTTAGAGGCAGGAGTCCTTGTTCCTTGCTTTGCCTATAACAACCAGACTCTATATTGTGCTGCCTGAGTGCACTTTAGAAAATGGACTGTATAGCTCCAAGGCCATCTGTCTCCTGAGAGACGTTGAACACTTGATGTCTGTAATATAGTAAAATATCAGCTGTAACACAAAATATTAGAGGTATGATTGTTCCTCTTTAATGCTTAATCCATTAAGCGCCTGTTTCGGTATTTGTTTGAGGGCTTTTTCACTACTTAATAATGACTTTATATGTAATTGTACAGTGTATAATTGCTATGCTGTTTTCCACAGATCTGTATAATTATGCAGCACATTCTTACATGTTCTCTTTGTTCCAAGCTCTTTATTAGTTTAAGTACACATTACCGTAATGCCAGCGAGCACTTTTACTGTTCTTTGTGTGTTTGCCCTTTGACTTTGCAGTCATTTCGTTCTTTTGATTTGTTATTTTTTGACATAACTTCTTCTTGTCACAGTTACATTATGCAATATGATGTGACTATGGCTTGTCACTTGATACATTTAACATGAAATTGATATTGCCTGAGATAATTATGATGGGTTGAACGCTGAGAGTGCAATTGGCAGGAGTGCATCATCATTTATGTGCATCCGCAGCCGCAACTTTATATAAAAATAAGAATATTAGATATAAAAAAGGTCAAGCACATTGACCTGAATATTGACACCATTTTTTCATGGAAAGATTTTAAAGCTTATTTTGGTTATTTTGCATTACTTGTCTACAAACTTTTCTGGTTGGCAGAGGTTTATCTTGTCTAAGTTTTATTTCCATACAGAGTATCATAGTGTATCCTCACATCCATCACTGTCCTCAGGTTTGCACTGAAACGTACAATATCAAATATCTAGGAGTATTTATCATAGGGGCAGCCATAGAAACTGACATGGGGACCCTAAAAAAGAGGAAGAAACCCAGATTAGGCTGGCTTCACATCATGTTTTGTGCTATACATTGTAAGGACACGTCAGGGGGATTATAACTTGTCCTTACAATGTATGGCACAGATGTATCCCACTGTATGCCTATATAGTGGGATACATTGCCCGGGGACTTCTCCTCCCCCCTGAATGTGGGGGGAGGAGCGTACATCGGCAGCAGCCACCGGAGTTTCCCCAGTGATGTCACTGTCCTAATATGGACTGTGACATCACCGACTACATCCTTCTGCCGAGCGACATATGTGCTTAGCAGGGCTGTAGGGAGAGATGCAATATGCTGAATCTGCTCCCCTTAGCAACCTATTGCTTCCGCTGAGCGCATACATTGCTCAGGCGTAGTTTGCTGGTCTTTCCATCTTACTTTTTTGGTGTACTGGAGGAATAGTGGTCAGATGTAGGAAACAACTATACCTCTATCTGCCACTGTTTGCCAATGTATACGCTAAGCATATACTGTACATTGCGTGCTTTCTAGATGCATATGCTTAGCGTATACCCAAAAGACGATGCGAACCCAGTATTTGCTATATTTTCTATGTTAATCAGGTTTATCTTAAGCTTTTCTCTTTTTTTCCTCAATATTTGCAATTTTTTGGATCATTTGCATGTTTGCATAAAAATTTGTGGAAAATCCCAAACCTGGAACATCCAAAAAAGAAACGTCTTGACTAAAGGTAAATGGCTCCCAATGGGTGGTTAGAATTCTTGCAGTGATCCTCTTTTTTTTTGGCTCTATAATAGTTGCAAAAAAAAGTGTCTCACGAATTAACCTGAGGGTTCCAAAAATTAGATGAGAAAATAAGCAACTAATTTCTCACCAGGTAGTTAGATCCTCTTATTTCTTCTTACAGTACAGTATATACTTGACAGATGAGTAGTAACAGAAAGAAACCACTAATTGTCCTGATTTGGAATTTTAATGCAGTTTTTTGTACTGAAAGGTAGAGCATTGAAGAGTTTCTTTTGGAGTTCCTGATTCATTTAAAGGGTATCTGGGACATTTGAGATCTACTGTATCTACAGATATGCCATACATGTCCAATTAACATAGTATTTCCTCAGAAACCTGACAGGATTCAGGGGTAGTGGACCCACTGAACCACTGTGGAACATGACGTTAGCTGGCATCTGGGAGCGGAGTCTAAGTGGTACCCAGTTTTCACCAGAGCCCGCCACAAAACGGATTGGACTTGCTGCGGCATGGTACCGCGAGGTGCAGAATCGTGAGGCATAGACGCAATAGGGGACAGGCAGGAGGTCAGGACAGGCAGCACGGTATCAGATTCGGGGGCGTAGCGGTAGGTCAGGACAGGCAGCACATGAGCGAAGTCGAAGATGGAATCAAGGTCACAACGGGAAATCAGGATAAACACAGGGCACAGGGCAAGGAACACATCTGTCTTAATGGCATGGAAGCACAAAGATCCAGCAGGGGACACAGGAAGGGGATGGCCATTTATCAGGGCAGGCGGACGGCCAATTATGCCAATTATCAGTGCGCTGGCCCTTTAAATCTTACACAGCCGTAAGCGCACACTAGGAGACGGGGAGACCGCCAATGGAACCAGGGAGGATGAGTGAGGCTTCAGCAGGGAAGAGGGGGCACATGGGGGCATCTGCGACCCAGAAGAGAGGTTACAGGAGCACTAGTGACAAAACCCACATTTTTTAAGAAAATTCTTTCCCTAAAAACCTATTATTTGCCTTTTAATTGATCATATCTGCATCATATTTTTCTGTTACACTCTTTGTTTTAGGAAAGGCCAATGGAGGCATTCACCTTCAGTTTCTTATTAACTCAATGTAATTGACCTATTGATAATGTATGGAAGGTTACCTTCTGTGATGAACCCCCACTCTCAAGTTACATCATGGGATTCACCTATGGTAGAGAGCCTCACAATTTAGCACATAAAGCCCTGCACACCTATGCAAGATGGCTCGTTTACTCTACATTTTACTCTCTCAGCCCCCCTAGCACTCGCTTGAATCCTCACTGCCACCAACTATATTTCTATTATTAAATTATAATAAGGCAAATAGATCGGAATCCCTCAACAATTTGGAAACCCAGATAACAAAGTACCAGCGGCGTGACTATAGTGGTGGCAGCCATTGCAGCTGCTTTTGGGCCCGCAGTATCAGGTGGCCCCATCATCCGACCTGACACTAAAGAATGGAGGATATGCACCTTAATATATCTACTGTTCTGGTTAACATGACTTAAAGGGAGATAACATAGTTACCACAAAAAAATTGGTGGATTCCTCCATTCACTTACACTACAGACTGAGCTATCATGTCTGGTTAACGAGTTAAGGCAGTCTTGTTATCCAGTGCTGCATCTGTATGTGATGTGTGTGTATCTGTGATGTGTATATGCTTTATTCTAAAATCTGCTATTGGGCCCTGCCTCTCCTAGTTATGCCCTTGCAGAGCACTTATCTACAATATTACTTGATATTGGTAATGTTATCTCTTTGGACACCCATGTTCTTTAAGGCTACAAGCAGAGACTTATTAAGCTTTAAGGATTAAATACACAAATGTGCAATGCAAACATAGAAACATACAATTGTCAGATAAAATGATTACAAGGAATATAGACATAATACATAAACAGTTATAAAGTTAAAGGGAATGAAACAAATATACCTTATTACTGAAATAGCAGACCGGCCATCAGGTTAGACAGAAGGATTTTCCTCCCAATTCTCTACTATGGTGTCACTGAGAGGAGGATGGTCACCTGCTGACCTACCTAACCTCAATGTGTTACCTATTTGCATATGTTTTTTATGCCATAACTCTGGATAGAAAGATGGAATAATTGTGCAATGGCCTCCAATCAACTATGCACCTCATTACCTTACACGCCATATTACACAAGAGGAGTCTTTGTTCACATTTCCGTATCAAATCCTTAAAGCTTAATAAATAGAGGTGTCGGGTGATCTTAAAGTAATTCCACCTGATCCTATGTTGTTAGTGGGTCCTCATAACTACAAATTATGTCTGAGTTATTCAAGATACATAAATTCCTTTCTGGTGGGTCTTTGTTTCTTAACTTTTATGTAGGCTGGACCCCCCCCCCCCACACACACACACACACACACACACATACACTGCTAAGTGTCTCCTTTTCATAAAGTTATTAGTACTATTGGTGAGGTGTGAACTTATCTGATTTTCTGCTCACCACTTTTCATGTGTCCTAAATGTAATTACCAATTGAAAGAGAACAATAAGCTATGGCCATATTTGTCTTATTACCACACCTTTCATTACATTTCCTTTATTAATAGCAGGAAAAAATATCTCCATTTAGTTTGGCTTGACTATTCTGAGAAGCTTTCTACTAGTAAAATGTAGAAAGCTACATGTGTATAGCCACTTCTACACAGGGGTTGTGCTCTTGCTCACGTAATGAGAGTACCACTCTATCCTCAGATAAACTAGGGGTGAATTTGCTTTTTTTCCATCATTAAAAGTTTCTAGTCTAGTCTCTGTGATCATCATTCTTTTCTATTACTGAACAAATCAATTTACTTGGCTACTAATTCCCCAGCTCTTTAAGTTTTTTTTTTCAGCTTTCATATTTATTTAGTTTAATAGCACATTATCTTCTTGTCCTGCATATTAAGTGTATAAAAGACTATCTTAGCCCATGTGATCATTTTCTTATTATAATAATTTCCCCATGGCATTTTATCTTAATCGTTATTATCTCCCCCTAGAACTCTTCCCATAAGCCATTAAGTTGTGCCATATGACAAGTCTGCACAGCTTGCTGACATAAGGACTTTTTCCAAGATGAGCCTAATGCTTGTTGTCAGTGCGTACATATTTGTAATGATAAAGCATCTTTTTCATGCCAAAATGCCTGTCTTGTAACTTTCAAGTTTGCACCCTCAGAGAAGAAGTTCTGCTTTCCTTATGTCACTCCTCAGAGTGGATAAGAAGTGACAGCACAGTAAATGTTTGACATCTGAGTTCCCCTTGATATGTTCCTGTGCATTTCATTACCTTAATGCCATGCTGAGCGGGTGATTACCTGCAGCTATTAAAGACAATCATTGCCGCTGAATCCCATGCCTCTGCTCAATGCTTGGTGACCTCGCTCAAGTCTTTTTCCAACAGCCCCAAAATGGACACATTAAAGTTTAATGAGGAGAGGAGAATTGTTTAAAAATTATACCCCTACTGTTAAAATTTGCCTAATTTCCTAGCACTCAGCAGTGTTTTCTAATGCCAGTTTACATTATTAACTTTTGACATAATTCGGAATATTTTTTTTTACCTATGTTTGATCTTTTTTTTTCTATGCTGTTATTTAAAATTAAAAATTAAATATTATTATATGGCATATATGGCATAGTGGCACACTTTGGAGACATTTATCAGAGCTTGTAGGCCACTTTTCTACCCCAAGCTGTTTTCTGCCCCATTCTTGCCCCACACCTGCACAGTTGCAATAGCCAGTGACTCTTCAAGGCTAAATGGTTAGTGGCAATTGGGCAGTTCTAGAATAGAATAGAATTGTTCACTGGAAAAGTCCCAACGAATAAATTGGGAAGCTGGGGGCAGGGCCATATCACAACAGACATTACTGGGGCCAACTGAGGCCACTCAGTGTGCTCCGGGACAACAGCTGATGTGAATTCCCACCTTCAGGTATCTGAAAACAGGTACATGATGTGTAAAAAGAAAATTGGTGACCAATTTACTACAGGCACATGCTTGTTAGTATTATTTGTCAGTGCTCAGTTTTGTCTGATTTATACCTTTTTAACAGGAGTTAAATCTCCAACAACCAAAATTACTAAATGACGTGATTTATTTATTTTCTTTTAAAACCCTTTTTGTTCATGAGTTAAAGAGAGAGCAAGCAATTTGTGTAGAATACAATGACACAAGGAGCAGAGCACTGAGTCTTTATCTGCCTGGGCATTCACAACAGTGATTATGTGATAATTAAAATAATAATTTAGTCATTACAAAAGTCTCAGAACCCAAATAGCTTACAACATCTCCAAGGCAAAACATTTCTTTTATTAAGTATCTTCCCTTTTGGAATAACTTCTTTTGTGGTTTTTGTCTTTCTGAGGACACACATCTTTTAAGCTATAAATTAGGCACTCAGAAATGACCTTAAAAGCTTCTGATATTAACTGAAGATACTGTTGAATGATTTCACCCAAATAGCTGTAAATTTTTCTATTGTCTGTAAGTGTAAAATTCAGACTTTGGGGGACATTCATCAGGACTTGTACTACAGTTTCCTGGCATGCAAGCCCTGAAACAATCACAATTCCGGGAACACCACCAGGAAATGTGATTATTTCCCATTTTTTCTGCCTGAAAGGGGCATTCCCAGTAGCGGAGTTGGTTGGCGCAGGGCTGAAACAAAGGCGAATATATATATATAATTAACCAGTATATTGTGAAGCAGATTAACAACTTCCAGATCATGTTTCTTTTATGGCCTGGTGCGGTGGCATCATTTAGAAAATCAACTTTGAAATTACATGTAAATTGGTTGTATGAGTTCATGGAGGCGGAGATCTCTACATTGAAGTCAAGCTATCCTCATCTCATAATGAAGAAGATCTGGTTAGTGATGCATCTGGATGGTGGACCATTAATTACAGTGAAGAGGGCATTCTGAGGTGAGGAAAGCTTGACTTTAGTGTTCAACTCTCTAACTCCTTAACTTTATACAACCAAATTATATGTCACTTAAAATTAGATTTTGTGGACGATGCCACCGTGCTGGGCCATGAAAAAGACATGATCTAGAAGGTGTTCAGCTGCTTGATGACATACTGGTAGTGGTTTATTAGGTCAAATATGGATACATCTGATAATGAAAAACGGATCTTTCCACAGGGTTGGAGCCGCACATTGAAAACAGGCCTGCCGCCTCTTCTGACACCTTTGTTCTAGTAAAATATTTTGGAAGATGCATTTAAGGAAACCTATATTGAGGACTTGTACCATTACTGGATTTTGTCTGTATTTATAGGCACAACCCCCAACTAGAAACACCCAGTTGTTAGTTCAAAAATTTCTAGGAAGAATAAAAACAAACTGAAAAACAATGGGAAAACTACCGAAAAAGAACTTTAAGTTTAAAGAAAAAACTATTATTTGTGAACATTGGGTTTGGATGACTTCTGAAGTGGCTTCCTCAGTCCACAAGTAACAAAACAATAGACATTATTTCTTATTCATTTACCTGTAACCAAAGTCATTATTAGAGTAACTAAACCTTTTCAGTATATTTTTAAATGCAGAAAAGACTAGTGTATAGGATGATAGTTAACTGTAATATGATTCATTTACTAAAACAGCTTCTTTCTTCCTTTTAACTTTAACAGTGATGGGAACCTATGGCATGGCTGCCAGAGGTGGCAATCATAGCCATTTCTGTGGGCACTCAGGTTATCACCCCAGGACAGAGTTCACTAGAAAGGAACAAATCCACCGAATCTTTCTGTAGTCCCAGGCAACTTAAGAGATGCTGCTCTCTGCGCTATTTTTAAGCGGCACTTCATTGGCTGTTTGGTACTGCAGGAAAAGTGAGAAGGTGTGGACAGGGTGATAAAGGGGGGTTGGGGATTGGGTTTCTGTTCAGTTCCTCTAGGCTACAGTGGTTCTGTCCAGCCCCTTAGTCTGTGCTATTTACCATAAGCACCTATTCCAGTCCTTCATATATCACAGGAATAACATACAACCCTCGCAGATACTTATATACAAAAAGACTTCACTAACAACATACATGTGACAAAGTAACTACATAAAATACAATACAAGAGTAATGGTTACACACCGTCCTTCGGTGAGACAAAACAACAGGGTCCCTGACCAATTGCCCCGAGCCACGCAGCCGTGTTGTCGAAAGGCCAGGGACCATTATTAACGTGTCGACATATGCGGAAGAAGGGTGGTTGACCAGGCTCCTTGATCTTTTTTTTCTCTAATGCTGTCACACTTAAACCTTAACATATTAAATATTATTATATGAGCAGATAGGACGCGCACATACGTGGGCCACACCTCTTGAACATGTTATCAGCACTTGTAAGGCCCTTCTTTCTACCCCCCCAGCTTGTTTTCCTAGCCCTTCTCTCCCCATTCTGCCCCACACCTGCACATTGTTTTGCCATAGCCAGTTGTGACTCTCTCAAGGCTAACATGTGTTCAGTCGCAATTGGGCCAGTTCTAGAATCTAGAACTACGATTGTTCCCTGGAAAATCCACCAAACGACTCAAATCTTTGGAGAAGCGGAGGCGCAGCGCCAGCCATAATCACCAAACAGCACCATTACTGGGGGCCCACTATCAGGGCCGTCTCGTGCCTGTAGCTCCACACACAAGGGGGCGGGAGTGCGTGTGCAACACCACACACAGCTGAAATCCACCTTCAGTATACTAAAAAAATAGGTACATGATGTGTAAAAAGAAAATTGGTGACCAATTTACTCCGGCACTGCTTGTTAGTATTATTGTGTAGTGCTCAGTTTTGTCTGATTATACACTTTTAACAGGAGTTAATCTCCAACAACCAAAATTACTAATGACGTGATTTATTTATTTTCTTTTAAAACCCTTTTTGTTCATCATGAGTTAAAGAGAGAGCAGCAATTTGTGTAGAATACAATGACACGAGGAGCAGAGCACTGAGTCTTTATCGCCTGGGCATACACAACAGTGATTATGTGATAATTAAAATAATAATTTATCATTACAAAAGTCTCAGAACCCAAATAGCTTACAACATCTCCAAGGCAAAAACTTTCTTTTATTAAGTATCTTCCCTTTTGGAAACTTCTTTTGTGTTTTTGTCTTTTTGAGGCCACACATGTTAAGCTATAATTAGGCACTCAGAAATGACCTTAAGCTTCTGATATTAACTGAAGATACTGTGAATGATTTCACCCAAATAGCTGTATTTTTCTATTGTCTGTAAGTGGATAAAATTCAGACTTTGGGGGACATTCATCAGGACTGTACACAGTTTCCTGGCATGCAAGCCCTGAAACAATCACATTCTGGGAACACCACCAGAAATGTTTGATTTCCCATTTTTTCCGCCTGAAAGGGGCATTCCCAGTACCAGAGTTGGTTGGCGCGGGTGAAACAAAGGCGAATATATATATTATAATTAACCTATATTGTGAACAGATTAACAACTTCCAGATCATGTTTCTTTTATGGCCTGGTGCGGTGGCATCATTTAGAAAATCAACTTTGAAATTAGATGTAAATTGGTTGTATGAGGTCATGGAGGCGGAGATCTCTACATTGAAGTCAAGCTATCCCATCCATATGAAGAAGATCTGGTTAGTGATGCATCTGGATGGTGGACCATTAATTACAGTGAAGAGGGCATGGACTGTGTAGGAACTTTTTTAGTTTCAACTCTCACCTCCTTAACTTTATACAACCAAATTATATGTCACTTAAAATTAGATTTTGTGGACGTGCCCCAGTGCTGGGCCATTAAAAGACTGATCTAGAAGGTGTTCACTGCTTGATGACATACTGGTAGTGGTTTATCAGGTCAAATATGGATTATCTGTAATAAAAAACGGATCTTTCCACAGGGTTGGAGCCGCACATTGAAAACAGGCCTGCCCCTCTTCTGACAACCTTTGTTCTAGTAAATAATTTTGGAAGATGCATTTAAGGAAACCTATTTGAGGACTGTTACCATTACGGATTTTGTCTGTATTTATAGACAACACCCCCAACTAGAGAAACACCAGTTGTTAGTTCAATTTCTAGGAAGAATAAAAAAACTGAAAACCCTGGGAAAACTACTGAAAAAGAACTTTAATTTTAAAGAAAAAACTATTATTTGTGAACATGTGTTTGGATGACTTCCTGAAGTGGCTTCCAGTCCACAAGTAACAAAACAATAGACATTATTTCTTATTCATTTACCTGTAACACAGTCATTATTAGAGTAACTAAACCTTTTCAGTATATTTTTAAATGCAGAAAAGACTAGTGTATATGATGATATTAACTGTAATATGATTCATTTACTAAAACAGCTTCTTTCTTCCTTTTAACTTAAAACAGTGATGGGAACCTATGGCATGGCTGCCAGAGGTGGCAATCATAGCCATTTCTGTGGGCACTCAGGTTATCACCCCAGGACAGAGTTCACTAGAAAGGACAAATCCACCGAATTTCTGCAGTCCCAGGCAACTTAAGAATGCTGCTCTCGTGCCTATTTTAAAGCGGCACTTCATTGGCTGTGTGGTACGGCAGAAAAGTGAGAAGGTGTGGACAGGGCTACAATATCTTTTTGAGGTTCCCCCTGCTGGACCCTTCATTATTCCTCTACAGAGAGACCCTGGGAGAAGCTACAAAGAGATTCTGAATTTGTCCTATTTCTTTCAACTGTATTGTTGTCCTTAAGGGGGCGATACGATTGAAAGATGTGGAAGAACAGGTAGCAATATATTACTGCTTAAAATGGCATGTTGGCACTTCATGATAAATTTGTGGATTTTGGTTGTAGCTTGGGCACTCAGTCTCTAAAAGGTTCGCCATCACTGCCCTATAGTGAGCAGTGTACCTGGAGTCCTGTACAGAGCACTGAGGCAGGGACATGAGGCTAATGTTTTGTTCTTTCCTTAGCTAGTGAATTTTTATGACTTCTATGGCTTAGAGTCTATGCTGCAACATTCTTAAAGGACATCTACCACCAGGATGAAGGAATTTAAACCAAGCTGGTGTATGCCCGCTCTGTCGTGGTCCACTCCTCTTTTAGCTTCTTATTACCATGTTTTTAGTAAAAAAAAAAAAAAAAAGAGCATAAGAAGATAAAAGAAAAGCAGATCATGTCAGTGGGGGTATACACCAGCATGTAAGTGTGCTTGGTTTACAATACTTCATCCTGGTGGTAGATGTCCTTTAATGTGGAGATACTTTTCATCACTGAGACCCCCACTGCTCAGCAAGTTAGGTCCTATCCAATGGTTGAGCTGTATGAATAGTTTTAGTAGCTGCATTGCTGAGAAGTTTTAAGATGGAGCACACTACTTCTGCAAGTGCTTTAGGGCCATTTTCGATTCTCCCTGCTTTTCAAACATGACTATACTGTCAAAAGTAGACGAGAGAGGTTGAGGACCACTTACTGCAGAAAAGAAAGACTTTTCTCTAAAATTTCTCTTGAATAACCTCACTAGTTTAAGGATTAGGAAATACTACAAGGCCACTTTTAGGAGGATAGCACACTGAATTAAAAGCACTGGTTACGTTGGTGCTACAACCATACACTAGTACATTTTTGTCCCTCCACCTTGTTTGCGTTCAAAGCGCTCTGTCCCAGTTTGCTTCCAGTGTGTGACCTCTAGTATATCCCGTGTCCAGAGTTTCTTACTACAGCCTGGATGGCCCTTCTTAGCCTCTCCCTAGCAGTGAACTTCCACTTATGTACTGGGCACCATCACTTGATCCACTCTCTCTCTCTCTTAAAGCCTCTTTTACATCCCTTTCCCCTTTTGATATCTTATGCTTTGTGGCAGACCAGTTTATTACGCATTGATCTGATCTTCCACCATGTGTTCCTCATTGTTTCTCTATAAGTAATTAGAAGTGGAACCGGATCTCTGTCTATATCCATTCCATATTTCTTCTCTACACACAGCTTCTTGATATCATACTAGTTCCAGGAGGCAGCTATAAATTGTTGACCAGACTCCATGCTATGTTGCCCATAAATTCCCCACTTTGCTGGAGATGTGTAAGCAGGCACATTCATATATGTCTAACAATATGGGTCAAATTTACTTATTTGGTCCAGTTGCGATCCCCGATTCGGACGGTCCGACGAGGATGAAGTCCGGTGTGATTCATGAAGATCGTGCACCCGACTTCCTGCATCTGTCCCTTCCCCGCCGAGGTCACCTTCTTCTTCCCGGTGCTCGTAAGTGCGTGTCTTGTGACACAATTCTAAATGTTACATTTTGCATGTTGTCTGACGGCCACGCCAACCCCCCCCCCCGATTTCTGTCGTGTGCTAGCCAGCGCAGATGCGCCAAAATATGATCGTGTGCGCCAAAATCCTGGGGCAATTCATCGGAAAACGGAAGTCATCGGGAAACCCGACGAAAATGTGCTCCGCGGACCCTTAGAAAATGAGCCCCTATATGTCTAACAATATTTGGAATTGCTAGATCTTACAGTATATAAGTTCTATAACAAAACTCAATGCTGAGCATTAGCCACAAAATGTATCTTAGTTTGATTTTATGATTCACAAAATGGTATGGGCTTTCTAAAGTAGGCAGAGTTATCACCAAGGTGGCCGCCACTGGAAACTATAAGTCCCATGATCCTTTAGTTCTATAGTAACAGCTCCTACCTCTCATGCTCTGCTCCCAGTGATGTAACAGTGCTGCCTAGCCCATCCTGATTACAGGTTCCTTTTAAGTTTATTGCAATGGCTTTTATTTCACATATACACTGTTTGGCTTCTAGCACTGAGACTTACAATTTCATTCATTATTCATAATGGGGGATTTATCAGAAGTACCTGGGAGCAAAACTGTTAAAGCTCAGCTTTCATCTTTGAAACTGCTGTTGGAAAATGAAACCTGAGCTCTGATTAGTTGCCATGATCAACTAACAAAGTTGTACTCTTAGGTAATCTCTCCCATAGACTCCAATAGTAAAAGAAGTATAGACTTATGGCCTTTGTTCCGCAGCTTTTTCTATCATACACCCTACAGTATAAGGTGATGAGAGCAATGTCTTCCATATTCCATTATATGGTGCCGCTATAGGACACCATATTACCAAGTTCGTTTTTGGACTATAAGGCGCACAAAAAATCCTTTGATTTTCTCAGAAATCATAGGTGCGCCTTATAGTCCAATGCTCCTTATATATGAACCGCACTTACAGACAACAGCTGCCTTGAACTGTGCACAGGTCTGCCACCTGCTGGTCATTCATCCTTATAATCAGGTGCGCCTTATAATTATTACCATGGTAACAGAGCAGAAGAGTCTGTTACATCATTATTGGGAGCAGAGCATTAGAAGGAGGAGGAGTTACTGAGAACTGAAGGATCATGGGACTTGTAGTTTCCAGTGGAGGCTATCTTAGCGATAACTCCGCCTACTTTAGAAGGCCGATAACATTTTGTGAAGCTCCATTTTGTGACTAATGAGTTTTGTTTTATTCATTTACTTATAGTATTATGGGATTTTGTATCAGACGTTCATGTTCCTGGAATACCTTTTAACCTTTCCTTACACACACAATATCAATTATTTACTGAAAGTGGACCAACCCTTTAAATCCATAATACAGTGGTGTGTGGTGTGCATTGGACATCAATTTATACAGAGCAAAGAAGAAAAAAAACAACATTCTCAGGCTTTGTTAGCACCTTTCCAAAACAAATGGTCTCATTTCTTATTTGGATTGTGCAGCATTAAATTATTGCTACTACTATTTACTACCAGCGCTCTGGTGGACTCACAGTCATTTTCCTTGACAATTGCTCTATTAGATCTGTTGTGTGACAAAGATTAATATATTTAATTTATTTTCCATAAAAGTTACGTTATATGACTCATTAACCAAAATGCTGAATTACACCTATAAAAGTACAAATGTGACAGCTGCAGCCTGTTCTCGGGTTTCTACATCATCTGTGTCAGTATTTTTCTGAAATCTGTGGATTGTAACAATTTCCTTTCTTTCAATCAGGGAGACACAATTGCATCCTGTGATTCCTATGGAACTTTGAAGCTCTGGGATGTGCGGAAGGTATCTGCGATGTTATCAGTTGATGCAGGACCTCACCCTGGAAATCAGGTGGCCTTTGACCCATCAGGTAAATACAAATGGGGCATCCCCACCCACTCCCACCTCTTCACGCCCCTCCCTGCCCACTTGGTGTAAGTAGCCAAGATCAATGCCCCCCCCATGTTTTTTTTCTCTTTACCTATTGTTTTACACAATGATTTCCATCCACAACAGATGTTATATCGTCAATCTTTTTGATCTATCATTAAAAATAATACAGAATGTTGATGAAATTGTTTAAACTATTTGAAAGGAAATTTGGTTAAATAATGATTTACTATATGGTATTAAAGAAAGAAGAAAATATAATTAGTGGGTATTTTTTATAATTATGACCTAAGACCTTCCTGCATTGTGGATTTTCTGCGTTGCCATGGTTAGACTTTCCACAGTGAATTCTCCCGTTGCTTAAACAGGCTACAGACCATAGTAAATTGTAAATGACATCTGTTGGCAAAACAAGGAGACAAGATATATAGTCAGGGGTAAAGTGTGGGTGGACAATCCTTGCAACACATGGAACAAGCAAAAGGGCAGGACAGTGTGAAGACAACAAGAAGTTAAGTCTAAACCAGGGCATAGAAGTCTGTTAGGATTTATAGGGAACCTAATGTTCGCGCACTGAAATGATAAGTAAATAGCACATCTTGAAGACATAATCATTTCAGATGGCCTAGGTAGTAGCATAACCACAAAGCATCAAATGATTTATCAAAAAGACTTGGAACAATTTGGCACTCTGAATTGGAAGGAACTGAAATATCAAGCATGAGTGTGGCACAAAAATATGTACAGATGGACCCCTACTTAAGAACACCCGACTTACAGACAACCCCTACTTACAACGGCCCTCTGGATGTTGGAAATTTACTGTACTTTAGCTCTAGACTACAATGATCAGCTCTAATAGTTATCAAATGTGTCTGTAATTAAACTTTATTGTTGATCCTGGTTCTTATGGCAACTCAGCATTTTTAAAATTCAAATGTCACAGACACTCAAAAAATTTTGACTGCAGCTACTATTATAAAATATACAGTTCTAACTTAGCTACAAATTCACCTTGAGAACAAACCGGAAACTGCCTGTAAATATAAATTAATTATATGTATATATAATAAAATTATAATATAATAAATGTACATACAACTTAATTCCTTTAGGAGAAACCAAACCTACCACGGATCTACCTATTATGGTAGATTGGGTGGTAGGTGCCTCTATTGTATGTGAGGATAGTCCTTTTAAAGGCTAATCCTCACGTCCACTATATCTTTTGCAAACTTTTATTGCACTAATATGCTAATTTTCTGCAAAGCCGGAGTTATGCGCATGCGAACGTGGGCCCGCAGCACTGCGGTCACTGCACCGAAGCTACTGCGCATGCGCAGAACTCCGACTATGCGGGTGAGGTAGTTGCACGCCAAAGATGTGCGGGTAGGAGGATCAAAGAGGCTAATGGTGCGTGGAGTAGCCGTACCGTGTAGCCTCAGCTCCGGCTAATCCATGCCCCAGTAGCCTCTTTAGTAAATTAGCATATTTAAATATAAAATATAAATAAAAGTTTGCAAAAGATATAGGGGACGTGAGGATTAGGCCTTAAAATGGCTATCCTCACGTACAATAGAGGCACCTACCACCCGATCTACCTTAATAGGTAGATCCGTGGTGGTAGGGTTCCTTTAAGAGTTAAAAGTAAAAACAAAGAATGTAAAAGTAGAACAGTTTCTATAAGAAGAAAGTGGGTCATGATGGTAGTGAAGGAAAGGATGTTCTTGCCTGTAAAGGTATCCATTGTGTCATTCTCCATCACATGTAGGTAAGTGGTCAAATTTGGGCAATAAACTCCTGTTTACCATACAGCATACTTATATTTTCATCATTTGTCAATCTACCTTGTTAGGATCTTTACTATTACATAAAGTAAAGCCACAATCATATTAACCACTAGACCATTGGTGGCGAACCTATTGCACGGGTGCCAGAGGCAGCACTCCAAGCTCTTTCTGTGGGCACCCGGGCTACCGCCCCAGCACACCAGGCAGGACTCAAAGAATTGTAGTTCCAAGCAAAGGAATGATAGGAGTGAGGGCCCTGTTTTCAAATATATTTTAAAGTGACTTTCTTGGCTACTTGGGACTGTAGGAAGAGGGAGAATGTGTAGACAGGGCCTAATTATCTCTGAGGGACTTCCTGCTTGCCCCATGATTTTTTGTGTACAGAGGGACACTAGAAAGAAGCTACAATTATGCAAATTTTCCCTCCTTCTTTCTACTGTGTTGGTGTCCTCAGGAGGCCCGGAAGATTGAACGTTGTTGAAGAACAGGGAGCAATAAGATACTGCTCTAATTTTGGTTGGCACCTCGCGATAAATGAAGGGGATTTGGGTTTGCAGTTTGGGCACTCGGCCGCTAAAAGGTTCGCCATCACTGCACTAGACCATCATGTGCAGAAATGGCGCATACTTTTCCTGAGCATAAAAAACATGCTGAAAGGAGATTCTGCTTGTCGCAGCTGATTCAAAGATAGAAAGGGGCCTGTCTTAGCCATTATGCACTGAATACTGACCCCCCTCATAAATGTTATCGACTTCCTGTGTCACAATCTGTATGTGCATTGAAACTGGAAACTCTAAAACCTCAACATCAATTAGTATTTACCACATAATCATTCACAATATTAGGTACAGGAGTGTTTATTAGCACAGTGTTTCCCCCTTTGGGAGCACTTGGATCACACAAACCAGTCCCTATGGTTCAAAATGTCATATAAGTATAAAAAGGTTGCAGGCTCCTTTAGGAAAATGTCCAACCTTGGCGACAATTGTGGCTTTGTTCATAGGTGCGGAAGTGGAAGAACAGCTCTTTCCCATCAGAGCAGTTTAACATCCATGAAGTCTGGCCACTTTCTGTGTGCTTTGTACATCCAAATGAATCTCCTGAATAAAATTGTCCCTAAGGTTAGACAGTGTCCTAAAAGACACTAGAGGCATTTTGTATTCATAGTGTTTCCGACAAAGTGAAACCCTTTAGCACCATGATGAACTTTCAACACAGCCTTTGGTTTCTAATAGTGTCTATATAGACTTATAGACATATGTGTATATAGTCTCATAGGGCTCAGCCCGTGAGCCCTCTCCATGCACCCACATCCAGCATGTGACGTAGTATTACGTCACATATCGGTAAGGGGTTAATGAAGTCAAGGAGGCGGAGACTTTAACACCAAAGTCAGCTTTCCCTGCCTTAGAACACCCGATTCACTGTAATTGATAGTCCAGCATCCTGGGATATTATTGACTAGGTCTCCTGAAGTCAGGCACATGGGAGAAGGTGTTAAGAGGCAGGAAGAGCTTGACTTTGGTGTTAAACTTTCTGCCTCCCTGACTTTATACAACCAATTAACATCACTTCAAAGTTGATTTTCTGGATGATACCATCACGCTGGACCATGAATGAAACATGATCTGGAATCTGTTCAGCTCCTTGGCAACATACTGATAATATTTATTAGGTTCACCTCTGATTACTGGTTCTCTTTAAGCTCTTGAGGAGGGCATATACACAATTGAGGTTCCAGTTAATAAACATTAATAAACGTTTGATACCACACAATTTTATAGATTGATGCACGTTCCTAATTGCCTTTAAACTCCATACAACCACACACAAATGCAGAACAATGCATTTGATAAAAATATGAGTTCTCTTCCTGCTTAGAGCATTTCGAAAGCAAAATTTGGCTTCATGTCACAAATTCCTGTTGAGAAGGTTGTAATATTTGACCCGGCGGTTTTCAAACAGATATTGGGAATATAATAGACTCTTGAGGCTCTTTAGAATCAAGAAAATGGCTTCTTAAGCCAGCTGCCTGAATATTGTGAACCTTTGGTTATAAATCAGTGTCTGAACCTTGTATACTTGTGGTGTAACTGAACGCCGGCATATTTTTCATGCTCTTGTTTATTGCCTCTGGTAGTTAATGCACTTGGTTTCAATTTCATCATTGCATAGTGCTGATTAAAATCACACTTCCCATGTCCCTAGTTTGCTGCTGGCTTCATGTGTGCGTGTAGTTAAAGAACAAACAACGCAATAAAAAGTGCATAATACATGTTGTAAATTTCCTTTCACCTATTATAATTACACGCCAAACAAGGCTGATATTTCAAAGTGTATCCATCAGACAATAACTACTAGTGACATTTTTGATGCAAACATTCCATAACTTTTTAATAAAAGGACAAATTGTTTATTTTGGTGACATAAAACACAGTTTATCTTGTAACTTTCTATATTGTAAGAGCTCATCTATTTTGGAGTATATATATGTATGTGTGTATGTCCACTAAAGGAATCTGCAACATAATGGGACACATTTACTTACCCAGTCCAGTTGCGATCCCGCAGCGCGTTGTCCGTCAAGGATTCGAGTCTGCCGGGATCGGTCGTGCGCCCAATATCCAGCAGGTGTCGCTGCTGTGCCGAGGTCTGCCGGAGTTCACCTTCTTCTTCCTGGTGCATGTGAGTGCTTGATCTTGCGACACAAATAATTTTTTAAATTCCACGTTTTTCCGAATCTGACAGCCACGCCCCCCAATTTCTGTCACGTGCAAGACGGTACCAATACCCCACAATCCGATCGCGTGCGCCAAAAACCCGGGGCAATTCAGCACAAAACGGAAATATTCGGAAAACCCGACGAAAGTGCGGCGTTCGGACCCTTCGTAAATGAGCCCCTATGTTTACAATTACCACATTATGCACAGCCACTCTCTGTGTCTCAGAGAATGTCACAGACTATGTTTTGAGTCGAAATTTCCACCCCAGGCTTTCCAAAATCCACTTATTAACCACCATATACAGGAGCCGCGATTGGTTGCTATTTTGCCACAGATCATTAATATGAGCTCTGAGCTTTGATTAGTAACTATAGGCAATAAGGAATATGGATAGATAGAGAGAGAGACAGATGGAGATAGATATAAAATATTTTTTGCTAACCCATTCTATTCTGTTAGAACTTAAAGCAGTTTTTTACTGTCCTGGGCAAACGCTGGGGGCTACAGCTAGTATTGTATAAAAGGCTTGGTGCACTAACCAACCATAAAGAAACCATCCACCAATGTAGAAAACTACAACATATGCTACCAGCAGCATTTATTAAAATGTATTTATTAAAACATACAGGCGAAAATCATAAAAAGGAGCTATTTGCATTGCTTTGCCCCAACACATTGAATATTTGTTGGTGTTAGTAACAAGGAGGGCTGGCATGCAGACACTTTGGCCAGCCAGATTTAGTATAATGTGGAGTCGACTGCAGCTGAAATTAGTTTTGTAGAACTAACTTCTAGAGTGATGCACCAGAACTATTGAGGGTGCTGTCACATGTGACACATGTGTTTCAAATCACCTTGTTAAACGAAGAGAGATTTGCCTCATTAAACAGATATTAACGTTTGTGTTTCCAAACACAACTGTTAACGGCTGCGATAACACATATATTACCAAAATGTGTTCACACAATGTTAACACGTGTGTTAACACATGTGTTAACTCATACGTTAAAAGCCACGTGTGACAGCACCCTGATAATTTGGAGCTCTTTATAATTCTGTCTCTAGCTGAGCCAAAATTTCAGGCCAGTGCACAAAGTGCCAGTCGTAATAAATCGATCTCACTATTTTAAGGTTGGGCCAGCCTTTCTTGTGGATATAGATCAAGCATAATAGTATAATTGATTGTATACTAATATACTATGGATATACATTAAGAATAGTAGATAAGGGTTTTCTTGGATGATTTGTTAACCCATTTAAGCTATACTTACCAACAGCTTAAAGGTCATTCAATTTTGTCCTTGTCGACCTGTGAACCAAAGTTCTGTGTCACGGACAACATTGCTGGGTATGGGACTCCATACATCATAGTGCTTTATGAAACAAGGAGTCACTGCTTTATCTTATGGTTTTATGTATATTACCTGGATGTGACAAAATAATTTCCCTCTTAGGGACCATAAATTTTATTTTATTCTATTCTAAACAGCAGAGCCCATTCTGTACACCTAGATACAATGTTGACACAACTGTTAAGTGAAGAAACAGTGACTCATAGATCACTATTATGTAAGGAGTCTCGGTGTTGTCGGTCCATGACACAGTATTTTGAATGGTCCAAGGTTCTCAGACTGTAAACGGCAACATGACACTGCCTTAAATCAGGACCCATGGTGTGTTCCAATAAATATGGGTGATCTAGCAGTTGTGTAACGTTGATCTGTTTTTCAGCCTCAGATTCTTCCATGCCGAAACTCTGCTTTTAGTAAACATAACGTTCAAATTTAGAGCTATATTCTGCATGAATACACACAGTTTCTGGATTTTTTTGGAATAACTCTTAGCAGCCTCTCCATTGCAAGATATTGACTCCTATCAGATTTTCACTTTACACTATTTCCCCTTCTATAAGCTGTGAATGAAATTACATTTGAATATTTGTTTTAAATTTAATTTAAGATAAACATTGCAAATACTTATCTCAAGGGCTCACTGGAAAGCCTCTCCTCCAGAGCCAGTAATGCTCTGTTTGCTGTGGATACGAAACGAAAAATACACAGCAATTTAACTGCAGCTTCTATTAAAGGATTACCCCATTTATGAAATCAACCTTCTGAGATTAGAAGTGATAAATATCTTTTCAATTTTCTGCTGGCACCTTTATGTACAATTACATTAAAATACATTGCATTCCACATATTAGAATGAAGACCTTCTGTTAGGGAATAAAAATAGTAGATGGTCCTCTTTAAGGTGCCTAAAGACATTGTTAGAACTAACTTCAGGTTTGGTAATAACCAATGTTGAGCTTATGTATTAATTTTATTTGTTTCTATTTGGGTATAGTAGGTGCCTATAAAATAATATAGATCTCTACTTGTAAATGCATCTTCCCCTGGGTCTATTTTTCTTACATTGTATTATATACTTTACAAACAAGATAAGATACTTTACTCTTCCAGGGGATAGATGGGGTTTTAACCACTGGAACCTGTGAAAGAGGTTCTATGTTACCTAATGGAGAGGCAGTACTGTACTCAGATATCTTTGCAGTCAGATATGTCATTTGAAGCTGCTGGTTCCCAGTGCAAAATTTGTGCCGAGCCCCCAACTACAATGTGTTGTTTATAGCAGCAGTCTCCAACTGCCAGGCCATGGCCCAGCCATGGAACACCTGGTTCCAGCCCACAACTGAATGGTTGGGGACCACTGATATAACAATGTGAAACATAAATTAAAATACATACACCCCTTTCCCTATATCCCCAGAACAGTCTTCTTCTCTAAGGGAGCCTAGAAAAGGTATCCATTTTGTATGTTGACACCACTAAGATGGCCATTTTTATAAGTTAGAGGCTGGCTACAAAAATGTTCAGGGACAGCTGCTTTTAAGTAGTAGTCTATTGCTATAGGGATGACATATGAGATATTTCCCCTGGCAGAATCAAACCTACCTCCCCTTTCTGCAAACCACATAAGGACAAAGGAAAACCAAGAAACTTATTTCCTGATTCTTCACCTTCAAAACCAAGGCAAATGGTGCCTAAGGAGAGAAGTTTTTCACATGATAACAGAATTATGGGCTGTTCCAGTGATAGATATATTCACAAATCAGAAGAACAGGCAGGTCAAAGAGTTCTATTCTCTGAACCCGAGAGGCCAACCATGGAGCCTGGACACATTGTCAGTGAGATGGGACTTGAGCCTCTTTTATGGCTTTTCTCTGGAAGCAATCTTTCCAAGGGTTCTAAAACAGATTTGTCAGGATCAGTCCAGAGTGATATTGAAAGCCTGCTTCTTTCCCAAATGTTCTCAATACGCGAGTTATCTATATCAGGCCCTTGGATACTAATGAAGACTCGCATCCATCTGTCCCAGGGCTCATCCACCTGTGGAAAAACTCCACTTGACACCCTGAAATTTGAGAGGCCTATCGTATCAAAGAAGGGGCTTTTTTTTTTTTTACAAAAAAGGAAATTGGTAATATCTAAGAGCTATTTAAGGATTTGGAAAGAATTTTATGGGTTCTGTCAGAACTCAGAGATAGAACTGGATTACCATTGCATGGCTAATATAAATTAGACTTCGTACAATAGGGATTGGACAAAGGGTTGAAACCAGCTACCCTTAGTGTCCAAATTTCTGCCTTTAGTTCCCTATTTGGAAAATCCCCAGCCTCCCATCCCTGGGTAGTCAGGTTTATCAAGGCAGTTTCTCGTATGTCTCCTTTTAGGAGATGCTCTGTTCCCCTATGTTAAAGGTACTCCAAAAAAAGTTGGTGCACTCCGTTGGAGCAGTGCAGGAAGTGCCAGATTCATGAAGAACACAATACAGACAGGTCTCAGTGAGCCAAATTCACCAGGCAGCCCCCTGATCTTCCCTGCACACGTTTTTCAAACATTGTAGGTTGGATGTGGCAAACGCACATGAGTTGTCTTTTGGGCGTAGGGTACCTTCCTTGGTGATCCCTTCCTTAATATATCTGTGTTATTCTCCCTGGTTGGGTGTTGACATGGTGAGAGCGTGAGAGCAGTAGATACTCACTGGTAATTTTGTTTCTTTGAACCACGACAGCACCCTGATGTTTCTCTCCCATTTAGTTGTGGTTTTCTCACCTCTTCTTAAGGGTGTTGCAAAAAACCCCAAAAAAACGCTCTAATCGTAAGTTTATAAGTCTCATGCAGTCTCTGTAACCCACTTAAGGCGGAAGGAGCTACCGAGTTTTAAGTTCTGGGTTTCTTTTCCTTGGTGGCAGAACCTATCTCCGTTCATGTGCTGTCATGGCTTAAGGATACCAAATTACCGGTGAGTAATTACAGATTTTCTAACCAATTTATCTTGCATATCTAATTTATTCTGTAAAATGTATTTTTGTAAAAGATTATCACCTTAGTCTGATGAAGTTACATTATAAATTATGGGTACATTGTATACCCAGAAACAAATAGCACATCTGTTGCCTGCATTAATTAATCCATCACACATCCAATGTCTCATTTAATCATTTTGGCTCTTCTTGCTCTCAGCCGATGGTCCTCACATTAATGGAAAGGACCATTCAGCTTAGAATGAGCTATTAAGTAAGTCTGGTGCCTCGCCAAGAACAATCTGTTTAGAGAGAGGTCCTTCAAATGGGATCAGTGTTTAGTGCCATTTAATGCATGTTAAGGGTTTGGTTCGGCTTTATGATATCTAAATATATATTTTTTATGTTGACCTGCAGTTCTAATAAGTGCTTTAAAATGTTCTTCAAATCTACAATCTGCTCATATGTAATGTCCTCCTTTAGAATCCCACAGAGTTATATTGCCTTTCGTCTTCCATTCGATGTCTATTAGACTGACGTAATCAGCTGTGTGCAGAAATGGTAAAGGTCTCCACCCCATGGCATGCTGTCTTCTAATACACAGAAAATGCCTTGCTTTCTAAGCCAATCACTGATGAAATCACTGTATGCCTCAACATTTCCTATGTGAAAAAATATAAAAGCGAGTGGAGCACAGTGAGGCAATTTGGATACAAATTTAGGTAGGATTTGAATGTAGATTTACTGTATAGTAGTGGACTCCAAAAAAGAATTTTACCGGTGGGTCCACTCATAGGCCCCATGTTCAAAAGCACAAAGAGATATAGGAAAGTTTGTAATATATTTTTCAGAAAAAAATGGTCCCTTTACTATTCTCTTTCACTATGAAATTTCTTCTAAATCTGCCTTCCATTCTTAGAGGGATCCGATTACAGAATAATCTGTGGTAGGTGTAAAGTGAGAAATAACGGCACTGACACAGGCAGGATGTTTCTATCTCTCTCGAGTGCTTTATTCATATCAATACAGGTACACTGTACTGTATATGACCCGCTGCTGCTCCTCGGTGGGAGAGTTAGATGAGAACCTTCCCCTCTACCTATTACATGCAGCCTATTGGAGATATCATGGCAGCTAGTCTACTCCCTTCAGCCTTGAGAAAATTAGATGGCTTTAAGATGTTAAAAAAAGGATTTTAATGGGCGCAGTCAAGAATTACTTTAGAATTTTTTTTCACATTTCCATAGAATGGAATGTGCGATATTTTGAGATAACCAAAATTGTTGCGATTTTGTTTTGCCACTCAATCCGATGTACAAAAGTAAATGAATTGCGTTTAGCAATTTAAACATTTCTCTTTCCAATATAGGGGCAGCATTAAAGTGCAGTAACATGTGAAGACAGGCTAAAAGTTGTGACTAAGCTCATAAGTTGAGCATCTCATAGTCAATAATCTCTGGCCGAAAGTCTTGGTACACTTTAGTGCTTACTATTGCTTTCCTACAGTGTCACTACGTATTATTACTGTGACATTATTATTACAGCGATACTGCACATGAGACATTTATCTTGTGTGCCGGTTTAATGTGCTTGACAAAATTATATGACTTGGCAAATTAAGGGTCCTTTTCATCAAATTGTGTGAAATCACGAGAGAGAATTTCCCTAGAATGAGAGTTATGTCTGGTTCCATCTGATTAGTTATGTGCAATTTCTACACCTTTCATGGTGGATACATATCTATGATATGTGTCTAAATTCAATCTACAGGTATTCTTATACAGTCTTGTGTATGTATATATATATATATATATATATATATATTGTACACGGTAACAGATTGGTTAAAATAATAATCCTTCAGCAATCAGTACAGGGTGTCTAAGAGGTAAACTTGACATTTTTATTAGATTATATAAGGCATATATGTCACTCAGTCATTCATGCTGTAACCTAATTGTTTTTGGCAGTTTTGTGACACAATACCATTGATACAGTCTTCTTTTTGTCTTAAACCACTTAAAGGAGTTTTTCCACTAAATAAGTGAGGCGCTGACCACACGATAGGGCTTAACTTCTCATCAGTGGGGGTTTCAATGATGGTATCTCCACAGATCACCATAGAAATGAACGGCGCAGTCTCACCATGTGTGACCCGCTGTTCCAGTTATCTCGGGGCGAGACCGGGTATTCAGCTGATATTGGGGGGGGGGGATGGTCCCATCAATGAGACCCCCACTATCAGCAAGTTAGGCCCTATTCTGTGGATGGCGCTTAACTATCGTGGGAAGACCCCTTTAATTACCTGGTCCTTTTTAATTTTTGCATTTCCTTTTTCACTCGCCACCTTATAAAACCCATAACTTCTTATTTTGCTTTTACAGAGCTGTAAGAGGCCTTATTATCTTCAGGACAAATTGTGTGTCATAGTGGGAAAAAATCCAAATGCAGTACAATATATAAAAATACAGTATCTACAGCACGCCAAATAACGTATCTCCTTTATTCTTTGTGTCAGTACAGCCACATCGATACCGAATTTATTTTGTTTTTGTTTTGTTTCAATAACTTTAAAAAATCTTTTGTGTATGGTGTTATTCTTTTGCGTCACAAGCTGAAATTTTCATTCCTACCATTTTAGGGAATATACAAACTTTTGATAATTTATTATTTACTTTTTTATGTGTGATAAAATGATGTAAAAATGGGGATTCAAACATTTGGGCCTTTTTTTCTATTTACAGGGTTCACAGCAGGGAACAATCATTTTTATATTTTAATAGATATAAAAAAAAACCTAGCATGTTTTTTTTCATTTTCATTCTTGGGGAAGAGGGTGATTTTTAACTTTAAATTTTTTTACTGCAATACAATATACTGCAATACTACAGTATTGCAAAATATTGGAAATTTGCTAGTCCTGGATAAGACCCTGCCTGTGATTTTGGGTTTTAGCAGCAGGTGTTTGCTGCATAATGCAGCAAACAGCGACTTTGCATGGAGAGGTCTCAGCCAGTGAGACCTCTCTATACACCCTTATCTGCGCCATGACATTTAGATCTGTCTTGCATTGTTAAAGGGGTTAATCTGCTATAGAGAAAAATATCTGTTGCAAGTCAAGAGGATTGTCCGAAACAAAAAAGTAGAAAGGTTGTGAAAACGAATGCAGTCTTTTGAGGGAAAGCCAAAAATGGATAGTGGATCTAGCCATGAGATGTAAATGTACTTTTTATATATTTTCAAATATTTCTCAACCCATTGACTTTAGAACAAAAACATCAAAACTACTCTTCAACTTGCATAAAAGCTGCATATGTGTTTTTTACACCACTACTGCAAAGTCATAGTATTTTGTACAAATTAAATAAATGTAAAAAACAATATTCTACCACGATTTTTTGGTAACTGTATGATTATGGAACAGTTTGAGTACAGTGTGTAAATACACCCTTAACGTTTCTTAAGCATTATTTTTTTTTAGGCTGCTGGTTGGTAAATTAACAGACTTGGACTGGTCTTGGAGCATTACTGTAGATCAAACACTGGTTTGGCCAAAATATGTCTCTCCTTATCCTCTTAAACTGCACATGTGTTTAGTTTGGAGAATGGGGATAACCACACTCCCATATTAGACAGCAGCTTTTCTCCAGAAGGATTAGGCAACGTTAACATCCAACAGTCCTGCTCCTAGCTTCCCCACCATCTGCAGCTGAGAAGTTGGGAGAACCCAATATACAATCGGTTGGTGGCTGATTGACGCAAAATTGCCAAGTTTAGCTGACGTTTATCTAATATGCATGGCATGGTTTACACTTGTTTTTTCCTCAAAGGCAAACAACTGGTGAAAATTTAGAACTCCTTCAGACCATCAAGTTTATTAAAGAAAGACACTGACACTGGTTTTCCATTGGAATTGTCCCATCTTCTGATGTAGCTGTTTGTACTTATGGGTGGGGAGGATAATGTAATGTTGTGTATTAAATTAGTTTGCTTCCAAAATTTGCTACTGGGATTTAGAACAAATGTTTACACGGCACTAAGCAAATAACTATTTGCTACGCACTTTTATGATTCTCACTGTTTCTAATGGAAACCAACATGGTAAATATAAAAATGTATTAATTGTCACTCATCCCTTGACGAATCGATAAATAGGGCCATGAGGGAAGAAGCCTTTTAATGGCAATATCTAGTGATGACGTAAATGGGAGTGCTGTTGATGTGCCTAAAGACATGTTTCAGACCCGCGTCTCTGATATTGAAATAGTTTTTCTGTTCCTTTGCGCGTGTTGACAGAATGATGTGAATCCTCATTTACTGAGGCCTAGAATTAATTAACTCTTGCTTTGAACATTTTTTTTCCTAACTGTTGTTTAATAAAAGGGAGAGTTCCTGTCGCTTGCTTTGAAAGTTGCAGCACTGCATCTGAAGCCTGGCTTAAATACAAGTGTTTAATCTTCTAATTAGTTCCCTCCTGTCGGCAATCAGTTAGATGCTGAGCATCCTTGAAGGTCAGTTTGTCCTTCCTTCACTGAATCTCTTAAAGAGCCTATACTTGGCCAGCATTAGTACCTGGAGAGTTGCCTGCTCAGATATTCAGCCATTCGGACTTATAGCTCACATTTTGGAAGTTAATGTGAGCGGAGAGTCTGGACACTGGAGGTCACTGGCACGGGGATTATTTCTTTACATATGTATACAGCTGGTTCTCGTTCAGCTCACTAAATTCAGCCGCTTTATGCAGTTTCTGCCAAATGTCCTTGAAATGGAAAAAACTTTGTGGTTGTATTACAATTGATGGGACTGGATGTTGGCATCAGAATTTTAGACTCTAATTCAGAATATCATTTTTCTACATTTTTAAATTGCTTTATTAAATATATCAGATTTTTGGCCCAATGTTTCAGAATAACAATGATCAGTGTCCAATCGAGAGACTGCAAAGCAGCCGTATGTTTCTAGGCCATGCTCTTTTCTAAATCATTGTATATTGCTGCTCATTCCTTTGTGTTCTACATATTAGAAAATGACATTACAGACATCTGGAGAGTGTTCTGTATTTATGGATCAACATGGACACGACAAGATTGATTCCAACTGATTGGGAAACAGAATATCAATGAGACAAATATTTTAGTGCAATAATGGGGACCATTTCAGGTCTTGACCTCTATGTGGTACCAGTAGGTTAATGTAATTGGCAGAAAAGTGATTTAAGGAAGTCTGATACAAAAACAAAAAGACTCCCTTGCAAAAAATGGTTCTATTAATTGAATGCAGGGGAACAGTCAAAACATAACATCGTCTGATTTGTCATTTCAGGCCTATAGTAGTATACAATATTACAGGTAGAGAGTCAGAACATAACATGTTGAGGTATATGGAGCTACATATGGCCATTTAAGTATCTTCCCATTGATGTAAAATACAGCAGAGACATTAGAACACATTGTACATTCAGAATATAAAATAACAAATCAAAGAGTCTGTCCAGGGAAATAAAGTCATTTAAAGCAACTTTCAAGGAAAATGTTCGCATTTAAGAATAAAACACAAAAAATGGGGGAGAGGGGGTAAGGGGCCTACAGGTTAATCGTAGTTCTCCAGGATCACGCTAGACCCAGTGGTCAAGCTGATTCAATTACATGTTCAATTCAATGTTATACAGCATTTCAATATGCTTCCTTTATCAATTTGTCAGTGCTCTCTAGATCTCTGCTTGCTGTCCTGTTATTGGAAGTTTTTATGTTTACATCCAGAGGACATAAATCTCTGGTCACACAGGTGCACAGCTCGTTATGACACAGCTCTGATTACTCTCTATGATACTAATGAGCCCTGCTCCTGTGTGACCATGGTCAGACTTATGTCCACTGGAAGTTAACATAGAAGCTTTCTATAGAATGACAGCAAGCAGAGATCTAGAGAACAGTGAAAAATTGATACAGAAAGTATATTGGAAAATTTTGTAACTTTTTATTGTACAAACAATAAAATTAATTTGCAGAAATGGGAACACCCCTTTAAGCCATGGCCCCCTAAGTATGCTATTAAGTGGTTTGGTGAGAGTCTTTCCACACATAGCTTTCCTGGTTACAAACATTCTGTTATTCTAGAAAATTCTGTTTCATCTTTATGAAAATAAGCTTCTTGGTGCACAATATCTGACAGTATAGACTGTGCATGGTCACAGTGCGCAGAGCACACCATGTAACTGAGCAGTGCCACAAATTATAGACTAGGTCCTATTTCTGCCGCTATTTACAGCAAACTTCCTCCTGTTTACATCCCATTTGTGCACACTTATTTGTGAAATTAAATGGGATTATCAGTGCTTAAGCTTCATTCACATGACCATTGTGGGGACGTATATATATATATATATATGGCTGCAAGCTTGCTGTCGTATATTCGTACCCATAAACAGCTATAGGCTCCCGGCTGCGGTACGGTGCTGCATCGTACACGGAGAAAAGATAGAGCATGTGTTTCCCTGTGGAGAGGGGAGGGGTGCGCAGCGTTCACCTCCTCTTCTACAGTGCGGGTCCCATATCCCCGCCTGGCTATACTGTATTTTGCTACTGTCGCTGGAATATATTTATACCTGCATGTCTATAATTTCTTTTACCTAAACATGTTTTATTTATAGTGGAATCACAAATGATATCTCTACACTCTGGAGACTACATTTAGGACTTTTTAATTGTACCTACATTATATAGTAAAATAAATGAACTGTGCCAGCCATCTCTCCCCAGATCTAAATCGCCCAATTAACTGGCTGCGAACGTTCCCCGTGTCATTCCTTTGAATTGATTAAAGGCACAATTCATTCTGCGAGGAGATGTCTGCTTGCGGCTGAAGGATTGATCCCTGACCTTTTCCAAACTCTGAGAAGAACGTTCATTACGATTGTCACAAATTCCACAGTAATGCAACCTGTAAATTCCTCTCAAAGGGAATATTCTAAAGCCGTGGGCCCAGACTAAGGCCCAAAATACGCCGGATTGTTGGAGTCTTGAAATCTTTTTTATTCATTTCAGTTTCCTTCTTATTATTTTCCTGGTTATACTGTAACTCCACACATAAATTGGTATTTGGTAATAACATTAAATGTCCAGACCTACTTGATTTAGAGTGTTATGTTGGGTTTAGGGTAGAGCCACACACGTCATCATCTACGTGCTGTAACTAATGGCTGTAGCAGTTTAAACTTAAAATCTGTGTTACTGCCAAACTTTTATTTTGATGGCCTATCATAGACGGGCAAATCTCTGGCCTCTGATGGTTGACGTGATGGCTGGCCATAGCCTAATAGATGGAAAGATGGCTGTACACATTAGATTATTATGGACCATATCACCTGATCAGGTCTACATTGTCCGGGGGTGGCCCTTATGCACTTTCCACAGTTAAAGGAGAAGGATTGAGCTGTTGCATCATAACACATTCAATCATTTTATTTTTAGGGAATATAAGCTGCTGAAAGAAGAACTTCATGCTACCTGTAGTGCCCTCTCCGCATTCAGAAAGTCTCAGTCTCACCAAGCCCTGCAACCATGTGTATGGAGAAGTTGGGAGAGATAACTATAAGTTAGGAAAGTGTTTGGCCACTATATTACTCAAAAATAAAACACTGTATCTTAGCGAATTTTTGCTTCTATTCCCCTGAAGCCCCGTTTTGGACCTTGCGTCACTCGTCACGGGGAGTCCAGCGGAATTTCCAATATTTGACTCTATGTGCCTTTAGAGGCGAAGTGTTATATCTAAATGTAATATGATCGTGTTCATTTGTTTGATATGAGTGTATAGTGGCCCACTGGGTCATGACTCGGTATGTCTTACCTCTGTTATATTGTGAAAAATTCAATAAAAATTTAAGTTGAAAAAAATAAAACACTGTAACCAAATATATTTCATGTAGGCAGCCATTTATATATGTTTTCTGTTTAATTGACTCATTTAAAAGAGTCAAGAGCTTTTATGGGGAGTTATGAACCGTCTAGGATGTTTCTAGAACTTGGGATATTGTGTAATAGCAGCTGTAGCTACTGCCTGGTAAGGCAACGGTTAACATTCTGATATGTGATACAAGCAATACAAGCTGGAAGGTGATTAGTGAGGTCCTGAACAGGAAGTATATAAACCCCTGCTGGGTGGAAGCACATGGTTGTATGTTCTAGCTCTCTGTTCAAAGTCTGCAGACAGAGCCAGACATCATGGTCTGTCTGCCACAGCTGCTGTCCTAATTCCAGGAACTTCAAGTGCCTCAGGCCTACTCCCTAGCACCCAGGGTAAGTCCTGAGACTTAAGCCCAGAATTGAGCTCCACCACCCGGACTCAGTTCCATCTGCACCAGCCCAGCATGAACCTACTACCAGGCTGCGTGTAACCTTCCTGTGGACTGGCTCTTCATGAATCTTCCAGCTTTAGAATCTGCTGTTATCGTTTCGGCCATTGCCTGCTTTTCAATGAAGAACTGTTAGTTTATTTGCACATCCCTGCTTACTACCACACCACAGGCTTCCCCATTCATTGGCCAGGGATTAATCTTACAGACCCTCAAGGGTTGCCCCAGGGAGAAACCACTGCTTCAGCCTCTTCCTCCTTATTTCTTGCACACACCACCTGTTGGAGACCTGCCAGGCTGTAGGTCTTCCCTCCGGTCCCCATACCGAGCACTGTGACCACAGCGTCACTGTGCCAGCCACTCTGTCTGCCTCCAAGCCACCAAGAAAAGGCTAGGCCCAGTGGGGGATGTTGCAACTACATTTTAACATCCATATTACTACTGAATCTGGGTGGAGTGGACCACCATCTCTCTAGTTGGACCCTAGACTACCTCACAAACCGACCTCAATATGAGAGAGCCCTGGACTATGTGTCAGACACTGTGATTTGTAGTACAGGTGCCCCTCAAGGTACAGTCCTGGGTATCTTCCTCTTCACATTCTACACAGCAAACTTCAGGTACAATTCAACTAGCTGTTACCTTTAGAAGTTCTCTGATAACTCTTCTATAGTAGGCCTCATTACCAGTGAGTATGACAGGGACTATAGAGAATTGATTAGCGGATTTGTGGTTTGGTTCCAGTAAAACCACCTAAGAATAATTGCTGGAAAGACCAAAGAGATGGTGGTAGACAGTAAATGCAATCCTCCTTCTCAACCTGTGGTCCAGGGGACATACGTTGAGGTAGTAAATTCCTACAAGTACTTGGGTGTCCTCCTCAACAACAAACTGTATTGGCCAGAGAACATAAACACACTTCACAGGAAGGGTCAGAGCAGGCTCTACCTGCTGAGGAAGCTGAGGGCATTTGGAGTGCAGGGGGCACTTCTTAAGGTTTTCCATCTTGTTTGGTGTAGTCTGTTGGGAAGCAGCAGCTCAGCTAGGGAGAGGAGCACACTAGACAAACTCATCTCTTACACACATTTCAGGTGGTAGCTGAGAGGACGATACTGTGTAAGTTGAAATCTATTCTGGAGGATAGCTCCCATCCCATGCACGAGACTGTGGTGGCATTGGGTAGCACCTTCAGTGACCGACTGCTTCAGTGTGAGAGGGAGCGTTATTGGAACTCATTCTTCCCCACTGCAATCGGGCTGTTCAACCAACAAGGCCCAAACAGAAGTAACCTGTGCCCACCACCTAACCAGTCCCTGCAGGTCCCATCCATGGACTGAATATCAAATTGCCGATCATTGCTTTTCTTCTTTTTCTATCATTTTTTCTATTAGTTCATTTATCTCTAATATTATTGTTCTGTCTGTATATACTAAAGCATACATGTTAGAAGCCTGCACAGGTCGTCACCTCAGTTTGTATGTCCTTTGTTAGCTATGATTTTGGGTACCATAATATTAAGCAGATAATATGCTAATCATTCATGTGCTTTTTTTTCCTGCCTCATACTGTTATTGGTCATTTGTATTATTAGCCAATTGACTTGTTCCTCACCAGCCATGTGTTCATCAGCCTCATCACATTTATCTGGAAAGCTCATGCAGCTCCTGGGATAATGGAATTGTTCCAAGGCAGTGGAGCTGTAGAGAGCAGATGTGGCTGCAATCAGAAAGCAGGCAAAGCCACCAAAAGGTGATTTCTTTTACATGGGATATATTGTCTCTCTCCTCAGAGGGCTACAATGAGCATTTGGTCTAATCATTTCTTTTTGATAGTTGGCCAACAGTGCTTTATGCAGGCTTGTGAAATGGTCAAAGTGTCAAGCAAAATTAGGCAAAGCAGCGAAGAGACGGCCCATTGGGTCTCATCTATCTCCTGCAGGAGAAAGCAGTTACCTGTGAAAATGTCGATTCTGCTTAAATGAGCCCATCTGTCTGCATCCCAGTGTCCTCTCCTATAGTGAATGAATTCCTCCTTCCCGTTACTGCACTAACTGAACAAAATTAGAACTGGAAAGAGGTCCCTATCGCCTGAGCTCACAAAACAGCTGTATCAGTGGCGATGTCTCACTTGCTGTTTAGTTTGCTGCATTGTAATGAGTTCATATTGATGTACCACCTCACCGTAGATGTGCAAATGCCTTTAAAGGGATCTTTAGGGGTCTTGTGAAATATTAGATAGATTAAGTTCCTTCCTTACAATATGGCAATAATGACTGTAAATCCCATGATGCATCAGTACACTATCACATTACCAACCAGAGATGGACTCATATCTACTAACGAGGGGTGCACAGGTATTACGCTCTGCATCTATGAAGTCCTAAATAGGCATAATAAGCTGAGATACCATAAGTTTATAGTCAAGGAGGCTGCAAGTTCCTTATTTATAATTATATGACAGAAACCTGTATAATTGTTATTTGAAATGTAACCAGTGTTTCTGCCCCATCTCTTTTGGAAATAACCTGTGTCGTGCAGAAGACACAATACTTGTGATGGCTAACTCATAGACTTAAGTTTAAAAAGTGTAATATCCATACCAATATGAGATTACAAATTTAGATGCCCATGACATGCTGGGCTTAAGGCATCATGGGATTGATAGCAAAGTACAGTACAATATGATCAGGAAATTAACTGCAATTAAATACAGTAGTAGAAAGATAATCATAAAAATTACACAGAAAATTGATTGTCATATAGAAAGTTGTTAAAAATATTCTATTCATTGACTCTATCCATTGATCTGCTTTAAAGGAACCTTACCAAAATCAGGCATAATAAACCACATGTAGTAATAGATGCAGGCACTGTGTGGTTATTTTATTTTTGTTATCCATGGCCTCTTTCCTTCTAAAATCAAGTTTTTATATGATGCTAATGAGTTAAAACAGCTCTTGGGGAAGCCCCTATGTCAGTGGTGGGGAACCTATGGCACCGGTGCCAGAGGCGGCACTCCAAGCTCTTTCTGTGGGCACCTGGGCCATCACCCCAGGACACCAGACAGGACTCAAAGAATTTTCCTGCAGTTCCAAGCGACTTAAAAGATGCTGCTTTCAGTGATATTTTAAAGGAACAGGGAGCAATAAGTTACTGCTTTAATTTTTGGTTGGCACCTCATGATAGAGGGGGGTTTGGGGTTGCAGTTTGGGCACTCGGTCGCTAAAAGGTTCGCCATCACTGCCCTATGTGGTATAGCCTCACAGGTTGCTACAGTGTCCAGGAGCACAGCTCACCCTTGCACTGTGTGAGATTACATCAGGCAAAGGGAGGGGGGAGTGCTGAGGGAGCAAGGGGGAGGATGAGAAGGGCTCTGGTACCATCCCCTAGAGTCCTCCTGACTTACTAGCATAACTTTAAAAGTTGATTTTAGAAGCATGGATAACACGCATAAGAAGATCACCACAGTCACGGTGCCTGGATCTATGAGTAAGGTGTCCCTGGTTTATCATGATGGATTTGGATGGTAGATTTCCTTTAACAGGGAAATAAAGCAGCAGCAGGTTCCCTTTAAGGGTAGATGTGAGCAGTGTATAGGATGTAGAGCGCAGTAGCAATGCAGATGTACGAGATGTCACTAGAGACTAGAAAACAAACGCCTGCTTTGAGTTTCCAGTATGATTTGTCCACAACTGTTTAGCATCAGAGCACTTGTTATTTGTAATGAAAATGTTAGCTTTTCTTCTGGCTTGGTTTTATGGTTATTAATATGATTACTATCAGAGTTATGTCAGTGTTGGCAGCATCTGCCACTGTAGAATTTACCCAGGATACTGCACAACACATCCGATACATAAAAACAGAATGCTGAATTAGGGAGGAAATGTTAGAATTACTGTTGTGATAATAGCCCATCATATTTTTAGACTCATCATCCTTTATGGCTCTCAATAAACACTTCATAAAGTGGTTAACTGGTTGTATGAGATAAAGAGTCGGGAACTTTGGCTGTTTTTGTAGCAAATGCACATTAGTCCTTTTAGTCCTAGATGAGTGAGGCTGCTGAAATGAAGGTTTAAATTGCTTAATACAAATAGTCATGTTTCTGTTATCTGTGACTAAGTAACTGGGGTGAATATGTACTTAAAGTGACCATACAGCAAGACAACATTCACTAAGCCTAATAAGCAAAATAACTGCTGTTCCTCTGCTCCCGGTGCTTCTGTAGCTTTATTCATATCACTTAGAAATTAGCTACAGAGAAATTTCCTATAAATCAGAGAATGCGCCCTAGATTGTCCTAGGTCAGGGTAGTCGAGGGGCACAAAGTGGCATCGAGAGGCTTCTGAGGCTTCAAATTCATGTATACTGTAAAATGTTACCATTCCATTTGTGTTTTATGATGCACGAAATGATGTGCAGTAATTTGGTCACCCCCCCCCCCCCCCCCCCCCCCCCCCTTGGCAACAAGTGATTGAATTATGGGAGGGCAAAGCAAAAGATTTAATGTAATACTTATCTGTAGTTACTCATTGTTGGGGCTTCTGGGCGTGTAACCTAAAGGGTTCTTCTGCTTTCTGTTGGTGGAAAGAGTCTATACTTACTACTTCAGATGGTGCTTCTACCTCCTGCACCATCCCAATGCTTCCATTAATGACGACTGCCAGGATCATTGTGCACGGGACAGGGGATTGGGGCAGATGTCACAAGGATCATTATTGATGGTTCATTGGGAGCAGACGCTTTAATCCTGGTTGTGGTTGTCCTTTAAGTTTTTTGGTCGGGGTTTAGGAATACATATATTATGTATGTGTGTATAGATATATAGAGGTAGTTCCTGGGTTACATAGATAGGTTCCTTGGGTTTGTACTTAAGTTGAATGTGTATGTTAGTGGGAACTGTATATTTTATAATTGCAGCTCCAGACAAAAAAAAAATCTTATTTGTCCCTGTGACAATTGGATTTTCAAAGTTTTTTGCTGTAATTGGAGCAAGGATTATCAATAAAGCTTCATTACAGACACCTTACAGCTGAACATCACAGTCTGGGACTATAGTAACATCCAGAGAGCTTCACCAGAAGTCACAGGGGGCAGAGGGGTCCGTCTGTAACTAGGGGTCGTCTGTAAGTAAATACCAATGTATTTGCACTCCCAGGGTTAAGAACACCCGACTTACAGACAGACAGACGTCTCTGCCCACTGTGACCTCTGGTGAAGCTTTGCGGATGCTTTAGTCCCAGGCTGTATAATCTGTAATGAAGTAATGAAGCTTTTTTTTATAATCCTTGCTCCCTTTTTGAGAATTCACCTGTTGCAGGGACGAAAAAACATTTTTTGTCTGGAGCTACAGTTATAAAATATATCTGTTCGAACTTGCATACAAATTCAGCTGAAGAACAAGCCTAAATAACTTATCTTGTACGTAACCCAGGGACTGTCTGTATACTCTATATCAGTGATGGCGAACCTTTTAGAGACCGGGTGCCCAAACTATAACCAAAATCCACTTATTTACCGCAAAGTGCCAACATTGCATTTTAAGCAGTAACTTATTACTACTTGCTCTTCAACATCTATCAATCATATCGGCCCCTTGAGGCCACTAATACAGTTGAAAGAGGGCACATTCAGACTATCATTGTAGCTTCTCACCAGGGTCTCTCTGTACAGGAAGAATGTAGGGTCCAGTAGAAGGACCTACAAAGATACTGCAGTTCTATCAACACTTTATCACTTTTAGTGCAGTTCCAAACAGCCAATGAAGTGTTGTTTTAAAATAGCACCAATTGCAGCATCTCTTAAATTGCTTGGGTCTGCAGGAAGATTTGGTGAATTTGGTCCTATTTGGTGAGCTCTGTCTTGGGGTCAATGGCCTGAGTGCCCACAGAAAGGGCTCTGAGTGCCACCTCTGGCACCCGTGCCATAGGTTCGCCACCACTGCTCTATATATATAATAAAAGAAAACATGTTTTGCAGTATTCAATATGAGAAGCTTGGTACTATGTGAACAAGCACTGAAAATGATTATAGATTTATAAGCCCTGTATCTTGCAATAAATAAAGCTGAAATAATGTTTATATTTTATTCATTTATTCTTGCCATTTGCTGAATATTTTATACTGATATTTTTCTTAGCAAGTGGGAATTTACAATGAGTCTGCTCCATAGTGATAATTATTTTGAGTTCCTATAATTGCGGAACCAAGAGGCAGTGTAACGTGGTGATAAAACGTGTATTCGGTGCCTTTGGTCAATGTGTCCAATTGCAATCAATTAAGAAGCAGAAATATTTTAACTAGCCAGACATAACCAATAAATATCCCTGTGTAGCAAAGCATCAGCCATATTGGAAAAACTCATTTGTTCCATCAGAAAAATCTAACGCACATTGATTTTGTCTTGAATCTTCCAAGCGCCTATTTATATTGTTGACACCAGTAACAAACCTGTTGTGGACCACACTAACATCTGTCTTTGTTATAATATGGCTCGTAACACAAGTGGCCATGGCAGGCTGCTTTTGATTAGGCTACTAATATGTTAGTGTCATAATGTTTAGCTTCCGACATAATCGACTGCACTGCTCTTCTCCATTCCCGCTTTACATTTTAATCTCATCTGAAATTGCTAGCTAGAGCAGGCTGCTATTGCATTAGCGCCAAGGGATTTATATGTAATTATTAATCTCCTAAGATGCCAATGGGCTTTCAGAGTACCCCTCTCCCACGTTAAAGACTCTATCTTATGAGGGCATAAGACAATATATAGGATATAAGTTATATTATAGGATATAATATATAGGATATACTGTAGGTCCACCAGAAGGACCACCTTCCATATAGCAATATAAGCCTTGTTATTTTCAAAAGTCTAATTTATTATTTGTTATAGTGTTAGACCCTAGCGGTAAATGATTGTTAACATTGTCTGCTCAAAGTAGGCCCTGTCAGGAGGATTGATACAAAAGAAGCAGGTATATAAAAACGTTCTGATCCTTCTCTCCTCCCACCTGCTGCATCATAATCGATGGGTGTGGCCAATCTACAGGTTTTCTGAGTTTGAATTCTCCCCAGACAAGATACATAGATGAATAGGATGCTCCCTACTCATCGATCCCCTAGCAGTTATGTGCTTTGTGTGCGGAGGTATCCTGGTGAAGTAGGACATCATGGCTGAATGGAAGGAAATGGTAATAACCGATGGCCACTGATGGAAATAAGGGCTTAGGGCAATGCAAATTGGGGGTTAGATGTCTCTCTATTGGGAGAATAAAAATGAGTCAGAAAACCCCTTTTAACTTGATCTGAATGATAAACCATGGGCATTTACTTATGGATCCAGGCAATTTGACCATAGTAATCTTTTTATATATGATATATATATATATATATATATATATATATATATATATTATATTATATTCCATGGACTCCTTCCTTCTAACATCAACTTAGAAAATTATACTAAGATTTCTGAAGGGCTCTAGGGGTGTTACCAGAGCCATCTGTGCTTTAGCTTCACAAGCTGGCTTCACACTGTCTCCCTCTCCTACTGTGCTCCCTCAGCACTTCCCCCGTCCCTCTGCTTTACGTAATCTTGCTGGAACAGAGGAAGTTTCAGCACACAGTGGGAGGGAAATGTTCTCTGTGCACTGTTAAAGCTTGTGAGGCTGCAGCACAGAGGTCCACTGGTAACGCCCCATTATTTGGGTTCATTAGCATAATTTTAAAAGTTATGCGGCCATGGATAACAAATATAAGAAGATTACCACAGTCACTGTGCCTTTTATGCTGGATTTTGATGGTCAATATCCTTTAAAGAGTATAAAGTGACTGGACACATGCTGGATATATTTTATGATTGTGATGTGCACTGGGAAAATAATATCCTCTTATGAATGAATGTGACTTAACCAGGATCTTAATCCTGTACATACCTGTACAGTTATTTATGTAGATTTCTTTTGATTGTGCTGCATTTGGTCATCTATGAGTTTATTGATTGAATAATTAGCAGCTCTTGTATTGATTAGTTGTTGTACGTATCTCTCTCATAGACAGTGATTGGGATTGCTGGGAATTGCTGTGCTCTGTCATTTCTGAAGCTCCCTTGGTATTGAATGAAGCGGCAGGACACACACTCTACCTACCAATCCATCAATTAGTGAGATTAGGATCCCCATTCTCCTTATGAGTGGGGGTTTCAGCATCTGGAGCCTCACTGATCAAATTGTTATATTATATCCTGTGAATAGTCAATAACAGTAATGTTTGGTACAACCCCTTTAAAAAAAACCAACTATTTCATATTATTGGACCTGACACATTCGGGAGTAACTCTGCCTCAGTGACCCACAATTGATAACTCATTGGGTTTTCTGTTTGTATATGTACTGTTATATTTACTATAGAGAACCATTATCTTTCCTACCCATGCCTATAAAGTTTTACTTCAAGGTTACATGTATACATGACTTCAGTTGCATTGTATATTGAGAACAATTGTGTACATTGAGTATATGTATTTTTTATTCTTATGTGATATGTATTTTAAAGTTCTGTAGACTTGGAATAAAGAGTGGTACTGTAATACGCTTAGCGCTATGTGACATTGGAGCAGTTTAATGGAAGCTTTGTCCTAGAACAGGTAATGCAGCTCTAAGCAGCCACTCATGAATTGAGAGCATAAATTCAGCGTCCAGCTTTCCTGATTCCTCTGCTTAAATATTTAAAGCTTTTCAATGCTAATCTTTTTCATCGCACATTTTCTCTGGGTGCACATTATTCAGAGCTAGAATGGTGTTTAGAATGGGATCAGAATTTCGAATAAAGGAAGCGGCACAGCTCCATTCTCACATATCCTAACAATGGACAACCTTTCATGACAGCGTATGATGTCTGCCTATCACGGTTATTGTATCGTGCGGCAAAAACTTGTAGTGTGTGTGAATTTCTATTGTAATTCAGACAAAAGACCATTTTCAAAATAAGATGCTAATGTAAGTTGTATGTAATACACTAGTAGAGGCCTCCACTAATGGCTCTATTTCAGTTTATTGAAACCAATTACCAATTAAGATACATTTGTGGATAGATGAAAGTTTGCTTTGCATAGTCCAGTTTCATTCCCTATCGCCCTCCTAATACCTCTGGGGAAGTACTATACCCTATTTAGAAAATAAGTTTTCGGAAATGAAAAAGTTTGTTCCATATACTTTATTTAGAGGATAAAGTATAAGGGAGCAATTTATCATAAGTGTCTGAGAGCAGAACTGTTCTAGTTGCCCATGGAAACCAATCAGAACTCAGCTTTCATTTTCCCACTGGTGTATATAAAATTACAGCTGATCTCTGATTGGTTTCCATAGGAAACTAGAACAGTTTTACCTTGGACACCTTTGATAAATCTCCCCCTAAGTGTCTTATTGCTGAGGGGTTCACCTGGTGGGACACTTGGTTCACATATGAACACAAGTCACCAAGTTCCTCATATGAATGGATTGATGGCTTACTTACATGACCATCATTTCATTCACTTCTAATAGAATGATGGAGAATGCCAAAGGTTACATAAATGATGGTTAAACAATCATCCAACTACTTAATCCACATTAGACATACATTTTATTTGCATAGAATGCACAGAGAATACTGTCAACCTTGGTGTAGCATACTGCAGGCCCGACAGAGTTCACCAACTTTTTGTGGTGCACCTTTTACATGGGACTAACAAGATCTGGTGTTATGATAGGGCATCGTAAATGAAAACACTATATATAAAATAAATACATTTTATTGGTATGCATTAAAAACATTTAAAAGTAATGTTTTTAATACTCTCCAAATACTACAGTATAAGACGATTATAACATAACGCCTTATATGTTTCTCATAATACTGCCAAAATAAAACATCATTTAGGATTTACCGCTGTGGTTGTAACTTAACTCTACTGAAAACAATGTACCAGAAGATCTCCCAATTGTTGGTTTGATCGACTATTTGTGAGTAGCATGAAAAGGGAAAGGGGCTTTGTATAAATGGGCCCATGTGAGTCACACCGGACCAAATTTTTAATTGAGTTCTGGCATTGTTAATATTAATAATCCCACCATACAGTGTTTAAAATGTGACTAGGGTACTGAAGGTTTACAGACTATGGCTATTCTCTATGATACAACTTCTGGTTGTACACTCCCGTCAAGTAAAGTTTTAATGGAAAATGTTTGCTCCTAATGTTTCTTTATCTGAGGAATAAGAGTAAGGCCTCATGCAGATAAATGGAGTCTGGTTGTCAACCTGGGTGTAGCATACTGCAGGTCCTACAGAGTTCACCAACTTTTTTGTGGTGGACCTTTTACATGGGACCAACATCTGGTGTTATGATAGGGCATTGTAAATGAAAACACTATATATATATAAAATAAATACATTTTATTTTTACACACTGGCAATAGGTATAGGCAAAATGAAATTAACCATGCACAATATAAATCAACCGTCAAACATCACCACCGTGACACTTCTTATATACCTGTGCAAGCTGTTCTCACCTAAAAGAACATGCAAAATCCGTCAGAAATGTAGCGCATAGAATGCAACACCATGCAATGGCAGTTTGGAGGGGAGTATCACTGTACCGAGCAGGCATAAATTATGTTCTTAAATTGCCATTTGGCACTTTGCAAAAAAAAATTGGGTTTCGTTTGTAGTTTGGGCAAAGGGTCTCTAAAAGGTTCGAAATCACTGCTCTAGATCTAAAGTGTGCACCAAAGTTTTGTGTGTGTTAAGATTCCAAGTCATCCTCGATTCCAGGCACATTTAAAATCTGTTCCTCAGCTTGTACGTGACTGAATGTTGTGGAAATGGTTAGGGAGAAAAAACTTGCGTCTGATCTAGGTTTTCTACTGAAAATGCTCTTTTGAAGAGGCATTTTTGAATTTGTTGTTTATGTCTTTTATCTGACATCAGTAATTATTTCGAGATAAGGCACTCCACTATCTTTGCTTCACAGAAGTGACCTAGAGTAGTCAGGAGGTCCACACTAACCCATATCTTTAAGTACTACCTTTACATTGACAGGAAATAATGAAGATTAGACTAAAGCTGCTTGTATTGATCACATGTCATTCAGGTCTCAAGATAGTCTGGCTGTTTATGGTCAAGGTGTGTCCATATTTAAGTGGTTGCAGTAAAAGGGTCCTTAAGCAGTGTCTGAATTGAGTTTGTACACTCAATACAAAAATTCTGTAGTGGCCTAGATAAGGGATTATCACATTTTACAGCCATTATTAATGAAGTATGGTCAATGCAGCCATAAAACCCAATGTAGATGTCATCTAAATCTACCAAAAAAATGCAGAACCCCTTTGAATACGACAAAATATATTGGCAGGTATACAGTATGTACTATCTCTTAGAGCCATATGTGTAGGGCAACCACATGTCAATACCCAAGTGAGCTCTGGAGAAGAAAGTTGTTCATGTATCCCTAACTGATTATGATCGACTGAAGGTCTATTGTCTATTCTGTTGTCTTAATAATAATAATAATAACTACCCTACTAGACTACTCTCCTCAGTATACGGAGCGGGAAGGAGCTGTCTCAGAACAATCCTTTTTTGCCTTAATATGGGGATTTTTTGGGGTCTGGTCAACTATGTGTATTAGATCCTATTTGCATTTGCCCTGTGGTAGATATTGCAGGAAGAGGATCAAGCTGTTATGCAATCCTTTTATTCTAAAGGAGACAAGCTACCACCAGATGAATGAGGCATTGACTTCCCCTTTCTAATTGAGAACAAATCCATATTAGTTGGTTCAATAGCTCTTATTTATGCCAGCAAAGATCTATTTGGTAGATTTTTTGAACTATGAGGAAAATGTTTCCTCCCAAAAGACCAGAGCCGTCATGCCAAAAACACCCCATTATTGTTATATGGTTGAGAATATGGAATGTTGTGAAGTGTAGTTCAATAGTGACAGTCACTTCTGCATGATATATACAACCCTGCATACATTGGAAGATCTGTCCAGCAGTCTTCTCACTTGCACTTGGTCAATGGGTTCAGAAGGCCACAGACAGGACTGTGTGCAGCCCAACAGCTGGAACCACATGTAAGATATACAGGCAGTCCCCGGGTTACATACAAGATAGGGTCTGGAGGTTTGTTCTTAAGTTGATTTTGTATGTAAGTCGAAACTGTATATTTTATAATGGAAGTTCTAGACAATTTTTTTTCTTTTGCCCCAGTGACAATTGGAGTTTCAAAATTTTTGGTGTAATTGGACCAAGAATTATCAATAAAGCTTCATTACAGACACCTTACAGCTGATCATTGCAGTCTGGGACTATAGTAAAGCATCCAGAGAGCTTTACCAGAGGTCACATGGGGCAGAGGGGTCCGTCTGTAACTATGGGTTGTCTGTAAGTCGGGTGTCCTTAAGTAGGGGACCGCCTGTAGACAGCAGGAAACCTGGTCCAGCCATCCTCTTCCCCTGAGCCAATGGGTGAATGAAGTTGTAAATTGTGTTCTGTGCAAAATACACTGCTGCACATAACATCCTCCATTCTTTACATTTGTGTCAGGTCGAATGCCGGGCCACCTCACGCTGCCGGGGCCCATAGCAGCAGCTGTAGCCACTGCCCCTGTAGTTACACCCCTTCTATGTTCCCCTTTGCTACCAATCGTATACATTTTGACAACTCCTGTATACTGTGACTCCCTCAACCCTTTCTCCCATTATTAATGACATACATATTTACTAAGGACCGTTCGCCAGTTATCAGTCGGACTTTGCATGTTCTTTTTTCTTTCACAGGTACTTAACCCCTTAACGACTTGGCCTTTTTTAGTTTTTTCACTTCCATTTTTCACTCACCAAATTCAAAAATCTATAACTTTTTTATTTTTCCACATAAAGAGCTGTGTTATGGCTTATTTTCTGCGTAACAAATTGCACTTCATAGTGACGGTATTTAATATTCCATGGCGTGTACTGGGAAGCGGGAAAAAAATTCCAAATGCAGTGAAAATGGTGAAAAACCACATTTGCAACGTTTTCTTGTGGGCTTGGATTTTACAGCTTTCACTCTGCGTCCCAAATGACAGGTCTACTTTATTCTTTGGGTCGGTACGATCACGTGGATACCAAATTTGTATAGGTTTTATAATGTTTTCATAAATTTAAAAAAATTAAAACCTCCTGTTCAAAATATTTTTTTTCTATTTTGCCATTTTCTGGCTCCAATAACTTTTTCATACTTTGGTGTACGGAGCTGTGGGTCGTGTAATTTTTTTCGAATTTTGATGGCGTTTTCATTTTTGGGACTGTGCGACCTTCTGATCACTTTTTATTAATTTTTTTTATATGTTTCAAAATGGCGTAACGGACGCTATTTTCCGTTACGGGGTTAAACGCAGTGAAAAACCGTTATTATATTTTGATAGATCAGGCATTTTCGGACGCGGTGATACCTGCTGTGTTTATGATTTTTACTGTTTATTTATATTTATATCAGTTCTAGGGAAAGGGGGGTGATTTGAATTTTTAGGTTTTTTATTATATATATATATTTTTTTTACTTTTTTTTATTTTTACTTTTACTATATTTCAAACTCCCTAGGGTACTCTAACCCTAGGTAGTCTGATTCATCCTATCATATACTGCCATACTACTGTATGGCAGTATTTGTGGATTTTACTCCCCATTAAAACGAAGTAGCCTCAGCTATTCGGAACACCCGAGGCTACCATGGCGACGGATCGCCGCTCCCCGTGACGTCATTGGGGAGCGACGATCCGGGACAAGAGGGCGACATCATTGCCGGCGGCGATCGAGGTGAAAACACCCGCGATCGGTGCTAGTACGGCGCGCATTGGGAAGGGGTTAAGAAGTGCCTGTGCCACATTTGTGTTGCACGCGACTGTTTTGTGGGCGGCTGCACTATTCTTCATGCAACACAAATTTCTTCACTGATATGGGTGTTCCAGTGCTCAGTCAGACCGTGCGCCAGATTTTCATGCAAGGTCCGACAGTAGTGTGTTGCACTACCCATGTTAAAGGTGCACCAAAGAACTGGTGCTCTCTGTCGGAGCAGTGTAGAGGGCGCCAGATTCATGAAGAACATGCGCCAGAAATCATGAATCTGGTGCACTCTGCTCTATACACAGGCAAACTGCATTAATTGCAGTTTGTACCGTTCTTAGTAAATGTGGGGCACTGTCTTTCTTCAAGCAGTCTGATCAAAAATGAAGTTTTTATTATTTTTATTTTAAGGGGAGGCGGCACTCAGAGCCCTTTCTTTGGGCACCCGGGGCCTTGCCCCAACACACCAGACAGGACTCAAAGAATCTTCCTGCAGTTCCAAGCAACTTAAAAGATACTGCTTTAAGACATTTTTTCTTAAACATTTTATTTGATTTTCAATACATAACAGAAAAAGAAAAACTTAAACATTAGCCTTTTGCTGGAGGCAGAGTTGACGCGCTAATATCGTTGATCTTTAAGACATATTTTGATACTGACTTCTCTACTTCGAACTGTAGGAATAGGGAGAGTGAATAGACAGGGCTGAATTATCTTTGGAGGATTCTCTGTGTACAGAGGGACACTGGAAAGAAGCTTAAGTGATGCAAATTTTCCATTTTTCTACTGTGTTGCTGTCCTCAGGAGGCCAATCTGATTGAAAGCTGTTGAAGAACAGGGAGCAATAACTTTCTGCTTTAATTTTTGGTTGGCACCTCGTGATAAATAAGGGGGTATAGGTTGCAGTTTGGGCACTCGGTCGCTAAAAGGTTCACCATCACTGCTCTATACTATACTACTGTATAGTATCTGTTTCTGCTGCTTCTATGATGATGAATTCTATAGATATAATGTTGCTTATTATGGAAAAACAGGTGTTAAATTCAGTACATCATAAAATGATCACAAATAGCTTATTCTGGAAAGTCATCTGAAATGAAACTTCAACTAATTCGACTAATATATGCATATTCTGATAAGAATTCTGTTCTAGCACATAAGGAATTCATGGTTTTAAATCACAAATGGAAAAACAGCTAAAAGGCTATAAAATATTGTTACTTCTAGTTTCTGTATATTGTTTCCGCACATCCTATCGGCAAAATGTTGTGAAGTGCCTTCACTGCCTGCAGTTTACATTTATTTACAGACATTTCTGACACGGAGTATGTTACAATAATTTAATTGTTTCCAGTGGCAAAGGTTGGAACAGATGAGAGCATTGACTATGCTTTATACCTATCTGTTTGTAAGTCATTTGCGCTAAAACACCATTACACCTGGGGCTGATTTCAAAGCTGCGACACCGTCACATTATATAAGAGCTGAATGATGAAAAGGTCACAGATTCTTCCACTTGTACAGTTACAGCACTCGCAGTTTATGGCTACAGATGCAATTCATTCTCTGTAAGCACATTCCTGCTAAGAGACGTCTCCGCTCGTGCTGCCCATTGACTTAAGTGCCTGTTCAGTGTTGTGGAGACTAAAATGGATACATGGGACTTTCCATACAGATGGGGGGGGGTGTAACATTCACAAGTCCCAATGGCTCTCTTGACTAGCCGGCATTGATCCTAAGCATCACAAGCAGCCTAACAGGCATACACAGCGCCTCTGCTTGCTGAATTTGCATCACAAAGGCAAATTTGCATCTGGACACTCTGCTTCTAGTCACGAGATAATCAAAAATGACTAGTGCTGAATAGTAATAGGGCAACTCTGACAATCCTGGACAAGGAAGAGGCGCGCTGTGAATTTATCAATTAATTTATTCATTTATGTCAATGTAGTAAGTATGCAGCACGCATGCCGAGGATCAAACAGGTCATTAAAGTCACAGAGAATCGTATTCATCATGTCAGACTAGTGGGATCTGGTACGATTTGTGCCATTACAGATTCTAGAAGCTTCCTTAGGCCATTTATGTGTGAACTGTTTGATGAGCTGCCTTTGTTTTTTTACTTCTATTTTTGACCCATCAGGACATTTTGTAATTGATGCAATATAAGACCATTAGTGGGGGTCCTGACCTTATTGCTGCAAATTGCTAACTTCTGCCTCCTCTCTAAACAAAGCTTTTTTCTCGTTATTTTGAAGTGCAACATCGGTTCTGTATAATCTGTAGATGTGCATGGCCTAGATCTATCATGATTTGTGTCTTAGATGAATTGTTATTTGATTGCTTTGTCCATTGTCATCTCACAGATGCATCCTAATCAATCAACTCTTCAATAATCGTTATCCAGGTCCCTCTGGAAAAGGTCTTCTCCTAATCAACCCCTGTGCTAGAATCCTAAGATCTAGTAAATGCAAGAAATGTTACTGCACCATGGGGTCTGTAAATAGAGTATGGTTTCCTTGGCTTAGAGAGCATATTGGATTAGTTAAATAATAGTTTATGAATTCCCTTGTTCACACAATATTGAGTGGAAATTTAGTTTTTCTGAATAAGGTAAGGAAACCTACCATCACGGATCTACCTAATAAGGTAGACCCGATGGTCAGTTACTGCTATAACCTTTAGCCCCATAACAGTTTCAAATTATCATGAAATTCATTAGAAGCACTTAAATTCTTTAGCTTTTATTTATGCAAATTATTGGCAAAGGCTACTATGTCGTGGACCATGGAGCCTCTCCGTGTATTTGGAACAAAGACTACTCCATGACCAGTAGCCTTTGTGGATCCCACCTTCCAGCAGCTGCGTTCCCTCGTCTGCGAAGCCGTCAGACGCCCTCTTCTGCTCATGTGCGTCCTTGCAAAGATAGTCTATGCAGAACACATGCGCCAGAGCTCCGAAGCCAGAGCTAAAGATCTAAAGCTTTGCAGATGAGGGCACACAAAAATACTATGGGGCTGACAGTTATAGCAGCAACCTACCATTGTATCTAGGTAGAATTGTGATGGTAGGTTTCCTTTAAGTGATAAAAAATTGGTTGCCAGCAACTGCAACTTTAAAACTTTTATATATACTTTTTAGATATTGAACTGTGCCAAAATTGGTGACTTTTTCACTCGCCTAGATAAGTTAGACGCAGAAGAATTTTTCATTATTTTGCCAGATATATCTTTAAAAATCCAGATGTAGAAGTACAAAGAAGTTGCAATTTTGGCGCAAATAGCAGTAAAATGGTGCAGTCTTTGGGCAAATACCCTCCAGTCTTGAACAGGAATAGGCAAATGTTTAGAAGGTGGTTGCAGAAAAACTTTTGTGCAACATTTTTTTTTTTTTTTAAAAAGCGCAAAATAACCTATCCTAAGTGTACATCATTAATATGACATCATTGGGTTCCAACACCCAGTACCCCGACAATCAACTGATATCAGCAGCCACAGAACCAGAACTACACACTGCCAAAAGCAGATTGCTACAATCCCTGTGCAGGTGTTGTGCAGGGCTAACTTTTCTTCTCTTAAATGAGAGTTGAGCTTTAGCTATTGAAAATGCCCACTGCACTGTGAAGGCAGCTATCTGCCTTGGACTCTTGGTATTAACCAAGAACTTTGGAGCATTGTCTAGAAGGCAGAATAAGTGCCCTCTTTTCACAATAGACTTTTTGGGGGGTCATGGGTCCTACAGCACCCCCTCTATATGCTTTTGAGCGACATGGCAGCAGAGACTGACTCATTAGAGGGGTTCAGGAAGGCATTTTCTGTTCTAGAGAGATTTCCTAACTCTTTAAGAAGTCTTGGTTGTGAACTCTTTTTCCAGAAGGCTACTAGACAATGCAGGATAGATGGTAAATATGAATTGTACATGTGATATTTGTGGGTCAAACCACATGTCATCTTTTAATAATGGTTGAAGTGTTTCTAAGGTTACATTTATCATGACATTTTACTTGTCCCAACTGGGTGCCACCTCCTGAACCCATTATACAGTACAGTAACCAGCTTACATCTGGTGTGCACTAAGAGTCCGTCATAAATCAAAATGTAATGAAAAGCAAGTACATAATTTTTATGCAGATTTTTCCATCACGCTAATGTAATTATGTCACTTTAAGAAAAGAGAACAAACCCATCTCCTACCAGATCAGTATTACAAACCATCTGTTAATAATTCACTAAACGCCATCAGGTAAAACGCACTAATAATAATTTACAGTGTGTAAGTTGCTTCAGAAACCTGTTCCCTTGACATAAATTGCTCATGACATCTTTGGCGGTTTGTCTTACATATAATGGAATGAAACAATTTTATATGAAATGTGTCGAAGAAAGACAAAGTGGTATAAATGTTCAGAATGGAAAACTTAGCACAGAAGAATGGAAGAGCTATGGGATTTCTCTGACTATCACATCAACTCTACTCCTCCCTCTACCTTTTAATCATTACATTGATAAACTTCCATTTAGGAATTGCAGATGAAAATCGTAACTAAACGTAACGCGCCAACAAGGCATATCGGGGCATTTAATAGGTTAGACGGGTGTCAGCGGAAAATCTTGGGATTTCAAAAATCCAATTATTGCTGCTAATATGCTCATATTAAACAGTTATATTTGATCACTGCCCTATGGTTCACCCATCCCTTAGCTTGTTATCAGACTACAGTTTCTCATATCTACTGTTTGCATTTTAATTGGCTCTGGGAATAAGTAAACCCAGTAAGCTGACAATAGTCATGAATATAAGATCAGCCCACGGTCTATCTGTCAGCCTCTACCTACAGCGAGAAAGCCTCTCGTCTCCATTAAAATGCTAACACTGACTCGTGGTAAGAGAAAAAAGCAAATGTTCTGTATGTAAAGAGCAGTATACTATTACATTGGGTCACCGTGTGAACTATAGAACATTTTGTTGCTGGTAATACAGGTGTTTGAGTAACTCTGTGTGATACCTGCAATTCAATGGGTGAATTTACGAGTTACAAAGATTAACAGTGTGATGTTGTCTGACATTGAACTCGGGCTGGGTAGGACATCACATGCTGCATTGTACAAGTAGATGAACTAAGTAGAGACTTAGAAATGCTACAGTGGACCCATGATCAGTCATTTGCAGGTGATTCTTTTGTAGCAGTCGCATGACTTACATCAGAGAACTGACAAGTAATAAACACAGAAAAAAAGCACTATTATTGCACCCCCTGTCATGTCCCAGGACTTGTTTCTATTCATTGACATGTATATGTGTTGTACTGCTTTGCCTTTTGACCCTCCTGTCTTCCTGTCCCCTAGCTGCAGTATTGTAACTCCTCCCCTCTCCCTCATGTATGCAGCCATCTTTGTCAGGAAAAGTGTATATCTGAATGTCTCTGCTACCCTGGCAAATTATATCCTTTTCACACCGTTGTAACCAGCATTTCTTCAAGATTTCTGCACTAAATAAAGCTGGAATCTTCCCACATGCTTCTTTCGATGGAGTTGACACTATCTGACGAGTGATTTCGGTGTAAGTACTGGTTAAAACAAAGATATAAGACTATCTATAAACACCTGCTTACAGCCAGGTTATTGAGTCAGAATAGTGAAAAGGATCATAGACTGCCAGTCCCAGCCGTGGGGACAGAGACTCAGCTACAGCTACAGTCATAGCAGCCATCCCTCCTCAGAGTAATCCATCCTGTGTGTATTCCATCATCATGGCTGAGGGACACTCAGTACAGGGAGGCATGGATCCCAGTCTGCTGTCCAGTGATAAGGACAAACGGTCTGTTAAGCCTACATGGAAGGTTAGAGAGAACCTTGAAAGCCTCCAGCATGAACTTTCATCAGACATTATGAATCTGTGGAAAAATTTACAGGCACATGTCTTCACCATTTCCTTGCCTGAACATAATGTATTGCCTCTAGAGGGAGCCCTAGAGACACTGTCCACTATGCATGAGCATTACATGCTGAAATGTCAAGAATATGAAAGCATTCTGAAAAGAATCAATACACAAGATAGTCTAGAAGAACTGCAAAACTTCCAGCATCTTAATGCTGAACGAGACGGCTTAATATACGAAACTTTGTCAAAAACAAGGGCAAGAATTGTGCAACTTCAAGAAACAACATCTCGTACTTCTGAGTCCACAAGACGTTCTAAACGCACGTCTCGGTCGCGATCTTCAAAATATTCAACACTCAGTGAGCAGCTTATAAAGGCGCGTGCAGAAGCCGAGGCGACTAAGGTTCAAGCCGCCTTTGCGCAAAAGAAAGCTGAAATGGAAGCAGAGGCAGCGCAGAGGAAGGCTGAAATAGAAGCAGATGCAGCTAGAAGAAAGGCAGAAATAGAAGCTCTTCAGAAACAATGTGAGCATGCTGTAGCCATCGCAAAGGTGAAGGTCCTGGAAGAAGCAGCCAGTGGGAGTGAAAGAGACAGTGTTGCCTTGAGCGGAATGGATGCAGAGGACCCTCTCAAGCGTACTAGAGACTATGTGTTAAGCCAAGGCAGTGAACCCCAGATTGCTATTACCGTCCCTGACAGAGCAGATACGTCTTCACAGCGACAACACATAATTCCTCCTGCAATATCCCAAAATCAAGGTCAGTACAACACTCTGCCTGTTCATCATCCTGATCCTTCACTCTACATGAATCACCACGGCCCTACAACACAGCACGTTCAACAAGCCAAAACGCCAAACCCTAACAATGGCCTAGTATCATACCAAGCCACAGCTAAGCCTATGGACAGTAAGCCACCTCCTGGGCTAAACGCCTATGCAGCCTCATTTACACCTGTGTTTCTTAGCCAGAACACCGAGAACAACGTGACCAACTTTACTCAGCCAGCATTTCCTTGTCTAAGCTCAGAACGAACAGACATGTCAGAGTTTGCAAGATACATGTTACGCCGTGAACTTACTAAGACCGGACTCACAAGGTTTGATGACCAGCCTGAGAACTACAGAGGCTGGAAATGTGCCTTCAGAACCGCAATTAGTGACCTCGGCATCACTGCTGCTGAAGAGCTAGATCTGTTGATCCGATGGCTAGGCCCACAGTCCACAGAACGTATTAAGAGACTCAGGTCTGTCCACATTGGTAATCCTGCAGCAGGTCTTACAGCTGCCTGGGAGAGACTAGAGCGAACCTATGGCAGTCCTGAAGCAATTGAGAGTGCTCTCTTCAAACGGTTGCAAGGTTTCCCAAGGCTATCTGGCAAGGACAACCAAAAATTTCAAGAGCTTAGTGACCTACTTTCAGAGCTCCAACTAGCCAAGACAGACCCTCACCTACCTGGTCTCAGCTACCTGGATACTTCTCGTGGGGTAAACCAAATAGTTGCCAAACTGCCACTTAACATTCAAGAAAAATGGGCTACAGTTGGGTCAAGATACAAAAGAGAGAATGAAGTCTGTTTTCCTCCATTTGACTACTTCTGTCAGTTTGTCAGCAACATTGCAGAGTCCAAGAATGACCCAAGCTTTTTCTACGGTGAGTCCAGCGGCCTCAGTTCACCACCTTCTAAATATGACAGCCCACACTCCGAGTACAGAAAACACAGAGGTCCAGTGTCAGTAAAAAAGACTGATGTCCTTCCCACTACCTCATCAGCTTCTGAGGAGCTCAGCTGTAAGATCAACCAAGGTGAAAAGATTGAGAACCCCAATCGCCTATGCCCTATTCATAAGAAGCCGCATCCTCTCAAGAAGTGTATTGGCTTCAGAAAGAAGCCACTTCAAGAGCGCAAGGAGCTGCTAAAGAAGTTTGGAATATGTTACCGATGTTGTGCTTCCACTGAACATGTTGCTAAGGACTGTAAATCCACTATAAAGTGCATAGAATGTGACAGTGAGAACCACGTACAAGCTCTTCACCCCTCTCAGTCCAGCCCTACACCATCTACAGATCTCCCTCCTCCAGCAAAGCATGGCGGGGAGAACACAGATCAAGCAGCAAGGCCTATTACAGTATCCTCTTCATGTACAGAAGTCTGCGGAGAAGATCTTTGTGACAAGTCCTGTGCAAGAATATGCCTGGTCAAGGTGTACCCAAATGGTCAGCCAGAAAAGACTTTAAAGGTGTATGCCATCCTGGACGACCAGAGCAACCGATCACTTGCAAGGTCAGAACTTTTTGATCTGTTTAACCTAAAGGGGGATGCTTACCCATATACCTTGGGCACTTGTAGTGGCATTACAGAGGTTTCAGGGAGAAGAGCCAGTGGACTTGTAGTAGCTTCTCTAATGGGAAATCTAGAGGTACCTTTGCCCACACTTGTTGAATGCAACCAGATACCATCAAACAGACAGGAGATCCCTACACCAGAAGCTGCTCTCCATCATCCTCATCTAAGGACCATAGCCAGTGAAATACCAGCTCTGGATAAGAATGCAGAGATCCTGCTTTTACTGGGAAGGGACATTCTCAGAGTGCACAAAATACGTCAGCAAATCAATGGTCCACATGATGCACCATTTGCCCAGCGCCTTGACCTAGGCTGGGTCATTATAGGCAACGTCTGCATTGACCGAATGAAAAGGCCTACCAAGATATCCTCATTTAAGACTCATATATTGCCAAATGGTCGCAGCACTTATTTTCAGCCATGCCCATGTCATTACCAGGTGAAAGAAAAGATGAGTAACTGTAAGGGGCAGCATGATCAGCAAGATGACATGAACATTTGCCTTCCATGGGATGATAGCCTTGGATCTACAGTGTTCAACACCACAAGCGATGACAACAAGTTGGCACCTGCTAGAGAAGATAAAGAATTTCTCAAAGTAATGGATAAGGAATTTACTCAAAATGATTCCAACAGCTGGGTAGCACCTTTACCTTTCCGTACTCCAAGAACAAAACTACCAAACAATCTGCAGCAAGCAGCCTCAAGATTTTCATCTTTAAAGCGTACCTTAAAGAGAAAACCAGAGATGGAAAAGCACTTTGTAGACTTTATGCAGAAGGTGTTTGATAGAGACCATGCAGAACCTGCACCGCCACTTAAGAAAGGAGAAGAATGTTGGTACCTGCCATCATTTGGTGTGTACCACCCTCGGAAACCAGACCAAATCAGAGTGGTGTTTGATTCTAGCGCACAGTTTGAGGGAGTGTCTCTCAACAATATGCTCCTCACTGGTCCTAACCTCAACAACAGTCTTCTAGGGGTCCTAATGCGCTTCAGACAAGAACCTGTTGCAATAATGGCTGACATTCAACAGATGTTCCATTGCTTCATTGTTAAAGAAGACAACAGAAACTATCTTCGGTTTCTTTGGCACAAGGACAACGACGTCAACAAGGAAGTCATAGATTATCGAATGAAGGTGCATGTCTTCGGCAACAGCCCATCTCCTGCTGTAGCAATCTATGGACTCAGAAGGACAGCTCAACAAGGTGAGAAGGAGTATGGTTCTGATGCTCGTCAGTTTGTTGAGAGGAATTTCTATGTTGATGATGGACTTAAGTCTTTACCCACAAGTGAAGAGGCAGTTGATCTTCTTACCAGAACACAAGAGATGCTGTCTGCAGCGAATCTCAGACTTCACAAGATCATCTCCACTAACCATGAGGTAATGAAAGCCTTTCCCTCAGAAGATCATGCAATCAACTTGAAGAGTCTTGATCTTGGTTCTGGCGCTCCTCCTGTGCGCAGCCTAGGGTTGCTCTGGAACATTGAACAAGATACTTTTACTTTCCAAGTGTCTGCTTGTGATAAACCTTTCACCAAGCGAGGAGTTTTATCTGTTGTGAACAGTATTTACGATCCTCTTGGGTTCATTGCGCCCATCACCATCCAAGGCAAGATACTGCTAAGACAACTTACCACTGAAAATACGGACTGGGACTCTCCGCTACCTATTGAGAAACAACTAAGGTGGGAAAAATGGAAAAGGTCTCTGGAAGTGTTAGAGCAACTCCAAGTTCCACGTTGTTATTCAACCAGCTCCCTTTCAACAGCCATCAGAAGGGAAGTCCACATCTTCTCTGATGCATCGGTGGAAGCCATAGCTGCAGTAGCCTATCTGAAGATCACAGGAGCCAGCAATGAGACACATTGCGGATTCGTCTTAGGTAAGGCAAAACTTACTCCAAAACCCGCACACTCTATACCGAGACTTGAGCTTTGCGCAGCCGTGCTAGCAGTTGAAATTGCTGAAGTGATACGAGACGAAATAGACATTTCAATTGATTTGTTTATATTTTACACTGACAGCAAAGTTGTGCTCGGTTATATACATAACCAGACTAAACAGTTTTACATGTATGTCAGCAACCGAGTAGAACGCATCAGGAGCTTTTCTATGCCTGAACAGTGGCAGTATATCTCCACGGAACTTAACCCTGCTGATCGAGGAACAAGACCTGCACCAATTGCACGTCTTTTAGATCACATGTGGTTATCTCCTCCAAAGTTTCTGTGTGAGGAAACTTGCCTGACTCCATCCAATGATGTCTTTGAGCTAATTGATCCTGAGTCTGATAAGGAAATCAGGCCCACAGCCTCCACGTTGTACACCTCTGTAACTTCAAAGGTCAAGCTGAAGTCACATCGCTTCGAGCGTTTCTCAACTTGGTCATCCATTGTGCGAGCTATTGCCAGATTGGTTCACATCTCTCGCTGCTTTGCTAAGGACACACCATCACAGTGTCATGGGTGGCATACGTGTAAGGAACACCCTACTGCTTCAGACCTTGAACATGCTGAACAAGTCATCATCTGTTGTGTTCAACAAGAAGTGTATCATCAGGAGATAAATTTTATATCAAAAAACATCAGTTTGTCCAAGAGTAGTGCACTCTACAAACTCAATCCAGTGCTCGATTGCCACCAGTTACTCAGAGTGGGCGGCCGGATAGAGAGATCTGACCTGTGTAACAAGGAACAAAATCCTATCATCATACCAGGTGGACATTACATTGCTACATTGCTGATCAGACACCATCATGAACTAGTACAGCACCAAGGCAGGCAGTTTACTGAAGGTGTCATCAGGTCAGCTGGTTTCTGGATTGTGGGCATGAAGAGATGTATTTCCTCTGTACTCCACAAATGTGTTAAGTGTCACAAGTTAAGAGGAAGACAGCAACAGCAGCAAATGGCAAGCCTACCAGCAGACCGTCTAAGTACTGATCCACCATTTACTTATGTTGGGGTCGATGTCTTTGGTCCATGGCCAGTAGTTACTCGTAGAACCCGTGGTGGAGCTGCAAATAGCAAGCGATGGGCAGTACTGTTTACTTGTCTCAGCATTCGAGCAGTACACATTGAAGTAATTGAATGCATGGATACCTCTTGCTTCATCAATGCCCTTAGAAGATTCTTCTCCATTCGTGGACCTGTCAAACAGTTGAGGTCCGACTGCCTACTACACTTGATCTTATACAAAAGGTTCTTAGAAGTGCTGTTTGGGGAGTAGCCGAGAGACAGGGGCTTGGATAGGCGAAAGCTCGCCTGGCAGCGGAGCGCCAGCTCCATCCCAAGATCCAACTAACATAGCTTTAACTGCAGCACCTTTAATCTACTACTAGTTCACTGCCTCCATACATCGTCCCCTTATCAAACGAGCTGTGTCAGGCAGAATTTTCAGGTGTTTCACCAGATACATAGTGGAACTCGGCCCATCTGTCGCCGCCATGCTGGAGACCTGAAGTTGCAATCATAGCAGCGCAATATGGATGCCCCATACTGTCGCTCTTAATCATGGAACCATTTCCGTAAAAGCAATTAAAAATAGAACCGCTATGCTATTCCATTATTCCTAGGTGAAATATTCAAACGACCCCGCCTGCTTTGAAAATTATAATTTTTTCAAAGTAAACGCTTCTGGCCCCCAGGCCCATTTTGGGTGGGGAGGAGCCGAGCGACAGGGGCTTGGACAGGCGAAAGCTCGCCTGGCAGTAGACCGCCAGCTCCATCCCAAGATTAGGCAGCCTCAGAGGCATCCATGCATGCTGCCCCTGCTGTTTCCTGTCCATTTTGCCTCCACGATCCTCCACAGCGTCCACCAATGTCTCATTTCAACTCTCTATACCCCAGACGCTGGAGCACGAGAGGATATGCAGCACATCATCCCCTTATCAAACGAGCTGTGTCAGGCAGAATTTTCAGGTGTTTCACCAGATACATAGTGGAACTCAGCCCATCTGTCGCCGCCATGCTGGAGACCTGAAGTTGCAATCATAGCAGCGCAATATGAATGCCCCATACTGTCGCTCTTAATCATGGAAGTCGTCTCCATGGCTGCCTCCACATGTCGTCCCCTTATCAAAAGAGCTGTGTCAGGCTCATTTTTCGGGTGTTTCACCAGATACGTTATGGAACTTGGTCACTATGTCGCCACCATGCTGTGTTATCGACTAAATATACCGTCAACCTTTTGTTCACATAGGAAATCATTTCACCTCCTTTGGTGAAACCTGAGTCCATTTAGGGTATGTCGCCATGAGACTCTCTAGCCTGCCACTGCTGCCGCTGCCTCTGCATGCCGTCCCCTATAGTGTCAGGGTCAATTATTGCATGTTTTAGATGCTATCTAGCCTCATTCGGTCACTCTGTCATGGCCATGCTGTTGCCCATAATTTTGGCATAATGGTGCGATTAAGCAGCCTTAGAGGCATCCATGCATGCTGCCCCTGCTGTTTCCTGTCCATTTCTGTGGTGTTTCCATCCTTTTCTGAGGTTCCCAGGTGTTTGGCCAAGCTTCCCTGTGCAGAGCCTTGGTCCCCTTGAAAAATGCTCGAGTCTCCCATTGACTTCAATGGGGCTCGTTATTCGAGACAAGCACTTGAGCATCGGGAAAAGTTTGTCTCGAATAACGAGTACCCGAGCATTTTAGTGCTCGCTCATCTCTATTCACATCTCTTGCTGCTTTGCTAAGGATACACCATCACAGTGTCATGGGGGGCATACATGTAAGGAACACCCTACTGCTTCACCCTACTTCTACTCCTTGAACATGCTGAACAAGTCATCTTCTGTTGTGTTCAACAAGAAGTGTATCGTCAGGAGATAAACTTTATCTCAAAAAACATCAGCTTGTCTAAGAGTAGTGCACTCTACAAACTCAATCCAGTGCTTCATCACCACCTCGATTACTGAGAGTGGGTGGCCGGATAGAGAGATCTGACCTGTGTAACAAGGAACAAAATCCTATCATCGTACCAGGTGGACATTAGATTGCTACGTTGCTGATCAGACACCATCATGAGCTAGTACAGCACCAAGACAGACAGTTTACTGAAGGTGTCATCAGGTCAGCTGCTTTCTGGATTGTGGGCATGAAGAGATGTATTTCCTCTGTACTCCACAAATGTGTTAAGTGTCACAAGTTAAAAGGAAGACAGCAACAGCAGAAAATGGCAAACCTACCAGCAAACCGTCTAAGTACTGATCTACCTTTTACTTATGTTGGGGTCGATGTCTTTGGTCCATGGCCAGTAGGTACTTGTAGAACCCGTGGTGGAGCTGCGAATAGCAAACGATGGGCAGTACTGTTTACTTGTCTCAGCATTCGAGATGTACACATTGAAGTAATTGAAAGCATGGATGCCTCTTGCTTCATCAATGCCCTTAGAAGATTCTTCTCCATTCGTGGACCTGTCAAACAGTTGAGGTCCAACTTTGTGGGAGCTTGCAAGGAACTACAATTGGAAAACTTCTTGACCAACAATAGATGTACTTGGATGTTTAACCCTCCACACTCATCCCATATGGGAGGATCCTGGGAACGCATGATTGGAATTGCACGCAGAATACTTGGATCAATGCTAATGGACAACAAGTCTTCCTTGCTTACTCATGAGACATTGGTCACCTTCCTTGCTGAAGTATCTGCCATAATCAATGCAAGGCCTCTAGTTCCAGTTTCCTCAGACCCTGATTCTCCAATAATTCTTACTCCTGCAACACTTCTAACTCAGAAGATCGGAACTGCTGATATTCCTCCAGGCACCTTTGACCACAGTGATATCTACAGACGCCAGTGGAAACAGGTTCAACATCTGGAGGATAAAGAAGCCCATCGTAATGAATGGCCCATGTCTCATTACTAAAGTCATGCCTAGCATCGATGGCATGCCTAGCGACGATGGAAAGACTCGTAAAGTGGAAGTCAAGGTAACAAAGGGAGGTTCTGCAAAGTTTTTCTTCTGTCCAATCCATGAACTAGTGCTTCTGCTACCAAAAGAAGAAGCTACATGAGTGACTTGGATACCCACTCAGCTTATGGCGGAGAGCACCTACCCACTATCAGAAACCTATCTGACGGTCCATGAGTGACCCTACAATATGACAGGAAAACCTACTTCGTCTGGTAGCTGCTGGATGGTGGAGTGGACAGGTAACCGGAATATAGATATAGGTCAGTGTTCACACTGGTAACAGAAACCGACACAAGCAGTAATGGACACTACCTCCAGCACTGACTGGCTCAGCCATCCATCACTCAAACCACAGCTGCAGGCAAAATGAGTACAAAGACACACACAGCTTTCCCAGGATCAGAAATGGAGCTGTCAATCACAGGCAGCACTGGGTGTGGTTTTCCAGCAAGAAGCCTGAAACCTGATCCCATCAGAACAATTTGCGAGTTCTGACAACCGGCAAAAATTATGATTTTTATCTATTTAATCCCACAAAAAATGCAATAAAAAGTGATCAACAAAACATATGTACTCCAGAATGATACTGTTGCAAAGTACAACATGTCCCACAAATAAACAAGCCTTAAACCAGATCTGTATCCAAAAAAGTAAAAATGTTATGCCACTTGGAAGACGGCGATGCAAAATGATAGATTTTTCCCCACATTAGGGTTTTATTTGGCAAATTTAGTAAAAAATAATAAGAAAATATTCAAGTCTGGTATCCCCATAATCATATTGACCCATGGAATAAAGATAACATGATTATTAGGCTATACAGTGAATACAAAAAAAAGTTAAAAATCCAGTACAGAATTGATGCTTTTCTACTCCTGACCTCAAAAGAAAGTTCCTAAATTTACCAACCCCAAAAAGGTAACACTTAAAAAAGCATCTTGTCCTGCAAAAAAATGGCATCACATCACCCCCAATAACGAAAAAGCAAAAAATGTATAGCCTACAAAAAGGACCAATGAGGAAAGTAAAATCCTGGCAGCTGCAGAACGCTCCTTCCCTTCTGCATCTTGCTGTGCACCCATAAAACAAGTAACAGCCACATGTGGGGGGGTCTCTGTAGAAATTGCATAACAATTGTAACATGGGTTTTCTCTTTTTATGGTTTGGAAATGTGTAAATTCTAGGGCTAAATGAAGGTATAACCTACAAAATTTGACCATTCTAAATTTCACCTCCATTTTGATTCAATTACTATGAAGCTCTCAAGGGGTTAACAATCTTCCTAAAAACTGTTTCTGCTTGAGGGGTGCATATTGGAAAATGAGTTGATTATGTAGGGGGGTTTTAATGCTAAATATTTAAAATTTCATTCAAAACCATAATCATCCCTAAAATAGTCAATCCTGAAAATATGGAAAATCGATATTCTATTTGTAAGCCGTGTGACATCAAAATAAATTATCCAGACATTTAAAAAATTATGAAAATGTAAAGTAGACATATGGGAAATGTTATTCAGCAACTTATTTAGGTGGTAAATCTATGATTTTGAATTTCAAAAGTGGCAAATGTTTATAAAAATTCATCAATTTTTCTTTTTTTTTTGTAAATAAACGCAAAACTTAGCAGTCAAAATTTACCACTATAATGAAGTACAACATGTGGGGAAAAAACAATCTCAAAATCGCTTTGATAAGTAACAGTGTTCAAAAGTTATAACCATATGCATCCTTAAGGGGTTAAAAGACTATTTCAAACCAAGAAGTACCCGGGGCCTCTAATTTCAGGAGCTTTTGAACGGGCCAGAATCGTCTCTGAAGCAGCCTTAATCCATTATAACAAAACTGCTGTCACGGTTGGTCCCGTGACCCATATCGCGGATCGCGGGCTCACCCGTGTCCCACGCTCCCTGCAGGCGCAGCGCCAGCGCTTCATACCTCTCCCCGCTCCTGAATCCAGGCCTCGCTCCGTGCGCGCGCGTACCCTGTTCCTTTGTTACCTGAGCTCCTCCGTGTTCCCGTGTACCAGTTCCTCCATGCTGCTGTCCTGTGCCCCTCTGCTTGGACCCTGGATTGGACTCTAACATTGCATCTCTGCCGCCTGCCCTGACCCTGTGCCTGGACCTGACCTCGAGATTGACTGCCGTTCCTGTACCTCAACCTTGGCCGCCTGAGGAACGACCTGGTGGTACCTCGCTGCAGCTTGTCTAACCCGCTTTGAGGCGGGCTCTGGTGAAAACCTGGTACCACTTAGACTCCGGTCCTAGGTAGTGGCTTGAGTCATCGTCTGCAGTGGTCCAGTGGATCCACAACCCGCAAGCCTGACAACTGCCACTACTTCTCAGACAGAAAGAGAAGATAACAACAGATAAATAAAATTTTGTCACCGACTTTAATGCCGCCTACTCTTACATTAAGAAAATTTTGACTTCCCATTGGAATATACTTAGAGCTGACCCATATCTCACTGATCTTCCATGTAAACCCAACCTCACTTTCCGGCGCAGTACCAACCTAATATCTATTTTAGATAAAGGAAAAGAAAAGAAACAGGCGCTCCCTGGTGCAGGTAAAAGAGATATTTTTCCAGAAGGTGCTCATAGTAGCGTGCATGTGGTTGCGCTCACCTTTGTTTGTTGTGCAAGCAGGCACAACGCTGTATTAGGCACAATGGGGGTGCTGCCACGTCCTTGCCGGGGAGGGTGTCTCCGGTTCTTGCAAGTAGAAAGGCTGTAGTACTGGGGTTTTGATGAGCTTAATTTCCTCAGAGATACCAGATGGAAAAAAAAAAAAAGGACTTTGCGGCACTCCCCGATATCAAAGATACAAGCCAATTTGAGCTTGTTCGTGTAGAATTTTTATTGAAACGGATAAAAATGATTTCCAATAAAAACATATATATATTAAAAAGCAATAAGGACAACGCGTTTTGCACCAGGGACTCTGCGCTTCGTCAGCTCAATGTTATAAATAAGCATTAGTGCAGTTATATAGTCAATATCTGCAAATGAGGACACAAAAAAAAAAATATATATATATTTTTTCTTCTTTTTCTTAGAATAACTTAATTGTTAAATGTTAAAGGAGACAATTCACTATCCAAAACATAAACAATACAATATACAACGATACAATATAATACATCATATATACCTTAATCGGAACCCAATGTAGTGTACTTTAGAAGACTATCGAAGTATCTAGTGGCGCGGTTGTATGCGGAAGTGTTACCAAGGATACTGAAATACGTCAGTGAAGCGCATCGTGGAGAGCATGGATCAAACTACAGAAGTCGGGAGTGGTCAAAAAGACAAAAGTGTTACGGGGTTACCGTAGTGACGTACCGCTTGTGGCGATGTCAAGAGAGACGCAGGGCAGCGAGTAGGATATGAACATTAGACTGATAGCCCTAATGGATTTAGACAATAGCTTCCGCTGCTTCGTTTAGACCATCAGGAGTTAAGGTACGTAATTTATAAATCCAAAAAACTTCCCTACGGCAGAGGGTTTGGTAGCGATTAATATCATTTTCGTCTATTTGATCTATAGGGCTGATTAACATCAATTTGTCATTTTTTTGGTGGTTAAAGGTTAATGTTTTGAAAGCCCATGTTTCAAGAAGCCCTTTTTTATATTTCCACGGTGGCCGGTGATACGGTCATTTAGTTGTTGTGTAGTCCTTCCTACATATTGTAACCCACATGGGCATTCGATTAAATAAATAACATAGGAGGATTGACATGTCATGGTATTTTTGAGAAGGAAGGTTTCTTGGGTAACGTTCAACTTAATCTGGGTCGCATTATTATTAATGTTGGAGCAACATAGACAGAGTTTATGACCGCATTTTTGGATCTTATGAATGGTCTCTATTTTATTTTCAATCGTCCTCCGATGTTCTTTAATACGGCTAGGTGCTAAAAGGTTTTTTAAAGAAGTAGCTCTCCGATAAGTGATTATTGGCTTTTTCGGGATCTGATCTTTCAAAAGTTGGTCTTTTTCTATAAGATACCAATGCTTCTTTAACCCCATAGCGCAATAAGACGTACCTGTACGTTTTATTGCGCATGAGGTAGTATGAAGAGGGTTCACGGGCTGAGCCCTCTTCATACACGCCGGGTGCTTGCTTCACAATGAAGCAAGCACCCGTCGCTAACACCCGCGATCGGTGCTTGTACCGATCGCGGGTGTTAACCCTTGCATCGCCGGCGGCAAAGCTGCCGGCGGCATTAACGAGCCGGCGGCGCGTGGGCGCCGCCATCTTGGCCCCGATCGCCGCTCCCCGTGACGTCATCGGGGAGCGGCGATCCGTTGCCATGACAGCCTCGGATCACACAATGATCCGAGGCTATCATGTTTTAGGCCATCTATTACAATGTGCGATCTGCACATTGAAATAGATGGTGTGCAAAATCCCCATATACTGCCATACTGTAGTATGGCAGTATATGGTAGGATCAATCAGACAACCTAGGGTTAAAATACCCTAGGGAGTCTGAAAAAATAGTAAAAAATTTTAATAAAAAAAAATAAAAAATAAAAAATTATATTAAAAAAACCTAAAAATTCAAATCACCCCCCTTTCCCTAGAACTGATATAAATATAAATAAACAGTAAGTATCGCCGCGTCCGAAAATACCCGATCTATCAAAATATAAGAATGTTTTTTTACTGCGTTTAACCCCGTAACGGACAATAGTGCTCAAAGTCGCAAATGGCATTTTTTTGCCATTTTGAAAAATATAAACAATTCAATAAAAAGTGATCAAAAGGTCGTACAATTCTAAAAATAAAAGCATTGAAAACGTCATCAAAAGTCGCAAAAAATGACACCACCCACAGCTCCATACACCAAAGTATGAAAAAGTTATTAGCGCAAGAAGACGGCAAAATGAAGAATTTTTTTTTTGTACAGGAGGTTTTAATTTTTGTAAATGTATGAAAACATTATAAAACCTATACAAATTTGGTATCCATGTGATCGTATTGACCCAATGAATAAAATAGACATGTCATTTGGAGCGCACAGTGAAAGACGTAAAATCCACGCCCACAAGAAAACGGCGCAAATGCGTTTTTTCACCATTTTCACTGCATTCAGAATTTTTTTCCCGCTTCCCAGTATATGGCATAGACAATTAAATGCCATCACTATGAAGTGCAATTTGTTACGCAGAAAACAAGCCATCACACAGCTCTCTACATGGAGATGCATTGGGGAAGATTTATAAAACTAAGACAGTTCAACACAACTCGCCATATTCATCGATGTCTGATTCTAAATAATAAATTTGGCAATGTATACAGACTGTCTAATCTACTTTTTGCAACTCCCATTACCTGGCTTAGTTTAGGTAAAAAAACTGAGCCAAAATTTTGTTGTGTTTGCACTATTTTTGGCGCATGCCTGTTTCCTCTGAACCTGCAACCCCTTTTATGAAATTATGCCCTTTTTGTTGTAGAAGTAGTAAAATGTCTACAAATTCCCTTAAAGGGGTTGTCTGATTGTTTTTAAAATTTAGGAGCCAGGCTTGGGAGGCATTTTTTTTAAAAAAAAACAAAAAACCTTTTTCTCACCTCCGGTGCCACTGTTTTTTTACAGGGGCACATAAGATCCGCTAAGTTCGGTTTCCGGCTGGCCGAGGTGGCCGGCCACACCCACTTGTCCCCATATACCTCCGGCTGATACAGCGCTGGAAATAGGGATAGGTGGGCGTGGCCGGCCACCACTGCAAGCCAGAAGCTGAACTCATCGGAGCTTATGTGTTAATAAACAGGGACACAGACCGACAAGAAGCCAGCGCGGGACATCAAGAGCAACAGAGGAGGTGAGTACAGGTTTGTTTTTTAAAAAAATCCCTTCCCAGCCCGGCTCCAGAATTTTATTAACAATCGGATAACCTGTATAACCTGTATAAACCCTACATAAATCGTCCTCATTAAGTTTTAAAGGATGTTGCCAATTCTCCAGAGAGGCCTGTTTTAGCACATACTTGTATTTCTCTTGTAATGTTGTTACTCTTATCCTCTAGTCCTCTTGCCCACAAGTGAGTTTGATGCATCGAAAGTTGTACCATGTGCTCGCTGCCGTGTCTGGCCTGAACATTTAGAAACTGAACTAACATGCTGAGTCAGTTCCGATGTTGAGCGTTCAGGCCAGACATTGCAACAACCACTCAATGAGAGTTTGAAACATTAAACACACTCATAGCCAAGAGCCCTTTATATCTTGGAATAAATTGACCACTAGGTGTTATGTATCATTTCCCTTGAGAGGGGTAAATTCTGGACCTAGATAGCTCCCATTTATTATCTATCCCCAAGTAACGTAACATTGGCATTATATAAGTTAGAGTTAATACAGACCAGTGGGTACTGGAGCCATTTTCCGCTGATGCTGTGTCCAGTGGTAAAATAGACATTTCAGGAGGCAACAGTTTCTCATAAATGTACTTTTAAAGAAGACACAACATATCTCATCTACTTTTCACCTGTGGAATGGTGGATCTGGTGTTACATTCAGGGTGTGGAATTCCAGGCAGGGTCGGCACTAGGTTTCAGTAGGCCCCTGGGCGATAGAGCCTCAGTAGGCCCCTATGCAGTGAACTCACGTGGTGGCATTAAAAATTCAGAAACTAAAATGGTTTCCTGTTCCCCCAAATATTCCTTAGTTTATCATCCAAAAAGCCTATGAATTCATTAGATACAGCCCCCTCACCCCTATGGATTGTTTATGTACAAACTTATGTGCCCCCCATGAGCCCTGGGCCCCATCACTTGCTTTGAGTATGCCCAGTACTGGCACCGGTCCTGATTCCAGGTCAGGTATTACCTTGCTGTTTGCCTCTTTAAGTTAGATCCTGTTTATCTCAGTACAGTAAAAAGTTTGCCTCTTTAAGTTAGATCCTGTTTATCTCAGTACAGTAAAAATACAGTACATATATTTCTATGTATCCAATTTATTTACACAGATCTTAAGGTATATACAATGAAATGAAATCTTCTTTCAATACTGCAACAGAACACTTGATGCTTTTCCTTTAGCAGATAAATGACACGTCAGTCATTACAGATTAAGTGAACGTTAACTTGACATTTGACGTGTAACATGACATGCCAATAAATGAGCGATGTAATTCATTAAATTTCAAGTTCATATTTGCTACCTCTGCACAGAGCATCATATAGCAATAAACCATTAAAAAGCCTGACATTAGAGCCACATTCACTCTTACTAGCACTGGAGCATTGACAGATAATGGAACAGTTGTTTACATAAGACTGTCACTTGAACTTTCCAACTTCTGCCTCCCACCTCCTGGCAGCGAGATAATAACCTGTTCTTATTGCAGTGGGGTTTTCATTGTTTAAGGAAGAAGAGCTGACAACCATATCTGCAATGTTATCTCCCTTTATTATATTCCAGACAGGAACAAAAACATGTAATAATTGAATACGCTGTATGGATAAAAGACCTGTCGTGTGGTCCGTCACATAGAATAAGCTGAGTGCTAACTACATTCATTCTCTGAACTCTTAGACTGGGAAGACATATATTTCGTCACTATAGTGCATTACGGTACTATTTACGTGTGCCGCCAAACCATCTGAAGTAAATTTTAATAAATATGAGAATTATTAGTCCATAAACGGGTTTTGTGGTTTCTAGTCAATACAATTTAATAACCAGGATTCATGGAGTTCAGCCACTTGTTTTTAATGACAAGTATTGGTTTCTCTCTGTCAGGAAATGTTTGATATCTTAGGGAGGTGTCCATTAATAGATGTGAGAAAAGATTTGTCTCTGTGGTTGGATTCTACTTTTAACAGGCTCCTGAGCATCTCAACAGCACCCCCATACCCCAAAGTCATCATTGGCCCATTTCCATATACTACTTCAAAATTATATTATTATTATCACTATATAATGATAAATAATACCACCATAATGGTACGCGCTTGGCACACCATGCGTACGACCGTGCGCGTGTGATGTCACCAGTTCTCCGGCACTTCCTATTTAGGCGCTCGGTGTCTAACGTACCATGGTGCGGTGAACCGGCTTCACATATAAAGATTGCTAAAGTGGTTCAACCGCAATACAGTGGTTTAGGAGAATAACGAAAATATGTTTCGGCACCAGCTCACCCGGAGCTGGTGCTTGGTATTTAAAGCTTACAAGTTGAATTTCACGTGGTAGGTTTCCTTTAAAGGAAACCTACCACTTGAAGTGGCAGGCTTCCGATGGCAATACCGAGCACCAGCTCAGGGTGAGCTGGTGCCGGCGCTTATTTTTGTAAGTGTTTTAAACCGCGGTATCGCGGTTTAAAACACTTTTTAAACTTTATAGCCGGCGCAGGGAGGTACGCGCTCGGCGCTTACCGTGCGGGTGCAAGTAGGTTTGTTACTATCCTTTATACTAAACCATCGGCTAGGAATAATTTATTAAAAAGGGACAGTCAACATGCTCCAGAAGTGTTCAGAGGAATACCCAAGGGACAATTTGTGAGGGCGAGGCGCATTTGCAGTAACAATGAGGAGTATAACATATACATCCGTCAATTTGTTAAAAAGTTTGTAGACCTAGGGTATGAGAAAAAAGTAGCAGAAGATGCAGCTAAACAAGTACGGGAAATCTCAATAGATGAAATTCGGAACACTAAAAAGAAAGGGCATTTATTTAAGGAGAAACCAATGTTTGTTTATAGGAAAGGAAAATCTATTGCTAATACATTGATCAAATCTGACAAGTGTGAAAAAAAGAAAACGGTGCAACAAGTTTTAGGTACACAACGTCATTGCTACTGGTTGTCTATCATGCCAACATTGCACGGGTATTATTAAGGGGCGTGTCGTAAATCACCCAAGAAAAGGCTATGAGATTTCAATAAATGGATTTTTTACTTGCAATAGTAAAAGTGTCATTTATATGTTGAAATGCCCCTGTGGAATGGTGTAACCTCTCGGAGTATAAAAATCCGATGAACACAATGAACACATATCTACTATTAAACAATTATTGCTAGCAAAAGACAGTTGTGAACAGGGTCCTTTAACCCCTTAAGGACGCAGCCTGTTTGCAGGTTAAGGCTCACAACTTTTTTTTGAAATTTGACCAGTGTCTCTTCCTGTGGTAATAACTTTTCAACGCTTTAAGATATCTCTGTGATTTTGAGATTATTTTCTCGTGAGACATTGTAGTTTATGTTAGTAGTGTCATTTCGGTGATCCGTTCCTTTTTGGGGGGGTAAAAATTCAAAAAAAGATAATGCACACCAAACCACACGGACCAGCCGCACAGATGGCACACACAAAAAATAGCTACGGGTACACCTACGGCGCTAAAAAAACCTATGTGCACCGCGCAAAAAGGCGCTACAAATGCACCTAGCTTGCCCTAAGACAAACTAACTACCGCTAAGACTGATAAAGATTCTGTGCAGCGCTATTCACACGGCGCACTGAAAAGTGCGTTTTGTGGCGTGTCCGGCACCTCTCTTTACATGACCCCGCTGGCTTGAATAAAAGACTGCATTTTCCTTCTCTTTTCCTTTTTTGGATTTGTAAATACTACTATACAAGGCCCAGATAACACACCATGACTAGTACCTAATTACTGTATAATGCCACCATACCAATACTGATTAAGGGCTCATTCATACAGGTGTTTTGGGGGCAGTTATCTTTTCATATGACTTGTGACCAGATCAATGCCCCCATAGACCTCTATGGCTCTTGATCACAGCACAGTGAGCACACGGTGCATCACCTAACCGTGACCAAGTTGGGCAGCCGCGCCACAAGGTATAAGAAATTACCTATACTATGGCAGATTTGAGGAACGGCCGCTCGTCTGCCTATGAAGGGAGGAGGGGTGAAGAGCCGGATACGGTCAGGGCGAGAACACTGTGGGAACGAGGCCTAACAATGAATAAACAATATTACCACCATATAATGACAGTTTTTCACAGACAATCTGCAGAGAATATTCCTGACTACGGTATAATTAAAGGGGATGATTACTTATGACTTATTCACATTTCACCATTTTTTTCCATTCAGCCACATATTAGTGCATCATGCCTGGAACTATAGTGCACCTATAATGTGTTCCTAGGATAATGCAAGCCCCAGGCTCTTTGCTCTCTTTGCATTAGTTTTTAGCTATGTTGGTTCTTTTTGCCTCTGGAATTTATGTAAAGAGGAGCTTCTACCACCTTCACCAACTCTAAAACTTTGTATCATTTAATAGATGTCATGCCTCTGATGTGTAGCACTTGGAATTTTTTTTCTAGCCCCAGTTGTTCAATAGCAGCGCTATTTAGCCCCCCCCCCCCCCCCCCAAAGCTAATTTGATTATCTTTTGTCAGATGGGTGTCCTTGCCGGAAGAGACAGCCTGATATCACCCACTTGATATTAGGTAACTATAAGGCTACATTCAGATGCCATGTCGGCGTGCGGGAAGAGGAGGTGTGCGCTGCTCACCCCCGCACCTCTCCATAAGGAAATATGGCGCACGACGCCATATGCCGTGCAAAGACATGTGCTATCTTTTCACAAGGTACGGAGCGGTATGGTGCCGCACGTGTGCTACACCATACCGCTCCCGTAGGGCATCGTGCGCCCATTGCCGTCTCTGGGGGATTTATATATCGGCCATATATACGTCCCCCATACAGCCGTCTGAATGTAGCCTAACTGTGATTGTAACTTACATGTGTGAATATACAAAGATGTGTTTTTATTTAAGGGGGCCCCATTTACAAATCTGCTTTGGGGCCATACCTCTCCTAGTTACGCCCCTATTTAGGACCTAAATGGATTCCACTTCCCCTTACTAAGGCTTTTTCACATATTAGTTAAGTACAGATAAGTAATGGCAATAATACTGTGCATCTTAGTCTTATTAGTAGGACTGATCTTACATTGCATTCACTCTGCTTGCATATATTCATTCGTTGATTATTGACCTGGTTTTTATCATCATTTTCTTTCATCACTATTAAATAAATTTCATTTCCTCTCTTTCTCAGATGTTCCTCTTAATTCTCTTGCTTTCTTTAAGAATGATCTGATAAATCTGCATAAATATGACCAACAAGTTTCAATAACAACAAATAATTTATATTAACTTCTGTTTCTGTCAGGATGTCTTCCTAATTAAAAACGTTGGCGTTATCACGGCCACACTTTAAGAAAAGAAAAGACAAAAAAATAAATTACATGTATACATAGATTGACATAAATAAAAAAACCTTAAATATCAATTAAAAACAAATTAATATGTAAAGAAAGATGTTTTTTTTTCCTTCTGGATCACTAGCCTTCTTATATGGTAAAATACAGTAAATTAAAACTGTTGAACAAGAGGTCTTGATTAAACAACTATTTAAATTGTTTGTTTACTTTGTCTCCATGGTTACAGACTACAAACAAAGGCTATATGTAGTTTGGACCTCCAAAGAGTTTAAAGGGTGTATAGTATGCTGTGACTGCAGGGTCACACTACACACAGTGGTCCAGATTTACTATTAATGAGGCAAACTGCAGGTTGTGTGCTCTAATGTGCAGAGACGCAGATTAATGAAGCCCGGCGCATGGTCTTCATTAATCTGGAGCTCCCTGCATGTGCAAAACTAAAACAACTGCAAATTGATCACATTGAATCTATATACATTTATTTTTATATTTAATTAATATGATATTTTTTTCTGAAAGATGATTGGCCATGTCACCTAAAGTATATATTACCTAAACATTTACCAGGAAATGCAAATGTAACAACAAATAATCTAAAAATGCAAATTATTCCGGAAATTGACATGGTAAATGTCGTTCTATCACCTTTTGTTAATGAAAATGAGATACAAAAAAGGAAGCATGCGATTAATACATCACCGCAGCACCCTAGACGTGTATTACTAGTCATGTTGTATTATGCACCGGTCTTATCATATTTCTCCGCCGTTGCTAGATTTATGTTTTTCCATGAGCAGTGGAACATTTTTCTTTCTATTTCCGCTCTGTGCATGGGTGACATTTATTTTGACATCTTATCATTAATTGTGCTTGGAACACCACCATAGATCACACAAAAGATTTCGGAACCCAGTAAAATATGTCTGCTTCATAAAATGATGGAAGTATTTGGTGTCAGCGTATCAGATGGTAAAACTGAAATATAAATATAAAAATACTATACATTTAAATGTGAGGTGTTACTGAACTTGTATCATAGATTTTTTTATTGCAACTTAGTGAGTTAGTTAAAATTTTTAAGATGAAAGAAACTTCTCCTTTCTCATGACTTGTTACCGAAAATGTCACTATTTAACACAAAAAAAAAATAACAATGGGGGGCGGTAGTTAGGTCAGGCACTATAAGGCATGGAATCAGAAAATCAAGACACACTTCAAATTATTCATACAAACTTTTATTTTTTTTCTGGCAAATAAAGTTCATGTTCAGCGTTTCGGCAAATTCTGCCTTGTCAAACAAGGTTAGGATTTTGGCACAATCGCTCCAGGGGGTGGGCGTCGGACAATCTGATGGACTGAGCGCAGGATTTAACTTGGGAAGAAGAAGGTGAACTCCGGCGAACCTGATCGGGGAAGCGACACATGCAGGAAATCGGGCGCGCGATCTAAGTGAATCGCGCCACAGTGCATTCTAGTCAGACATTCCGGATCGGGGAACGTGCCAGGGACTGCTAACTAAATGTGCCCCATTATCTTGACAAAGAAACTTCCGAACCAACAGATTCAGGTCTGAATTGAATCTTACGATTATCAGTTTGGATGATTCTCTCATCTCTAATTCTAGTCTAATTCTAGTCGAAGTAAGGTAAACACTCAGGTACAATTAAGGATAAAGAGGTTCAAATTTGGTGCGAGCCTCAATTTCACTTCATCTATGGAGCATGTGTAAAATTAACAATATGTTAATGCAACATATTGGGGCCCCTAAAAGTAGAGTACGGTATCTTGCATTTCATGCACTTATATTCTAGTATAAGCTAGAATATAGTGGTATTATATAGTATAATGTATAATATATGTGTATAATGTATAATATAGTATATAATATATAATGTAATATAATGTATAATATAATGGTTGTATAAGCTTTGAGATAAAATGTAGAGGTTTTTCATTCTTGTGAACTTGCATTTATCATTTAAAGCAATGCACCTTCCTGTAAGACAATAAAATACTCACTTTTATCTTTCCAGATCTTAGTTCTGACTTTATTATTTAGTTTTGGTCCTTAGGGTTAAATTCTGTAATATAGTCTCCTACAGTCTCAATTCTAGGGAATTGAGAAGTTCAAGTAATGCCTTCAAAGATATTGGATAGATCACTAGCAGATCTATTCTCTGCTTCTACACCTAATATAGATCAGTCGTAAGACTAAAGACTACTTGAATTCTGTACCTTTATAGAAGTGTACAATTGCGTCTCATAGTGTGCAGGCTTTTCTGCTGTACATAATAAGATTCCAGCCTTGTGTAGAATGTTTCTGAATAACAGAAGCTTTATGTCCTTACACATAGCCGTCCATACATTAATTCGGAGTAGAACATTATTCCTCCACTAAACATTTTTGTCCTTTGAATATTTGGTATTTTACTATAAGTTTGATTTGTCACAGTAGGTATTTTGTTCACTTGAAATCATTCTTTTGTTCTATTATACCACCCATCATTTCCAGATTTTTCAGCCAATTTCACTTACTTTATTAGGACAAGGTCCGATTTTCAAGAAGTTTTGTGACATGACTTGGGATTCAGCATACTTATCCCTTCTGCAGAGAGGGGCTTTTTTTGATGTTTTGCTCCTCATAAGTGTTCATAAGGGAATAGGTGGTCTTCCCGAGGATCCAATTTACCCCTCCTGTCAGTGCCTACAAAAAAACCTGTTTCATGATTTTGCTGTATTTTATTTATACCTTAATTTATTTAAAAAGAGTATTATGCACTATAATCACACTGTCAGAAGTGCGCTCACTTTCCGAAATTTTCAACACACACGCAGGCAACCTTGGCACACTGAACAAACTCGTTTCCTTCGGCAGTGCTCCAGGATTGCTGAACGTCTGTGGAGAAAATCGCGAACATCTGCAGACTTTCTTCACTTCGAATATATGCTAAAAACTTATAACTCTGCCCTTCACCTTGCTAAACAGGTCTATTTTACTAATATCATATCCTCTCTCTCTAACAACCCCAAAAGGCTCTTTGATACCCTTCACTCCTTACTAACACCAAAGGTGCTGCCACCTGTCTCAGACATTGGGGCTGAAGATCTGGCCACCTACTTTAAGGATAAAATTGATTGTATCCGCCAGGAAATAATTGCTCAATCCACTCACCCCTCCAATCCCCTTCCCTCCCATACCTTATCTTGTTCACTCTCTTCCTTGCATCAGTGATCCCATCCCCTCACATCTGGTACAGTCTCTCTCCCCAGCAGTCACTTCTCACCTAACTAAAATCTTCAACCTCTCTCTCTCTTCTGGTGTCGTCCCCTCTTCTTTCAAGCATGCTGTTGTTACCCCTTTACTAAAGAAACCTTCACTGGACCCATCCAATGCTACTAACTACAGACCAGTCTCTAACCTCCCTTTCATCTCCAAACTCCTGGAACGCTTGGTCTATTCTCGACTAACTCGCTATCTCTCAGCTAACTCCCTCCTTGACCCCCTACAATCTGGTTTCCGCTCTATGTATTCCACTGAAACTTCTCTTTCTAAAGTCTCCAATGATCTCCTCACTGCAAAATCCAAAGGTGACTATTCTCTCCTTATTCTTCTGGATCTATCGGCAGTGTTCGATACTGTGGACCATCAGCTCCTCCTTAGGATGCTTCACTCCATTGGTCTAAAGGACACTGCACTCTCTTGGTTTTCTTCCTATCTCTCGGACCGCACTTTCAGTGTCTCCTTCTCTGGATCTTTCTCTTCTTATCTTCCTCTCAGTGTCGCGGTTCCTCAAGGGCTCAGTCCTAGGTCCTCTTCTCCCTCTATACTGCCCCCATCGGACAAACCATCAGCAGATTTGGTTTCCAGTATCATCTCTATGCTGATGACACCCAGCTATATACTTCTGCACGTAACATCACCCCTACCTCATTCCAGAATACTAGTGACTGTCTCTGTGCTGTCTCTAACATCATGTCCTCTCTCTTCTTGAAACTTTATCTTTCTAAGACTGAACTTCTTGTCTTTCCACCATCTACTAACCAACCCAACCCCAACCTCTCCATCTCGGTCTGTGGGATCACTATAGCACCGAGGCAGCAGGCCCGCTGTCTTGGGGTTGTGCTGGACTCTGACCTCTCTTTTTTGATTCACTCTCGACTAGACTACTGTAACTCGCTACTAATCGGCCTTCCACTGACTAAACTCTCTCCTCTTCAATGTATTCTTAATGCAGCATCCAGGCTGGTCTTTCAGGTCAAACGCTACACGGATGCCCGTCTCCTTCCGTATTCACTTTAAAATAATAACCCTCATCCACAAAGCTCTGAATAATGCTGCACCTCCCTATCTCTCTTCTCTCATCTCAGTCTATCACCCATCCCGTACTCTTCGATCTGCCAGTGACATTAGATTAATCTCTCCCTTAATTCAAACCTCCCATGCACGTATCCAGGACTTCTCCCGAGTTGCTCCAATTCTCTGGAATGCCCTTCCCCGGACTCTCAGACTAATAACCACCCTCCAAAGCTTCAAACGTGCTCTTAAAACTCATCTCTTTAGGCAAGCCTATCACACTCGATAACTGCTTGAAATGTCAACTCTCCCTTTACTAATCCATCCTATGTCCTATCTCCCATCTGTTATCTGGCAAACAGCTGATATATACCAAGCTCCAGGCTTCTCTGCAGTCTTTTTCACCTAGGACCCTGTAAATAAGATGGCGGCTGATGGCTGGTTCAAGCAGCAACATCGTTGTTTAGTAAATTATTTATTAAATTATTTTATATTGTTCCCTTATAAAGAATGGCTGGACCATTATACAACCTCTTGTGTCACCCCCTCATCCTCATAGACTGTAAGCTCTTGTGAGCAGGGCCCTCACTCCTATTATTATGCACATAGAAGTATTTTTTTTTTACTTTTATCAATCAGTTTCTTGTAAAACACCACTTTGAGAGGCATCATGTTTCATGCCTATCAAGGGCATAACTTAATGGGGTGCAGAGGGTGCGATCGCAACCAGGACCAAGAGGCTTAGGGGGCCCATAAGGTGTCAATTTACCATATGAGGAGACTAGTATTATATACGATACATTATAGTCAGGGGCCTGGTAAGACTTTGCAATGGGGCCCATCAACTTCACGTTACACCACTGATGCCTATCCATGTAAATACAGGCAGTCCCCGGGTTACATACAAGTTAGGTTTTTTTGGTTTGTTCTAAAAGGGAAACTGTTATGAGGAGCCCTTTGTATGGCTACCACCATGTCCTCAAAGAGAATAGTGTGCACATTGCCAAAGTATTTTTATAATAAAACTGGCCTTTTCCAATAAAAAGAAAAGTTAAATGAAAGTTTACCTTTCTCTCTGCAGAGCAGTATCCCATGTCCCATGGGAGTGGCCAGTGAGGGTGGGGGGGAAACTGCGCCGTCATGTGTCTATTTCAAATAGAGGGGATATGGGTATTTTTCTTTTTTGACGCATGACGGTTGGCGAGGGTGGGGGAAACCCCTTCTCACTGGTCACTCCCATGGGACATGGGACGCTGCTCTGCAGAGAGAGGTAAATTTTCATCAACTTTTCTTTTTATTGGAAAAAGACAGTTTTATTATGAAAACACTTTGGTACTGTGCATACTATTCTCCATGGGCAAATGGGGGAGCCAGAAAAAGGGCTCCTGATGACATGTTCCCTTTAAGTTGGAACAGGTATATTTCATAATTGAATTGTAACTCCAGACATTTTTATTGCCCCTGTGGGATTTTCACAATTCTGTGCTGTCATGGAAACAAGGATTGTCAATAAAGTTTTATTGCAGACACCTTACAGCTGAACACTTCAGCCTGGGACAAACGAAAAGCATCCAGAGAGCTTCATAATGATCACAGAGAGGTCTGTCTGTAACTAGGAGTCACCTGTAAGTTGGGTGTCCTTAAGTCGGGGACCGCCTGTATTCATATAAGTAATACTATTTGGCTGAAAATTTTCAGCTGGACCCCAGGTATCATCTTTAACCTTTAAGCTGTGGACCTACATCAAAACCCACAGGTTTAAATCTTTTAAGGATTTTTTTGTGAGGATTATATATTGAAAGCATATCTTTGGATGTAGAACAATTGGGCATGTAGAACAATTTGGCATACACTTCTGCCAGTCTTATAAGGAGCAGAATAAGTTGGTTTAAACAAGCAAAACACATTAAAAAAGCATAAAAAGCACTAAAAGTATTAAAAAAAGACTTACTCTCTGTAGTTTTTCCCTGACAAACATCTTATATGTTAGGCAACACGTTAAAAATGTCTATGAATTGATGGTGGACTACCTGTTGAATTTTTCCAATGTTGTATAACTCTTCCAAAAGACTTTTTAGAACATTTTCATCATTATTATTTTTTAAATTAAACATGTATAAACTAGACAACATGGCAATGTCTATTGTAATAGACATGCAGTACAGGTGGAACTACAGCTGTGTACAACTTTTTACTCTATATTAATTATTAACTGTTAGTGCAAATAAGTAGGTTTCAAACAGGCGCTTCAGGATGACGTTAATGAGTGCTTACTTACTCAGCCAAAAAGTTAATAACAGTAATTTACAAATCATCTGATTATTAGTTGCTGGATATAAGGATTCTTGTGCAGATTTATGTGTGTTCCCTCAAAGAAAGATGAGGCTTTGTCAGAAGGCTGTCTAGTTCCTGTATTTTCCATTTTGTTTTTCCATATTTCTTTATTGGTTTTTAAGTAGAATAGAAGTAGAATGCAAGTTACTAAATACGAGCAGCAGAACTCTCTACAAAACCTACTTTATAAGCAAAAATAGATAATACCAAAAGAGTGGTAGATTAATGGTGAAAAGTTCTAGAGAATTGATGCCTGGTATCCACATTTGTATGTAAATTCATGGAAAATGTGTATGGGGTCTTTAGATGACATCCAAAAAAAAAAAGAAAATTTTGTAAACAGCATCCTGGTCTAGAAGGTATCCTAAAGGGTGTCTGTCAGCAGATGTCACCTTACCAAGCTGCTCACGCTAATGCCTTGAAAGATAGTTAGTCTGCAGTTGCATTCTATGTTGGCAACTCGTCCTGAGATTTAAAAGGGTTTGCCCTCGAAAAAAAAATTCTTAAATTTTAATCCCCTGGTGATATGTTTACACAATAAAGATCATTTTAACCCCTTATTGTTGTTTCTGGCCCTATCACTCAATGATGGTCTGTGTAAGATCAAGTAGTGTGGGCGGGTACTCTCTAAGCAGACACCTACTGATCACTCTGTGCTATGAGATGCTGTGTGCTGACAATGTGCTTAGATTATCAGGGTACAGGGTTTAGCCCCACTTTCATTTAGCTTCTGAGGATTCTACACATAGAAAAAAAGCAGTGAGACAGATCAAAGTTATGAGATGGATATAGGACACAATAACAAACTCAGCCCTGCTATCTCGCCTATTAAATACACAGTCAACACTACTGTGACCCCCTCCCCTCAGATCAAGAGTTTTTGTCTGTAGAGCTGCTGCTGTCTTCTCAGCATGCTGCTGCTGGACAGGAAGTGCTTCTGTCTGTAGTGTTCTCTGCCTCATGCTCCTCCCCTTGGAGTACATGAGGGCTATCTGCACGATCATAGTCAGGAGTTTCAGGAACAACCAAAATGTAAACACCAGGAGTAATAGAGACAGGTTGGATCTATGTCTGTGAAATGCTGTATTTTTGTTAATAACAGTGAATTGGAGAATGTGTTATTTTGTTATCCTGAATACATTTAAGAATCTTGTCTTTGTGGGAATACCCCTTTAAGTAGTAGACACTTCGAGTTTTGCTCTTCATCATGTGGAACACAATCCCATGCACAGTGCCTCAGTGTTCTACAGGGACTGGCCACACTGGTCTAGGGAAACATTTCTGCTGGCAATTATAACCAAGAGACATTGTAGATACTACCAATCAGTCGTCATTTACCAACTATCACGCCATAAAAAACACAGTAAAAAATTGTTTATGACTAGGTGTGATCCAATGATGAAGATTGTTCCATAAGATATGAATTTACATACCAGACTGGAACGGTCCTTCTGGGATAAACAGGAAGTGCTCTTTCAACATGAACATCAAGAATACACCATTTTCTGTAGATCTTCTAGACAGCTTTAATTTCAGAGCAGAAGGGACTTCACTTGATAAATTTCTAAACTTGAGTAGAAATGAGGCAGGGAAACAGCAAAGCAAAATCTATCGGTCATTTATAAAACTAGACAGTGATTAGTAGGTTAGAAGTTACTTGTTCAGGTTTCATCAAGTGGATAAAGAAGACATTCTGTATAATCAAAGAATATCCTGTAGTGCTGGGACTTGCTGTAATCGGCAGCTTAATTTTGACTCTATATATCTCTTCCCATGGTACAGAGTCCACACCAGCTTGAAAACAGGATCATTTGGCAAGTTAAATTGAACAGTTTTGGGTCCCGGTTATTGTTTGCACTGAATATTAGAAAGTTGCCCTATGGCCTGAAGCAGTGTCTTCCTGACACAAACCCAGAGCAAATGTTTAAATTGTTTAAACCTGCGGCTAGAGAAGGAAACCGAGTCGGGTGTGCAGACGTTGTTTGTCTATGCCATGCCTTCACAGAGCCGCATTTACACAGAAAACAGACACTAATTTTCTAGTTCAAACAGAGATGTTTGTGGTAGATGAACACCCCATGGCTCTGAATCCTGCATCTCATGCCACTCGCCTGCTGTGAATCCTTATGCTGGAACAGATAGCATTGCTCCAGTGAACAGTGCACCATGCTGGCTTCCATGTATACTGACTGGGGTTCCTTAGAACCAGTGCAGGCTTACAACTAAAGAGACTGAAAGACATCCGCAGACATCTACCTCCCCCACTTCCACTTTAAAGTATGCAGAGATGAACATTTTCACCTGGAATTTCCTTCTCGAGTGTACATTACTTACGTGCATACGCTATTTGCTAGCCTAAAATACTTATGTATTAGTCAAGAGTTCTTATAAATGAACATAACCATTGTACGCCATGATTGCCTGCTTGGTTATACAAGATTTGCGGTAGAATGCAGTTGGATGCCAATTGATGGACATCTTGAGCATTTTGGCCTTTATTTTTAGGGCTTAACCTTTAAGACTTCCAGACATACCGTTAGGAAAGAATGGGCAGAACATAGACGCTGAATACCAATAATCCAGAAAAATCATATAAACCAAGGCCTGCTACACAAATGAAATATATGTACCTATATACAGAACCTATGAGGACTATCAAAAACCAATAAAGGACAAAATGTACATAATCAATAAATTTTATTTGAATAATACACGAAAAATCACAACAGCCCAAGGTGGACACAAAGATATATCGCTATTCAGGAATAATGGTTGCAAAATACAATAGAAGTAATGGCCACAGCTATACAAGAAAGTGCAACCATTATTCCTGAATAGCGATGTATCTTTGTGTCCACCTTGGACTGGTATTTTGGGTTGTTTTTAAGTCTTGGTGATCATACAAATGTGATTTTTCGTGTATTATTCAAATAAAATTTATTGATTATGTACATTTTGTCCTTTATTGATTTTTTATAATCCTCATAGGTTCTGTATATAGGTACATATAGAACATAGACGCTGATTGGAGTACATTAGTAGTCAGCACTGGGTCGCAATGCTAAGGTATTGGGCCCCCTTTTCATAGAACTGTGGCTGAGACCCAACTGTAATACGCCTTTTATTGCCCATTGTTACAACTCTCCTTTTAAATAATAGGCATCATCCGCATCCTACATCTGTTCGGCCTTCCCTGTTCTTGAAAACTGATATGTGAATTCACCTTTGGATGAGTAATTATATCCTTTTCCTGGGACATTGGTAACTTCACCATGTTGTGTTCATGGAACTTTTCTAGCTATAAAATGAATAAGGTACACTAACTGAATCCACATAGAGAACAAGAAAGTAGATTTCCTATATTCAGCTCAAACTTTTTTTTTTTTTAGAGAGGGTCATCTGCGTTCATGTTTCCAGCCGTGTCCAATAATAGAGCGTGTGTGCACTGAAGGAGAAGACACTGCTCAGACAATCATCGTACGGCTACAACTCTATATTATTGCTTGCTGTTAAATCCTTTTTAAAATACCCTTCTCTGTAATAGGATTACATACACATAATCCATATTAACACACATACCTATAGCATAACTCTCTGATACGGAAACCTCTTTCTTCCCGCATTCTTGGGCTTGTCACAAGCGCGGCGAATAGGTCATAAATTGCCAGTCAGCTATTCCTGGTGTGGACAAAAGAGTAAAAACTGTATGCTGTATGCAAGGAAAAAAGATCAATGGTAGATCATGATTGGTCAATGAGTACAAATAACTTGGTTAAGTCCTCTAGGGTGTACTTGAAGTAGATCAAGTCTGTGAGTAAACACTTAAAGGGAACCTACCACCACGAATCTACCTATAAAGGTAGATCGGGTGGTAGGTGGATGTATGGGACGTGAGGATAGCCCTTTTTAGAGCTAATCCTCACGTCCCCGCTAGCCTAGCATAAACTTTATTGGCCTAATATGTTAATTTAATTAAGCGGCTACCGGGGCGTGGAGTAGCGCGGACAGAGGCTACACGGCGCGGTACTCCACGCCCCAGTAGCTGCTTTCCCCCGCCTACCTGTGATCTTCGGCGCGCAGCTCCGGCAGCTGCGCGCCTCGGCCGAAAAGCCGGAGTTCTGCGCATGCGCAGTAACTCCGGCCAGATGCGCGAATCTCGGGAACGATGGCCGGAGTTACTGCGCATGCGCAGAACTCCGGCTTTCTGGACGAGGGCGCGAGCTGCCAGGAGCTGCGCGCCGAAGATCACAGGGTAGGGGGGGGAAAGCAGCTACTGGGCGTGGAGTAGCCGGACACGAGGCTACACGGCGCGGCTACTCCACGCCCCAGTAGCTTCTTTCCCCCGCCTACCCTGTGCATTACCCACTATCACCGCCATACTCAACACATAAAAAAGTTTTTATGACAACGTGTGACCCATTATGAGATTGGTTCCATAAGATATGAATTACATACCAGACTGGAACGGTCCTTCTGTGGATAACAGGAATGTGCTCTTCACATGACATCAAGATACCCATTTTCTGTAGACGCTTAGACAGCTTTAATTCAGAGCAGAAGGACTTCACTTGATAAATTTCTAAACTTGAGTAGAATGAGCAGGAAACAGCAAAGCAAATCTATCGTTCATTTATAAACTAGACATTTGTTAGTAGGTTAGAAGTTACTGTGAGGTTTCATCATCGTGGATAAAGAAGACTTCTTAGATAATCAAAATATCCTGTAGTGCTGGGACTTGCTGAATCGGCAGCTTAATTTTGACTCTATATATTTCTTCCCATGTACAGGTCCACACCAGCTTGAAACAGGATCATTTGGCAAGTTAAATTGAACATTTGGGTCCCTGTTTTTGTTTGCACGAATTTAGAGTTGCCCTATGGCCTGAAGCAGTGTCTTCCTGACACAAACCCAGAGCAAATGTTTATTTGGTTAAACCTGCGGTCTAGAGAAGGAACCGAGTCGGGTGTGCAGACGTTTTTTTCTATGCCATTGCCTTCAGCAGACCGCATTTACACACAGAAAACAGACACTAATTTTCTAGTTTCAAAACAGAGATGTTTGTGGAGATGAACACCCATGGTCCTGAATCCTGCATCTCTGCCCTCGCCTGCTGTGAATCCTTATGCTAGAACAGATCAGCATGGCGCCCGTAACATGCACCAGGCTAAGCTTCCCTTTATACTGACTGGGGTTCCTTAGAACCAGTGCAGGCTTACAACTAAGAGACTGAAAGACCACGCAGACATCTACCTCCCCACTTCCACTTTAAAGTATGCAGAGATGAACATTTTCACCTGGAATTTCCTTCTCGAGTGTACATTACTTACGTGCATACGCTATTTGCTGCCTACAATACTTATGTATTAGTCAAGAGTTCTTTAAATGAACATAACCTTGTACGCCCTGATGGGCCTGCTTTGGTTACAAGATTTTCGTAGAATGCAGTTGGATGCCAATTGATGGACATCTTGAGCATTTTGGCTTTATTTTTGGCTTACCTTTAGACTTCCAGACATACCGTTAGGAAGAATGGGCAGAACATAGACGCTGAATACCAATAATCCAAAAAATCATATAAACCAAGGCCTGCTAACAAATGAAATATATGTACCTATACAGAACCTATGAGGACATCAAAACCATAAAGGACAAAATGTACATAATCAATAATTTTTATTTGAATAATACACGAAAATCACAACACCCAAGGTGACACAAAGATATATCGCTATTCGGAATAATGGTTGCAAAATCAATAGAAGTATGGCCACAGCTATACAGAAAGTGCAAACCATTATTCCTGAATACGATGTATCTTTGTGTCCACCTTGGACTGGTATTTTGGGTTGTTTTTAGTCTTGGTGATCATACAAATGTGATTTTTCGTGTATTATTCAAAATAAATTTTATTGATTATGTACATTTTGTCCTTTATTGATTTTTTATAATCCTCATAGGTCTGTATATAGGTACATATAGAACATGACTCTGATTGGAGACATTGTAGTCAGCACTGGGTCGCAATGCTAATTTATTGGCCCCCTTTCATAGAATGTGGCTGAGACCCAACTGTAATACGCCTTTTATTGCCCATTGTTACAACTCTCCTTTTAAATAATAGGCATCATCCGCATCCTACATCTGTTCGGCCTCCCTGTTCTTGAAAACTGATATGTGAATTCACCTTTGGATGAGTAATTTATCCTTTTCCTGGGACATTGGTAACTTCACCATGTTGTGTTCATGGAACTTTCAGCTATAAAATGAATAAGGTACACTAACTGAATCCACATAGAGAACAAAAGTAGATTTCCTATTTCACTCAAACTTTTTTTTTTTTTAGAGAGGGTCATCTGCGTTCATGTTTCCAGCCGGTCCAATATAGAGCGGTGTGTGCACTGAAGGAGAAGACACTGCTCAGACAATCATCGTACGGCTACAACTCTATATTATTGCTTGCTGTTAAATCCTTTTTAAAATACCCTTCCTGTAATAGGATACATACACATAATCCATATTAACACACTACCTATAGCATAACTCTCTGATACGGAAACCTCTTTCTTCCCCATTCTTGGGCTTGTCCACAGCGCGGCGAATAGGTCATAAATTGCCAGTTCAGCAGTATCCTGGTGTGGACAAAGAGTAAAAACTGTATGCTGTATGCAAGGAACAAAAGATCAATGGTAGATCATGATTGGTCAATGAGTACAAATAACTTGGTTAGTCCTCTAGGGTGTACTTGAAGTAGATCAAGTCTGTGAGTAAACACTTAAGGGAACCTACCACCACAATCTACCTATAAGGTAGATCGGGTGGTAGGTGATGTATGGGACTGAGGATAGCCCTTTTTAGAGCTAATCCTCACGTCCCCGCTAGCCTACAGATAAACTTTATTGGCCTAATATGTTAATTTAATTAGCGCTACCGGGGCGTGGAGTAGCCGGACACAGCTACACGGCGCGCTACTCCCACGCCCCAGTAGCTGCTTTCCCCCCCTACCCTGTGATCTTCGCGCGAGCTCCGGCAGCTGCGCGCCCTCGTCCGAAAACCGAAGTTCTGCTCATCGCAGTACTCCGGCCAAGATGCGCGATCTCGGAACGAGGCCGGAGTTACTGCGCATGCGCAGAACTCCGCTTCTCGGACGAGGCCGCAGCTGCCAGGAGCTGCGCGCCGAAGATCACAGGGTAGGCGGGGAAAGCAGCTACTGGGGCGTGGAGTAGCCGCGCCGTGTAGCCTCGTGTCCGCTACTCCACCCCGGTAGCCGCTTAATAAATTAACATATGGCCATAAAGTTTATGCTAGCTAGCGGGGACGTGAGGATGCTCTAAAAAGGGCTATCCTACGTCCCATACATCCACCTACCACCCGATCTACCTTTTATAGGTAGATTCGTGGTGGTAGGTTCCATTAATAGTAGCACAACAATTGAGGGTTGGAGTATTGCTATCATCACTGAAAAATTGTCTCTCTATATAGATGATCTGCTGGTCTACCTGGCTACCTTGATGCCTTATTGTCAGTGATGGATGAGTTTGGGGGCTTTTCAGGGCTAAAGGTCAAATGGCACAAATCAGCCCTCCTTATGGTGGATGAATTTGACCCGGATCTAATTTCACAGGCTTCAGGTCTGATGGTGGTTGAACAATTTGTTTACCTGGGGATAGTAATCCATAAAGATGTATCCAAATCTGCATCCCTTAACTGGTTAAGGACCAGGCCCTTTCTTGTTTTCTCATTTCCATTTTTCACTCCCCACCTTCAAAAATCTATAACTTTTTTATTTTTACAAGTAAAGAGCTCTGTGATGGCTTGTTTTTTATGGCAAATTGCACTTCATAGTGATGGTATTGAATATTCCATGCTGTTTACTGGGCAGTGGGAAAAAAAATTCCAAATGCAGTGTGAAGATTGTGCAAAAACGCATTTGCGCCAGTATGGCAGTATATTTGAATTTTCCTCTTCATTCATTACAATGTGCTGATAGCGGACGGTCGGGAACTGGTTAATTTGACTCCTGTCATGCAGTATGTGGCCACAAAGCTTAAAGCATGGGAGAATCTGCATTGTTAACCCCTTCCCGACATTTGACGTAATAGTACTGCATCGCGGGAGGTGCGTTCCCGCAAAATGCAGTACTATTAGGTCAAGCTTCTGGCGCCGGCTCCTGAACGGAGCCAGCTCCAGAAGCTGCGGGTGTCGGCTATATATTATAGCTGACACCCGCCTCTAACACCCGCGATCGGAGATTTCTCCGATCGCGGGTGTTAACCCCTAACACGCCGCGGTCAGCGCGACCGCGGCAACACTTAAATAGAAAAAACTGAATCTGCTATAACATCTCAGGGTATTACAGGCGGTCCCCTACTTAAGAACACCTGACTTACATACGACCCCTAGTTACAAACGGACCTCTGAATGTTGGCAAGTTACTGTACTTTAGCCCTAGGCTACAATAAACAGCTATAACAGTTATCACAGGTGTCTACAATGAAGCTTTATTTTTAATCCTGGTTCTAATGACAATCAAACATTTTTAAAATCCAGTTGTCACAGAGACCAAAAAAAATTTGGCTGGGGTTACAATGATAAAGTATACAGTTCCGACTTACATACAAATTCAACGTAAGAACAAACCTACAGACCCTATCTTGTATGTAACCCGGGGACTGCCTGTATATGGTCTTTTTAGGGCAATTTGGGAACTTTTGATTCCGACTGATATTATTTAACCAAAACTAAAAGTAGATGGGTTGGAGGTTGCATTCACTGCCATGATGCAAACAAGTAGGAGAGGGTGGGTACGATTTTATTATTTTACTGGGTGCTGATACATTGTACACTGAGGGCTGTATATTCGTTATGGAGGGCTGTATATTAGTTACTTGGGAGCTTATATAAGTTACTGGGGGCTGATACATTGTACTCTAGGTGGCTGTATAATAATTACAGGGGATTGTATATTAGGCACTAGGGGGCTGTATTTTAGTTACTTGGGGGCTGATATATTGTACTCCGAGGGCTGTATATTAGTTGCTGAGGGGCTGATATATTGTACACTGGGGGCTGTATACTAGCTACTCGCAGACTGAAATATTGTACCCTGGGGGCATATATACGTTACAGGGGGCTGTATATTAGTTATTGGGCGGCTATGAATTAGTTACTGGGGGCTGTATATTATTCACTGGGGAACTTATTATTGTACACTGGGGGCTATATATTAGTTACTGGGGGCTCATATATTGTACACTGGTGGGAGCATACTAGTTACTGGGGGGGATATATATATTTATTATTTACTTGGATGCTGATACATTGTACACTGGGGGCTGCATATTTATATGTTGGTGGGGCTGTGCATTTATTAATTTTCAGAGGCAGTAAATGTATTAATTACTGGGGGTCTGTACATTTATGAATTACTGGAGGGCTGTATATTCATTACTGGGGTGCCATAGACCTTTATGGGGACTGTGATCCAGCCACAAGTGAAATACATACAACTGCCTCCTAGTATATAGGTCACCCAGAACACTGCCCCCCTCCCAGTATATAGGTAGCCCAGAACACTGCCCCACCATTGTAAAGGTATCCAGAACACTGCCCCACCAGTATAAAGGTATCCAGAACACTGCTCCCAGCTAATAAAAAAAAATAAATTCATTACTCATCCTCTGGCACTCCCCGGGGCTTCTCTTCTCCCCATCTTCAACAGTAGTGCTGGCTCTGCCAAACTATGACACAGCACCTCGTGTGCACACAGGCAGAGCCTGTACTACTCCTGAACATAGAAGAGGGAAGATGAGGAGCCGCAGCAAGCGCCGGAATGTGAGTACTGAGTTTTTTTATGTGTGAGGGCAGTTTTTTGTTTCCTCCACTGGGCAGAAACAGGCCTGCAAGTAGGGATGTTCATTACTTTTTCTATGCTACTCCGGAGAATGGTATATTTCAGGCATTTGTGCTTAGCAATGTGTATATGTTTTTGGTAGTGTTGTGCTTTTTGTCATATTTTACTCCATGTTTCTGATATGTGTAAACTAGAGTTACCTGGGGGATACCTGGGGGATCCTGTAGGAAATGCTCCCCTAAATTACTGTGTATAGTATTCAATTGGTGACGCTGAAAGATCCCATGAGAATTCCTTTCTATAATAAGGTGTATGATCAGGTAGAATCAGAGCTGCATTTGCTGTTAGGCACTTGAGGGCCTGTTCTTAAGGTGTCCAGTTACAGAAGGGTGCAAATCCTGGGACACACTTTTGCCAGTTTGATAGTGTATCTATAGTATCTATAGTTTAAGTAGAGTTTATACTACACAATTATTGTAGTCTGCTAGGGGTGTTGCAGTCTACTAGGAATGGAAGATCACACATTAATAGTCTTTGAGTGCCATCTACAGAATCACAATTAGTAAAAAGCACTCAAAGATCTTCTTTGTTAACACTGATTTGAATACCTTGGAAACAAGGAAACCTTAATAATATAAATGAGGCTTTAATGGGGTGTATATCCAGGCTCCATGCCTATGGCAGTGTCAGCTGAAGATGTGGCCCTGGGTACAATCTCAAAGAGCCTGTATGTTCACTATATTTTTCCCATTTGTGTTTGATTTAATGTTTACAGCAATAATACCAGTGCTTTGGGAACTTTCCTGTAATTTAGGCAATTCAGCATTCAATATTGCTGTTGCTATAGAGGCTATAGAGGTTTATTAGTATTAGGCCCCATTCACACAACCGCCGCGCCAGGGGGGGGGGGCGCATATCCGGCAGCAGTTCGTCCCCATAGAAGGCTATGGCAATCCGGGGGCATGTGTGTAGCATCGCACACGGGGAAAAGATAGAGCATAGTCTATCTTTCTCCATGTGTACTGCTGCGCCGTTTCATATGGAGAGGGGAGGGGTGAGCAGCACTCCCCCCTCCTCCTCTTCAGCGTGCCGCAATACATAAGTGTGAATGCAGCCTTAGATTCCTGCCACACCTCTGCCTCCCAGGTCATTTAGAAATACAGGATCTGAGTAAATCTTTGCTTCACATATATTGAGGAATCATACAACATTCTGCTAGATGGTTTTCATTTTCACATTCATTGGTTCATAATCACAGCAAAACAAAAAGTATTCAAAATCTTTTAACTTATAAAGTGTATACAGCTAATGAATGCATCGAGGAACATAAATGCTGGCATACCATCCAAGGTTGAATATACCTATGGGATCTGCAGGCTCACGTCTATAGGTAGCCTTGAGGGAAGCAAGCCTTGTAAAAAAAAATGACTGCATACTTTATGAATATACTGAATAATGTGTATTCAGAAGTAAAGTTTGTATTATACATTTATCATAGTGCTGTGAGAATAAGAGAAAGACCTCCAGCAGAACTTGGATGATAAGTAACTTGTTCTTAAAGAGTATTGCAAGACAATCTTGTATTTTACAAAAATTGTAACTTGGTTTACAAGTAAAATTTAATGATACAGACTTTATGTGACCCCCCCCCCCCCAATTAACTGTACTGTACCTCCCTATCTCACAAAATTGTACAACACAATATTGAAAAAGTAGATGAAATAAAGGGATAAACATGACTAAATATTTTTAATGATTTTCTATGTTACTTGTTTTTATAAGCAAGCGATTTGGATTAAGAGCACAAATTCATCTTGTAACCCAAGGTACTTGATCATTGTGGAGCCGATCACTGATCAATGATTTCCAATGGGAAAACTTGCTTTGATGTACAAGCAATTTGAATTACAAGCTTGCTCCCAAGGGAAATCCTGGAGATGGCAATAGAAGATGTAGAGAACACCCTGCAATGGTCTGCCTTATAGGAGATGATGATCACTTCACACCTTAGTAAGGTTTATCTGTCATCTAGCTCTAACAATTACATGTTTCATTGGAACACAGAATTGGGTTACTGTTAGAATGAGAGTTTTCTCAGTTCCCTGGAGTTGTAGCTACATAATGTAGTTATATCAGCTTGATATCAGTAATTGAATGATTACCTGTGATGGAAATAGACATGTAAGGAAACAGAATCGATAGCTTTTTTGTGCGAAAATATTAACTACCATGGATGTGTCATTTGTAGTATCTTCATAAGGCACAAGGTTGACTTGTGTAGCTATTTTCAATTTGAGCCACACCCACTATATATTGTTGTATTGTATTGACCCTTCTTTACTGGTGAAAAGTAATGAAGGCTTGTCAAAAATCTGATATTAATAGCATTATCCATTAGGCTCTGTAGATAATAGATTTGAAAAGAAATATATCCATGTTCCTACTCATTATCCGTATTACTCAGATCTTGCCTTTTGTGCCTAGTGACTAAAAGGAAGATTGAGTGCTTTGATTTCAACAGAGGGCTAAGATTTTGCAGATTTTGAATATAATTGGGCACATTTACTTACCCATCCGAGTCGCGATCCCCGATCTGGAATGTCCACCGGAATGCACATCTGCCGCGATCCACGTAGATCCTCCGCCCGATATCCTGCATGTGACGCTCCCCGCTCAGGTCCGCCGGAAATCACCTTCTTCATCCAGGTGCATGTAAGTGCTTGGCTTGCGACACAAATTTGAATGTTAAATCCCGCGCTTAGTCCGAATCCGTCGGATCGTCTGACCAAATTGTGCTCTCATATTGATACTCAACCACTTATTGTTTGTCTTGTATTAGTTCAGGGGCTTGTAATTGCGTCTTTAGCTTCTGAAGGTATTCAAGTAAGATAATCTTATGTTTGGTATTTTACAATGGTCTCTAGTCATGTCTAATATTTAATATTTAATGTTTAATATTGTTTAAAACAGATGTTAGGCCAGGGATTTATTCAGACCATATTTGGAGTCCAGAAGAATTTTTTCCCTACTATGAGCAAATTGGCATAAACATTATGGATTTTTTCCCCTTCCTGTGGATAACACCACAGTGTTGTAGGTTGAACTTGATGGACATCAGTCTTTATACCACCTTAGAAGAGTATCAGGACCCACAAGGAAATACCTATTGCTAGGCAATGTGCACATATAGCCGCCTGGTCTTCCCCCTATCAGTATCCAGAAGGCCTAGATCTTTCTTTGCCCTACTGTATCAAAATCTATTGAACACAAATTGTTGTCGGAGGTAGAAATGCGATGAAAGGATTTACATATCAATGCCTTGTGGCCGATAATATGGAAAATGTGCTGATTCGTGGTAAAGCATACAATATATGGTTCTGTGTGAACCCAGCATTTTGGTGTTTTAATTTCCAGTCTTAAAAATTTTAACCATTTTTTTGTATTAAAATGTAGCTAGTTGCTATTTTGGGAAGACACATAGCATCGGGAAGTCGGGTACTAGGCTAGATGTATTTCTGGATTGTTCTTTTATGTGTGGGCAGGCAGTCTGGCTGGCAGGATGTCTGTGGTGACTGCTTTCAATGGTATTTTAGCTGCTGAACATGGCAAACGACAGAATAGCTGAGTACATGCTACATTTCACAGACTTGGCTTATATACAGCATATTTATGTATGTGTATATCAAAAATGTGATTTATTGGAGCTTTTACCACAGTGTTGAATTACAGCAATGAGAGAAACATATGGCCTTGCTCCCACAGTATTTCATTTTCTACTATAGTGAACCATTGAAATTACAATTTCCATGCTCTTCTCAGCATCCTGTACTGAGGTGAGATGGAGCGGCATCAGCATGTCATATGATTTATCATATTCTATGTATGATCAGATCGCCGGAGCCTTTGTTCTGGTAACTGAGTAATAAATTTGATGCTCAATTAGACACTGTTATATAATGTTATACCCCTATAGGTACTGTACACTTTCTTTAGATTATTTTTTACAATAAAATGTATTCAAGAAACTTCACAATATAATTGATCTATCCATGGAATCAGTCGTCAATATTAGACTTGTGGAAATCCAACACTCTGTAAACCTTTTTATGATTCGCTGATTCTGGAAAACTACACAACCAGAATCTCAACAAAAAACAATCAAGCTCCATTTTGTTTTCAGTGACCCGCAAGCTCCTATTTAGGTGAAAAGGTTCCATCCTCTGTTAATCTTCCAATAGTGAAGGCTTCCTGAATATCCTTATTGGTTGGGGTCTTGAGTTTCAAAACACATCAATCTGACATTGCTGACCTGTCCCATAACTGGTCACCAACTGGTTTTGCCATAGGGTAAGCTAAGATTCTACTCATTTTAACCTGCTAAAACTTCAGTATAGCTAAAGCTAGACTCTCCAACACATGTGGCAAATTCAGAAAAATAATTATTGTTGCAGTGCACAATTCGCCCCTATGGAGCTACTCATGGAACAAGACCGGTCCACAAAGTCTCAATGATAAAGCAGTTTTTGGAGAGAAAATAATACATTTTCCTTCTAGCCGGAGCTCCAGAGTTCCTCTAATCCTTCTCCTATAGTGTTAGATATCCATTCAATGAAATTCAGCATTAGCAATGACAGATCCTTCTGATGAAACTATGCCTCAGTTCAGACCAGCACCACCGCATTTGTTCCCCTTTCGTCTCTTAATTGATTCTCGTCAGACGATATTGCTGTGAATTTGCTCATATTTTTCCATTAAAGGGGTATTCCCACAAAGACAAATTTCTTAAATGTACTCAAGATAACAAAATAATACATTCTATAATTCACTGTTTTAACAAAAATACAGCATTTCACAGATATAAGTCCAACCTGTCTCTATCAGTCCTGGTGTACACAATTTCAGTTGCCCCTAGATACCACCCTGTAATTTCTGACGTAGGGTCGGGGAAGCCATCTTAGATTTCTGTGTAACAGCCGTATAGCTGACTTTCTCTCTTTCTGCTCCCTAGCCCTGCCCCCCTGCAGGACTGAGTCACAATAAGCAGCACACACACAGCAGCCTGAGGAGAACTACAAGCTACAGACAGATAAATTCTTCTTCGGAGGAGGAAGGCACAGCAGATGAAGTGTGTTGTGGAATAGCAGAGATGTAGCAGTGCTGACTGTCAGTGTGTGCAATAGGGATCTCCTCATCTCTGATCTGTTTCATCTCTCTTTCTATCAGATACTAGTACAATGTTCAGAAGGTAAATGAAAGGGTATATAAACCGTGTACCCGGATAATCTAACCACATTGTCAGCTCACAGAACTAGATGGCTCATAATGTGTCTGCTTAGAGAGCAGTCCACAGTCTGGATTTTTACACTAACCAGCCTAGGGAGTCATAGGAACTAAAACAGAAATACAACTGAGTAAACTTATGAAGTAACTTGTGAAAAATTATGTTTATTGTGTTAAAATGACTAGGGGGTTGAGATTTAAGAATTTTCTTTCATCGGGAAACCCCTTCAACTCACAGTCCATTGTTTTTCTTTTAGAAGTATGTGAAGTTCTTCATGTCACATCATGTATTTTTTAATCAATTCATCAATTTAGTTATGCATTTCTCACTAGTAAATAAAAAGTATTTAAAAAAATTATTAAATATTTAAACAATATAAAAATGGGACTTCAAAAACAACTGAAGACAAAAGGGTATGAACTGAGAGGACACAGAAAATATTAGCTGTCAGAGCATGTCACAAATTTGCACAGTATGGGCTGGAAATCTATTCCCAACACAGGACCGTAATCTTCTGCTAATTAGCTCCAAAACATCACCAAAGTTATCTAATTGGTATCGCAGTTTGACATGTACTTACTAGTGCGAGGCTAATGAATAGGACTGTCCTACACACAGGCAGGCAGCCTGACCCTAAGTACCCTGGCTCTCGGAAACAAAGCAGACATCTTTTATCTCTAGAGTGACCACCAGCCCCTCCTGCTGCTTAATAATAAGACCAGAAAGTAGAAGAACATCACATTATAATTTTAAATTGAATAACTGACAAGAGAACTCATAAAGGATACATTGTATTATAGACCTGCCCTATATTTATAATTACTTTACATGATAACTACATGTAAAAAACTATGGTATGATATACTGACATGTGTCCAAGGATGCCCCTGATTATCTGATTAACACCAGGAATTCTAGAAAACCCCTTGCTGGCTGATGCAGGGTTCACAAATTCATGTTCTGCAGGTACCAGTCATCTTCTGTCACAGGATCAGCTAACTCATGGTCTCCTCTGGTCTGGACCAGCTAACTCATGGTCTCCTCAGGTCTGGATCTGCTAAATCATGGTCTCCTCTGGTCTGGACCAGCTAACTCATGGTCTCCTCTGGTCTGGATCAGCTAACTCATGGTCTCCTCCGGTCTGGACCAGCTAACTCATGGTCTCCTCCGGTCTGGACCAGCTAACTCATGGTCTCCTCTGGTCTGGACCAGCTAACTCATGGTCTCCTCTGGTCTGGACCAGCTAACTCATGGTCTCCTCTGGTCTGGATCAGCTAACTCATGGTCTCCTCAGGTCTGGATCTGCTAACTCATGGTCTCCTCTGATCTGGATCAGCTAACTCATGGTCTCTTCAGACCACGAAACATCACTTCCTCTAGACAATTGATGTCACACAATCCTAGTAGGCCACAAGCCAGCCAAAGCAGGCCCTTTAACCCCCTGGCACTTCAGGTCAGGAGCAGGTGCTGAAGGCTGGAAGTACCGTCACAGCACAGGAATCTTCCAGTGATCCCATTTTTCCAGTAATTTGACATTACTTGCCTTTTCCCAACAGTCTCTACAGAGATGAATGCACACTTGCATGGCTTCCTATCCCATTCATATACTGTAAAACAAGTCCCCGTTTTTGGGATATGTTAGGATTTCAGCAGTCAGACTCCCACCTACTAGGAAGTCTTTGTTCATTTCCTTTAAATAAAATCTGCATCTTTTCCCCTATTCCTATATTGTCTCGCTGTTTTATAGCTACAATTTTCTTTCCTTTATTACTAATTTAAGAGCAGCAGAAGCACTTGCAACAGGCACAATCCAAATGTAAGGGTTTAATACATGATGTGACTGTCAAATACCTCAATCTGTTGACTCTTCGGATTATAGCAGTAAGATTATTTAAGCATTTGTTCTTTCAGAGGATTTTCCATGCCTGGTGAAAGGTGACATTGAAAATAAAACATTGCAGCATGTCTGTTCGTCTCATGGCTGTGTGAGTCGGCGAAAGGTCTAAACTGCTTTACATAAAGGAGATATCTTGTATAAGTGTGGATGTAATTATGATGGAGTGGAGAGTTCTAGCTCATTTATTTACTTGTCGATGTAGAACTATTACCAGGCAGCCTACTCTCACATTACCAGCCCACTTGCAGCTACCATGTATCACAGAATTGCTACAAAATATTCCACTCCATGCCATTACATTCTGGGATGTTTAGCACTTCCATAAATAGTTCACCTCCTTTACACAATGCCATTAGAATTTTAGAATTTTTTATTTGACAAAGTACAATAACTACAGCATAGTGATATAATAGATATTATACAATATACGTTGACTCTTAAAACATTTAGAGAAAATCTACCATGAAAATCAAGCATAAGAATCTGGGGGGTCTTACTCAGAGATCCAGGCACCATGACTGTGGTAATCATCTTATATTTGTTATCCATGGCCTCCTTTATTCTAAAATAAACATTTAAAAATATGCTGATGAGACTTAGGGGCTCTGTGGGTGTTTCCAGAGCCCCTCAGTGACGTCTTTTCAGCCATTGTTACAATGAGCTGAGCAGGTCTCCCCTGCAGGAGGAGGTAAGTAAAGGTTTTTCTTTAATAGCCCTCCCCAGCCAATCTGCAAAGTTTTTATAATAGTCAGACAACCCCCTTAACCCTGCACCTCATCAGAAAAAAAGTGATATGTGGCAGCATAGAAAATGAGTATGTTAGAGACTATTGATAAATTGTGTGCTAGTATCTTTCCCTTAGTATGCTAGTATGCTCTCCCAGCATGTGCAAGATCCTTTAGTTGCATCAATGATGAGTCAAAAACCAGCGCTAGGTTCCCCTAGAAAAATAAGCTACACTCCCTGGTTTGTCCTCATTGGCCTACAATCTATTTTACCTACTTTCCTTTAATTATTTTTTTGCTCCAACACTGAAACACAGTATTTATTGGGGCAGATTAACTTACCCGGTCCATTCACGATCCAGCGGCGCATTCTCTGTGCTGGATTCGGGTCCGGCCGGGATTTATTAAGGTAGTTCCTCCGCCGTCCACCAGGTGGCGCTGCTGCGCTGCAAATCATCGGAACGCGCTGGAGTTCACCGATCCAGGCTGAGTGAAGGTAAGTGCAAGCTCCGCGACAGAGTTTTTGTTTTAAATGCGGCATTTTTACGAATCCGTCGGGTTTTCGTTCGGCCATGCCCCCGATTTCCGCCGCGTGCATGCCAGCGCCGATGCGCCACAATCCGATCACGTTTGCCAAAATCCTGGGGCAATTTAGGGGAAATTGGCGCAAATCGGAAATATTCGGGTAACACGTCGGGAAAACGCGAATCGGGCCCTTAGTAAATGACCCCCATTGTGTTTGGGCATGTGCATCTTCTAATTCTGGCCCCTCTTCTTTTTAGATGAGAGCTAATCGAGTATTGTCTTTAGCAGGGCTGGGTTATCCATTTCTTGGTGATTTCATGGATTTAAAGGGAAGTATTATCTTTGGATAACTTTTTTATCATGTAACTACATCATTAGATGTAGCGTATGTAGAAGACTACTTCTTTATCTGTAGTCATTGCTCTGTGCATAATAGGCAGCTCAAAGTGTACAGTGAGGGAAATTATGTCCATCCGAAATCACTGGATGACTTGTTCAATATATCATAAAATGTTATAATAACCCAATATATGTGGCCACCCTGGTAGCCAAAATGTATTTGTGTCAGTGGCCCCTAAGGAACCCATGCCACAATTACTTTCTTGGAATTACCCATAATAAGTTGACTACAATGGGGTGTGTTGGGCTTTCATTGGGGTGTCCTTTATTTTGACAAATGAAAAAGTCATACCTTCACCTGGTACAATAACCCAGTGAAAGTCCAATGGACCACGCTATAGTCTGTTGAGGATTAGTATTTCAAATATCCATTTCATTTTTTCATTGGTCCGCTCCTATAATAGGAGGCCAAGAATAGCATGGAAGATTATCACAGGGCCTGGATCTATGAGTAAGTGTCTCTGGTTTATCATAATGGATTTTTGATGTTAGATTTCCATTAAATACACACATCTCATTTGGAAAAATAATGTCCCTCCAGATCTTCAAAATCATAGCTACATGATGATAAGATGTGGGTATCACGGTAGGATCCTGATTGCAGTGATGTAATATACGTGATTGATCTTGTATGTTAGTCTGATGATAGGAGAATATGGGGTTTTCACTCCATTCTGTCGCCATGAACCCCACTGTTTCATGCAGCTAAAATGCGGCAATGTATCAAATCCATCTTATAACCACAATTCTGGAACCACCTGCAGTTTTCACTGAATCACTATAAGGTCTTCTAGAAATCTAATGTCAGTTCAGAAGAACCACAAGTGGTCTTAGTATGGCAGCCTCAGATGGATGCTAAAATGTGGCCACAGTACAGCCCTCTATGTTAATAAAGAATGATAAAATTGTGAATATTGTATTCATTCTCATTCAGTGAGTAGTGAATTTTTATATTATGTATTTCAAATAATTTATTTTGCATAATTCCATGATATAATTCAGTGGAAAAAAAAAATGCAACTTATGGATCGTACGTCACATTATAACTATAGGACTGTTGAACATCTATAGGAAAGTAGCAAAATTACTCCGTACTCTGCACAAACAGGCGGCACTGTCCCTTTAATCTGTGCACAGCGGAATATTGTTCTCTTATGATTAAAGTCGCTTTGTTCCATGTTTGCCTCAATTTATTAAATTCGGCTCCAATATATCAGTCTCATGTGAGTTATCTTTACGTACTGAGCTGCCGGAGAGCTCGGGCTCTACCCACATGGCCTCTGCCCAGTGCAGTTAGCTCAGCAATCAGTCCCATGTACTTTGCCTTAAAATGTGTTAACTTTTTAAATGAAAACAGTTCTCCCATTTGTATAAATGTCGCTTCCAGTCGAATGATTTATGCCTCGGCGTGCACAGTTCAGTACCTCCAGCACAACTGCTAATTCTTGAAGTGCTGATGTGGTGGTTTATGTGGGGATGTGGGTCCCTCAGCACCTTGGATATAAGCGTTAAGTATTTGCATCACCTTCCCAGAGCTTCGGCTGATTGAATTAACTATTAATTGAATTATAGTGAGAACAAAAACAGGGTGTGTTCAATTATAAGCCGTGGCCACTGCACATATGGCACATTTTTGCTTTTATATCTTAATCTATTGACTTCTTTTGCCTGGTAAGCAAGTGGTTTTCGGTATTATGATGTAGAGAATATTTTAATTTTAAAATGCAAGCAAAGGGGACTTTTCAAATACATTTGAGGGTCTGACTGCTAGAACCCTCAGTGATAGATACAACAGGGGAACTGCCAGTCTGTGTGCCCTGCCCCATACAGAATGGGACTTCCAGAGTGCCCCAATTTGTAAAATGTCCTGGAAGTCACATGGAAATGAATGTGGTCACCATTCTGCCAACTGTGCAGTGCCCCAGCAGTCAGACCCACAGCCATGAGTCATCTATCACCTATTCATGGGTATACATGTGTAATTGGCTTACATATGAAAAATGTGTATGCTGTTTTCACATGTGTTTGATGATAAACTTGGCTGAGGCTGATGGCTTTCACCTAGGGCCGCCATCATTGGGGGTCTAGTGGGACTGTGTTCAAGGCCCCCCCCCCTGTTTTCCTATCAAAAGAGGGGCCCAAAGGGCTCACAGTACCCTCTAACCCCCCCCCCCCCCCCCCATTCCTGGGCCCTATCTGAGAAATTAAAAAATCTATAATTGCCTTTTGGCTTCTTCACTATGATCCGGCGGTGTTGCGACCATGTGACGTCATATTTCATGTGCCACGAGGGCCCTTACACTATGACGTCACGCGGCCGCAACACTGGCCCGTCATAGTGATACGTCCGGACCTGAAGTGCCAAAGAAGGAGCCGCCTGGTTTGGGAGAAGAAGCTGAAGATGAGCATAGGTTTAATTTTTTTTTTCCAGAGGAGGGGGCATATGACAGGACATATTATATTATTATATATTATTAAGGGGAGGTGTCTGGCAGGACATGTCATTAAAGTGGGGAATATGGCCGGACATTTTATTTAGGGGTGGTGTCTGGCAGTACATTTTATTAAGTGGGGGGCGTCTGATGGGACATATTATTAAGGGGAAGTGTCTGGCAGGACATGTCATTAAAGTTGGGTGTCTGTCAGGGCATCTTTATTAAGGGGGCATCTGTCAGGACATTTAATTAAAGGGAGGCATCTGGCAGGACTTCTCATTAAAGGGGGGCATCTGGCAGGACATTTCATTAAAGGGGGCATCCGGCAGGGCATTTCATTGAAGGGGACGTCTGACAGGACATTTCATTAAAGGGGATATCTAACCCCCTAATTCAACAAGCCAGAATTGTGCACGAAAGTGTAGTTTTTTCCTGTAGCGGACCGCTTGACTAAACGGAAAGACTTTTAATTGGGCAATTTGCTGCTGTGCAAAGGAGATAAAAACTGAAATACTGGTAAAAATAGCAATTTGTCAGTAGTGATGTAATGATGGGTTAGTGTTATCTATATAGAGCTCATTGTACAGGGAGGAGGAGATAAGATATGACATCATCTATTTTCAGCAGTGATGTTATAATTGGTCAGTAGTGTTATCAGTTTAGAGGTCATTGTACAGGAAGGGGAGGAGATAAGCTGTGACATCATCTATTTTCAGCAGTGATGTAATAATTGGTCAGCAGTGTTATCAATATAGAGGTCATTGTGCAGGGAGCGGAAGAAGATAAACTGTGACATCGCCTAATGTCAGTAGTGACGTAATTATGACGTTTTATAGAAGTATTATCGTATATTGTAATGTAAATTAGATGGCTGCTGTATAGATAAAAACCTACAGAAATAAAGATATTGTCATGAAAATATTTGTAAAAATTCATCAAATATTCTTAAAATATGATTACAAATATAAATTTTACCTTGAAACTTATATCAAGAAGAGTGTTTTTCCTGAAGTACCAGTCTAAAAAATAACATATTCCATTAGAAAAATAAATCTATATTTAAAGTGAACCAAGTAAATAGCAAATCTAAGAATAGGCTGTAGATTTAGGTTGCAGCATGTGAAGCAGTAAGAAGCAGAGTAACTTCTGTCAGGATTTCTAACAGAGACCAGGACTCTTTTAATCTCTCTAAGGAGTCCTGCCATGCACAAAATTATATAAACCTATATATGACACTGCTCAGCTTTTCTCCCTTCATTATATACTGCATTGAGACATGGTGCATAAGAGTCCATATGTTTTTATGAGTAATATTTTTCATGTAATTCTTTACATGTAGTGTATACACAGGTATTAAGAACTTAAAAAGATTAAGTTTTCTGAATTTGTCATAAAGCCAAACTTTGCTGAGAACCTGAAGCATTAAGTTTTAAGTTGGTCCAGCACATGGGAATAAAAGAATATTCGACAGCTCGGAACAGAGTTGACGCTGAGTTCCCACGTATTTGCTGGTCTTTCAGTCGCACTCCATTGAGTGAAGGGCAGAAAGCAACGTGTTACACAGTTAATTACAGCTCAGTACATGGAAAAGTGAACCCTGAGCTTAGCCAATGTAATCCCTATAGCGGATTTCCCAAGCCGACAATGAGCAGTTCAATGTTGCTTAAGGGGCACATCCTGCTGCGTTAGTACTTGGTGAAGATAGATGCTCGTATTTTACCCCTCTAGAATTTTCTGACTCTGCTGCCGTAGGATAGCAGTAAGGAAATGTCATTCTTATTATTTGACACAAACTCCCATAGTTAGTGAAAGTCATAAATTATGCAGTTACAATGTTGCAGAGGATGACAAGCTGTAAAATCTAAATCAGTGTATGAAAAATAAAGAAAAGTTAACGTGTTTAAAAGGGACATAGCTTAGGCTACTTTTATTAGATCTACTGACTCTAGTTCATAGTGGTTCTAAATTTCCTTTTTTGAATTTCAGACATAAATAGTCTGTTAATAAATTTGGAGCAGATCCCCCCCATCCACCTCCTAAGAAACAGTTTAGGAGGACATCTGACGCCAGGATGAAAGACTGTATGCAAATGAAGGGCTCCAATAACACCTGTGGAGCCTGGAGTACCTCAAGCTCATTAGCATACAGTCCTTCATTCTGGAGGTAGATGCCCTTTAACAATGGAAAGGGATTGGCTGTCAATGTAGTTGGTGATCGGCCCGCCATTAATATACACTGTGGATAACCTTTACTGCAACTGGCAGTGCAATGAAATGCAACTGACCCCTAGTTATGCAAACCTCATCAGGGTCTTTATGGGTCGCTGCTAACACTTTTTCAGCCTAGGGGACACCCCTATAAACATATTGGACTTCATTAATATCAGAAAATTATTCCCTCCTCTGGGCATAGAGTTGTAGCTGTTATGTATCCAGGTAAGGGATTGCATTATAAAGCATAATAAAATCTTGTACCGCCTTGTTTACCAAAAAAGCATCAAACATATTTAATACTCCGAGAATAAAATGCAATAATCTCTGCTCTGCAAACCGTAATTGTAATTTATCAATGGAAAACACAGACAAAGACGTCAAGGATTCGGGAAGCTTTTCCGGAGGGGGGAGGGATATCATAAAATAGACATAAACATTTATGCCTGGAAAAACAATCACTAAGTATCTCATCGGTGTCTTCAGCGAGAATTGCATAGAGAGAATATAAACACATACACACATGTTTAATTCAGCTTTCCGTTCAGTTGTAAGGAAGCAGGAGAGCGGCTTGATTAAAATGTCAGTAGGAGGACACAGTTACATGCAGAGTTTATCAGGCTGGTTCTAAGCCCTGATGAAATATTCAAGATATATCCATAAGTGGAATTTAATGCAGGCGCCTCTTACAGACAATTATAAAAATGAATCTGTGTATATGGAATCTGCTTGATGTTCTTTTGAAGTTTTTTTTTTTTTACCAAGATCATAGAAACGGGAGGATAGGAATGATAGCGGCATTGTCTAAGGGAGGGCTGTGAATGCCTACTTCAGACATCTGACATGTCATCCATAATGGCAGCGTTCTGCCAGTATTTTCTGTCATGCTAATAGGCCAGAGCTCATTCTGGCTGATAGTTGGGGATTTTCTCTTAGGAGAAAATGAATATAATCAATTATGGGGAATGGAAATAATTCAATAGCCTCAGTGGAGAATTTATTATGTGGGATAAGTTACATGAAGGGTTTTGTAAGACTCTAGTTGGCTTGAATAGATAGGACCTCTAGTCTTACATGTGACATGCTAACAATCCTCTGGACAGTCTACATTGCACATCATCACTAGGTGGCTGCACATAGATACATAGAGGATATTATTTGTGATGTTAGACAGCAAAACCATATTATTTTGAAAAGCTAATAATTGTGAAACACATACTTTGGGCCATGGCTAGTCAAGAAGAAAGGGATAGGAGGACAGACCTGTACATGAGGTCATCATCGATCACATTGTCAATCTTAAAGGGTTTTTTTTTAGGAATTCTGGAAAATTCATGGGGATGGGGCAGAAATGGCAAAAACAAAGGGACCTGTTTTAGCCAAATAATGACCACCTCAGAGCGGTGGACTTCACTTTCCCAGACCACAGGACAGGACGTCCCTTCCTTTGCTGTCCCAAACTCATTTTAAAAGGGTCCACTAATCCCAACTCCTGAACCACATGCACCCCCTCATGTTATGCCATTGTACATGGGCGCCTCCTAGAAGGCCACATCTGCAACCTATGTATAGTTTCAGGTATCGTTCGGTGGTTATCAACACCAGCTTAAACTATGACAGCTTTTACCTATAACATTATTTTAAATTCAGACCCAACAAGAATTAGATGACTGCATCCATATGATGAATCCTCTAATATTATAGGGGCAAAATAGATCATCTTTAAGACATGAGTTGTTCTAAGTCCGTCCTTAACTCCAGTTTCTCATGACACCAGATTCAATATCAACATATACTAATAATAGCCTTAAACTCTTACAGTTCACAGCACAACCATTGGCTGGCCACTTATAGACATATCCATCTATAAGTATATTGTATATATTTGTGATAACCTGCTCTATCACAGAATTATACTATTTGTATAGTATAATTTGTATACTGAAAAGAAGCTTAACTTGTGAAACACATATATGGACAGGTTAGGAAGGACACATCAGTATCTGTCACTTTTCATGTACTGAATGCAATTTCAGCAACTAAACATCCCAAAAACTTTACCTGCATTGACATGACAATAACTGCCACAACAATAGAAACCATAGCGATTGGGGGTTAAGAATTATGTAGACTAGCAGTTTATATAGTTTATCCATTAAAGTAATTGTGTGTGTAAATGATTTTGGGATGATATTTAATTGCTATTTATATCAGTAATAAAATTGCTTTACAAACATAAAATAGAAAATGTGCTTCTATTTATATTGCAATATTGTTCTGAACCAGCTCCCAGTGGTACCCCCTCATGGGTAGTGTACGTTCTCGTCTGGGCTTTACTAATGTGTGTTCCTTCTGATAATGCAGCATATTGCACGCCTCCTGATTATGCCATGTCAGCTCTCCGGCGCTGCCTCCTTGTCATCCCACTGAATTGATGAGCAGGACTGCAGTCTTTTTGTTATCTGAAGATTCTCATCAATTCCATCACTAAACTGTCATAAAGGCTTAGAAGTTGTAACAATGTGAATATAAGGCATTATCAATTGTTTCCACTTTCTGGAGATCTTTAGTTTTAGTAGGAGCAGTCATGCAGCTAATTACTGTCACTTATCAGTTGTTGTTCTACCCTGGATCGAAAGCCAAACCAGAGCTGGGACCGGAGCCAGACCCGGACCTGACTGTCACTGTGCTACCTCATTCTAATGCGATTACAACCTTGAAAATAAAGCAAATCTCACAAAGTGTCATGTACAAGGCCTACACAATGGAAATCATGTGTATTTACAGTACTCCAAATGAACTTACTTGTAAGCTCTAGTTTATTGTCTGCCGCTACTCATCATGTATTACTATTATGTAGTAGAAAACCTTGATAAGTTTTGATATAATACAAAAAAGTGCATTTTGCTCCAGATAATCATTTATAATGTATTTTATGAGCTTTTAATATAAAAATATTATCTCTGTTAGAAGAAATTATTAAAAAAAAGTTTCTTTGCAGTTTTGTTTCTTAAAGTTTCCATTTTGAATTAATTGATGGAGTGTTAATAAAATAAAATAAAAAGCACAAAAATAACAAATTATGTTCAAACATATTTTTCTTCCATCATGTATCTGGTCCCATTTTTCAGATATTGCGTTTAATACTTTGTTGGGGGGGGGGGGGGCATTTATGAGGGTTTGATTTTCAGTTTTCTGGCTTATATGACATTAAATAATTGTGATTCCTTGCAAACTACCAGGAACTGTGTGGGCGTGAAGGGGCGGTGCTCGGTGGTGCAGTGGGCAAGTGGTGGGCTGTCTTACCCCACGCCTGCGCACTAACTGTCAGAATAGGCACAGGTTATAATGCAGTGCTACGCCAGGCAGGGCAGGGCCGGTACAGGATCTGGCACTCAGTCATGTCTTCCTCTATCTCATGCAGTCCTGTGGCTGTAAGACAACTGGTTGATGTGGCAGTCACTCTGCCAGCTCTTCTGGTTTGCTAAGGCAGCCAAAGATTTGGATTGTAGATCGAAAATTCAACAGAGAAGACTGATTTGTGTCTTATATACTTATCAGGATCACAGACTTAGGTTCAGTAAGAGAAAATAATGGATCACACTGGATAGCCCTCTGACAGATTTCCTTCCAGAAGCTGAGTGAATTTAGCCACCACCACTAAGGCTGACAAAACAACTTGTATAAACGATGCCCAAATACAATATAATACTCACAAGTTAAATCCATCAATTCAGTTAACGTCTCTTCTGAACTGTTTGCCTTACATAGGTGCTGTGGAGGGGCTAAGAGAGGGGAGGGTCGTGAGTGAGGCGGAGGGATTAACCCCTTCCTGACATTTGACGTAATAGTACTGCATGGCGGGAGGTGCGTTCCCGCAAAATGCAGTACTATTACGTCAAGCTTCTGGCAGAAGCTGCGGGTGTCGGCTATATTATAGCTGACACCCGCCTCTAACACCCGCGATCGGAGATTTCTAAAAAAAAAAAGTGAAAAAAACACAAAATCGCCAAAACCCCCACATATTTGGTATTGTCGCGTCCGTAACAATCCGTACAATAACTCAGAAACATTATTGGGCCCGCTTGGTGAACTCCGTAAAAAAAAAGCCTCCTTTATTCTAAAATAAACATTTAAAAATATGCTGATGAGACTGAGGGGCTCTGTGGGTGTTTCCAGAGCCCCTCAGTGACTGCTTTTCAGCCATTGTTACAATGAGCTGAGCAGGTCTCCCCTCCCCTGCAGGAGGAGGTAAGTAAAGGTTTTTCTTTAAAGGGCACCTACCACCACAAATCTACCTATAAAGGTAGATTGGGTGGTAGGTGGATCAATGGGACGTGAGGATAGCCCTTTTAAGGGCTAATCCTCACGTCCCTGCACTTTTTTGATAACTTTTATTCGCACATAGTACACAGGACACTGCACATAGTACACACTGCACATAGTACACACTACACATAGTACACAGGACACTGCACATAGTACACACTACACATAGTACACAGGATACTGCACATAGTACACACTGCACATAGTACACACTACACATAGTACACACGGCACATAGTACACACTGCACATAGTACACACTACACATAGTACACAGGACACTGCACATAGTACACGTTGCACTGTTCTTAGTAAATATGGGCCAGTGGGACTGATTTATCACACAGCCTTATACTGCACCAGATTATCCCAGTGTCTGATGTTGAAAGATAGAAGACTGGCTACTCTAACTATGCGCCTCTGATAATGTACCTACTCACAGAGGTGTTGTTTTTACGATTATTCAGACTGCCGGTGACGTCACAATGAAAGTCTTCAGGGACCCGGCTGTATAAAAAACGGGGGGGGGGCATAAATTAAATAAGGAGCCCGGAGCCAGGAGGCGCTCAGGTGACGTAAGCCTGAGCGCCTCTCACTCATTAGCATATTTTGTAAAAGTCATTTTGGCCAAATCGCCGGACGAGGGCGCGCAGCTACGCGGAGCTGCGCGCCGAAGATGGGTGAGTAGGAGGGGTAAAGTGGCTACCGGGGCGTGGAGTAGCCGCCTCGTGTAACCTCAGATGAGGCTACTCCACGCCCCAGTAGCCCCATAAGTAAATTTGAATAAATATCTAATAAAAGTTATCAAAAAAGTGCAGGGACGTGAGGATTAGCCCTTAAAAGGGCTATCCTCACGTCCCATTGATCCACCTACCACCCGATCTACCTTTATAGGTAGATTTGTGGTGGTAGGTGCCCTTTAATGGCTTCTTGATGTCAGAAAATATGAAAACCTCGATTGTCATACTAGTCACTAAAGTGTCTAATAACTGTTGATGAAGTTGTACACGGCATTTAGGGTCATATGAGGACTAAGCTGTGTTACATAAATGCAGCACCGTAACCAAATACAGCAGCTTAAATAAATACAGCACTGGATACAAGCTCATTGTACTAATACATCACCAGAAACAAGCTAACTAAATAAATATAGCACTGGATACAAGCTAACTGTACTAATACATCACCAGAAACAAGCTAACTAAATGAAACTGAGGGGCTCTGGCTCCATAGATGTCAATGGAGCCTTGAGCTCCTCAGGCTCATTTGCATTATTTTAAAACCTTTATTTCTTAAAAACAAGGGTATAAGAAGCTTCAAGAGGAGTTGATGCTGCCAGAGGGTGGACACACCAGCATGTAAGCGTACTTGGTTTACAAATCTTCATCCTGGTGGTAGATGTCTTTTGAGCCCTGAAAGGACCAAGAAATCAAGAAAAAGAGTTTAACCCCTTCCTGACATTTGACGTAATAGTACTGCATGGCGGGAGGTGCGTTCCCGCAAAATGCAGTACTATTACGTCAAGCCTCTGGCCCCGGCTCCTGAACGGAGCCGGGGCCAGAAGCTGCGGGTGTTGGCAATATATTATAGCTGACACACGCCTCCAACATCCGCGATTGGAGATCCTCCTATGTGAGCCGGGTCCTGCCTTCGCTCAGCATGCTCAGTGTGTTACATTACACAGTGTAATGTGTACATAACAGTGTACATAACACCTGTATTACACTGTGTAAGGTGAAGAATAGCTTGAACAAGCGATCAGCGGATCGCTTGTTCAAGCTTACCTGTAAAAGTGATAAAAAATCACTTGGCTATGTTAAAGTGTTTCAAAGTTATAACCATTTATAGTCACACAGGGCAGATTTGAAAAAATGGGCTGTGTCAGGAAGGTGAAAAGTGGCTTCAGCGTTAAGGGGTTAAGGAGAAACGACTTGTGAACTGCCCTACCCTGGAACTCACTACACACTGCTGACAGTTAGAGGTCCCAGAGATGTAATTAATAATGCTATCAGCCACATTCGACATGTACTGTGAATTGGCATAAATGCCTCTTTAAGTAAATTAGAGGCAGTGACTCTCTTAGAACTTGCAGTGTTGTCTTTGAACCTAAAGGTCGTATGATAAATTTTATGGACATACAATGGCCAAGATTTACTAAAGTCCCTGCACCAATTTTCTTACGGACTTCCAGCTTCTTTTTAGCGCAAACTGCTTTAGGAAGTGTCAGCACCACATATGTCGCACATGACTCATTTGTCGTACTATACCCGATGCGACACATAGTTCTGCACTGAAAGGGACGTTCTGATGCACAGTTGAAACGCGCAAAACACATTTATCATACAGAGTCCACAGAAATGTGTTGCACACCCTATGTTAAAGGTGCACTAAAAAAAAGTGGTGCACTCTGTCGGGGCATTGCAGGGAGCGCCAGATTCATGAAGAACGTGTGCCACAATTTCTGAATGTGGCCCGTACACACTGTCACTCTAGATGATGATAGCAGGAGAACCCTTGTGAAAAGCTGGGCTTTGAGACCAGTTTTCTGAAAAATGGTATCTGTCATGTGCCACCCTTTTCAGTAAGTTGTTATCAGGGTGCCTGTGGATTAGAGGCACCAAAAACTTGGCCAATTATAATGCCCAGATCCTTGGTCATTTCGACGTGTGGCTGTTGTGGTGGCGGTGGGGTGTTCTGAGTACTTTTGTCTGTGCCGGTATTGTATAGTGTTGGTCTCCCAGTGATACAGTTTCCCAATTGTGTGTTTGACCTTACTCCTGAAACACCCTCTACTAGTTGAAATTAAATACAGTAGCTTATCTTTAATCTACATTTTGGAAGTATACACTTTATTTTATTCATAGGCTTCATTTGGCAAGTCTAAACTTGGATAATTTATAGAATGAATTTTACAAATGTACAATTCAGATAACAGATACACCATGTTCTACAAGTCTATGATTTAGATAATTCATAGGTTATGTTGCCGGCTTGGTTTTGACTTTATTCTCTTGCGTTCTCTATAAAAAAATAACTGCTTTATGTTCGTGTAAGAGTTTTAGGGAGGATGCCTTTCCTTTACATGTGCAGTAGAAGGATTTTAATTTCTTATGCACATCTTTGTGTAGCTCTCCTATTTTCTGACATTGAAGGACAGTATGGATTTTCTATTGCACATACACAGCAACAGAAGGTAAAGACAAGCAATCCCTTGTTTATTGCATTACAAAAAAAAAAAAATAAAAATAAAATATATATATATATATATATATATATATATATATATATATATATAAACAAAGACTGATGTTTTTGAGATAATAATGGGTCCCAGCTCTCATCTATCAGGAAGAATTCATTGTCCTCATGGGGATTTCTTTTTGCAGGACAGGTGTATAGCTTTTTAAAAACCATTTATGTTGCTGCGAATTCTGGGTAAGGAATACTGCAAACACGTTTTCCAAGATGGCAAAATTATTCTACGCCAGGTCTTGCCATGTGAAAAGTTGCCGGCAGCAGCGAGTACGCCCTTTCCTGGTCGGCTGCACCCGCCGCTCGGCTAACCGTGCCCCTCCCCCTTCACTCCCCACTGAAGTGGCGCAGAGGACCTGATAAAAATATGCCCCATTAAGTCTTTTTCAAAGAGAATAAACACCCAACTATAGACAGCACTGTTTCATCATCATTTTGGTGATTTGCTGTGGTCATAGTTTAGTTAGGAATTGATTTCACATAGCACTGAAGGAATATATTTTTTCCGATTCTGGAAAACATTTGTATATTCCTTACTCAGGTATATCTAACACTTTCTGTGGATATGTCAGAAATATGTCTGCTTTGCAACTTATACCTCTGTATATGGATACAGTGGGAAATGTCTGCGCCATGAGCTGTATGGTCACATCAGAAATCTTCCAGACACAGCCTTACAATGTGTAGCAAAAGATCGGGTAGTAGGTGGATGAATGGGACGTGAGGATAGCCCTTTTTTGGGCTAATCCTCACGTCCCGGCTATCTTTTAGTAAACTTTAATAAGACAGGTGTATAGCTTTTTAAAAACCATTTATGTTGCTGCGAATTCTGGGTAAGGAATACTGCAAACAATTTTTCCAATATGGCAAAATTATTCTACGCGAGGTCTTGCCATGTGAAAAGTTGCCGGCAGCAGCGAGTACGCCCTTTCCTGGTCGGCTGCACCCGCCGCTCGGCTAACCGTGCCCCTCCCCCTTCACTCCCCACTGAAGTGGCGCAGAGGACCTGATAAAAATATGCCCCATTAAGTCTTTTTCAAAGAGAATAGACACCCAACTATAGACAGCACTTTTTCATCATCATTTTGGTGATTTGCTGTGGTCATAGTTTAGTTAGGAATTGATTTCACATAGCACTGAAGGAATATATTTTTTCCGATTCTGGAAAACATTTGTATATTCCTTACTCAGGTATATCTAACACTTTCTGTGGATATGTCAGAAATATGTCTGCTTTGCAACTTATACCTCTGTATAGGGATACAGTGGGAAATGTCTGCGCCATGAGCTGTATGGGCACATCAGGAATCTTCCAGACACAGCCTTACAATGTGTAGCAAAAGGTCGGGTGGTAGGTGGATGAATGGGACGTGAGGATAGCCCTTTTTTGGGCTAATCCTCACGTCCCGGCTATCTTTTAGTAAACTTTAATAAGCGGGTATGTAAATTTTTCTAAGCGGCTGTGGTGTGTGGGGTGTGGAGTAGCCGGACATGAGGCTACATGTTACGGCTACTCCACATCCCAGTAGCCTCTTTTCTCCGCCTACCATTTCATCTTCGGCGAGCAGCTCCTCGTAGCTGTGTGCCTTTGTCCGTTTATCCTCACGTCCCATTCATCCACCTACCACCCAATCTACCTTTATAGGTAGAATCGTGGTGGTAGGTTCCCTTTAAGACTTTGTACCGGTCCTTTGGCCATTCACCTATAGCACATGACCAGATCTGTGAATCTTTTAGCCAATGGATATAATTAATATTATTATTTCTATTCACTGATGGCAAGCAAAGAATAGGCTAGTGGTGACAAACTGAAACACCAAACTTAAGTGTTTTCCTTTATTTTTATGTAGCATGTTGGTGATCTTGGGAACATCTTGGCTTGTGATGATGGTCGAGCAACATTTAGATTTGATGCCAAGAGGGTGAAGGTAAGAGACTAAAGCTTTTGTTTCTTCTTTTCTTTTTAGTTTTGTGCCATGTACGTATATTGACAGCCAGTGTCCTGCTTCCTCTTGCAGTCATACCTGCTGGATTACCTTTCTCCCCTAATGTGCAGCATGACTACATGGGAAGAAAAGTGTAATCCTTTTACAGCCTTTAAAGATTGTGTGTCTTATGAAAATCTTTCCCTAAGGCTGAATGCACACGTACATATGTTTGCCCGGGCTGTAACTGTAATTTTGTCGCCAGATCACGGCCCCCATTACGGTCCTGTGCAGGATGCCTAAGAAATATGCAAATATGATTTTCAGCATAGGACAATGAAAACAATGCCTCTTTTGTTACTTTGAAAAGCTTCCTTAACCCCTTCCCGCACCCTGACGTGATTCTACGTCATAGGATGCGGGTAGTTCCCGCACCTTGACGTAGAATCACGTCATGGCGATCGCCCGAGCTCAGAAGCTGAGCCCTTGCGATCGCCTAAGTTTTTTTCATAACTTAACACAAAAGATATCATCAAAATTTGAATATTACTTTGAAGTACAATGTGTGACGGTAAAACAATCTCAGAATCCCCTGGATATGTTAAAGTGTCAAAAAGTTATAACCTCCTATAATGACACAGGGCAAATTTTAAAAATCAGGCCTGGTCCTAAAGGTCTAAAATGGCATAGACACGAAGGGGTTAATACAAAAACACTTTGGCAGTGTATGTACTATGCTCTTTGGGGACTGGGGGAGTGCTAAAAATGGGTCTCCTGGTGACAGGTTCCCTTTTAATGAAGTTAAAGGAAGTTAATATACAGTATTTTGACCTGATGGAAGACTAAGCCCAAAGTGTGTAAAGAAGTCAGTAAAATATTGTGGAAGATGTGTCATTATCTGGGGAATATTTCCAGCACCTGGAGTAGAACCTCTCATACAGCTACATAGAAAAGTTAGTGCAAGTGTGTATGAGGACTGTCTTCAACAACAATTGGTTCCCTAAATTTGTTCTTCACTCGGTAAGTCAGCAATTTTCATGCAGGAAAATGTCCCCTGTATCACAGTCAAACTTAACACAAAAGATATCATCAAAATTTGAATATTACTTTGAAGTACAATGTGTGACGGTAAAACAATCTCAGAATCCCCTGGATATGTTAAAGTGTCAAAAAGTTATAACCTCCTATAATGACACAGGGCAACTTTTAAAAATCAGGCCTGGTCCTAAAGGTCTAAAATGGCATAGACACGAAGGGGTTAATTACAGAAGTGGCATAAAGTTTTATCATTTAGAAATTAAACTTTGTAACTTTGTAAAGAAATCCGTTTTTACATGAGCTATAAAATAAGGTATAGTAAGACGAGTCGTATTGCTTCCCATGCTCTGCTAAACATTATACTTCTATTAAAGATAACATTTTATTGAGTTAAATTATTATAAAATGACTTTTATTTTCATGTAGTAAAATATTTAGTGTTATTGTCAGCGCTTTCTTTGTCTCTATGAAGAAGTTTTTTGCATTATTCTCTTAACACCCGAGTCATTCATCAGCACGTCCCATTTGCATTCAGACCAGGGTTGCAATTTTCCAACTAATTCCCAAGAGCATTACAGGCTGCAGAGTAAAATTGATATTGATGATCTCCAATTTGCAGTTTTATTTTTAATAAAAATATAATCTGGCACAAAATCTGTCTTGAAACAAGTTTTCTCAGGCACCCCTGATCTGCCCTGTGGATTGGAGAAAATAGAGCAGACGTTCTCTGAGGATTGCTGCGCTGAGAACATCATACCTGAGGACTTTCCTATTAATATTTAATAGTGTAAGCTTTGAATGTTTGTTGTGATAAATATTCTCATCTTAGCTCTATGTACACATCAGAAAGCTTGGGCTAAATATCCATATCTTAGAAGGGCAATGTTATGGCATCCTTCAAAATTTTGTCTGATCGTGTGTGCCATAGTCTTCTGTCCTATTTATCACTCACCATGACTATTAAAAAAAGAACATGAATAATATAAACTTTGTATGTAGTTGTATTTAATTGTACATTCGGTTAATATTTAATGTTTTTGCTTGTCACTAGTTCTCTGGTGGGCCAGTCACAAACTAGCATTGTGATGTCACAATAGGGCATAGCGCTGTTACTGTGGGACATTGTGAACAGATATTGTCACGGAGGGGCGTTGTGACCTTATATTGAAGCATTGTTCAATAGGACTTTGCAATGGTGCATTTTTGAAATGACACATTTTCACAATGGGGGATTGTGATGTTAAAGTGGGGCATTGTTATAAAGGTGCATTTTAATGTGATGTCACAACAGGGTACTGGAATGGTTTAACTCCTTCATGCTCTGCAGCATACATGTACGGCACAGAGGTTCAGAGGCTGTATAATGAGGGCTCACAGGGTGAGCCCCCTTCCTACAGTGGTGAGATTTGCTGTATATAGCAGCAAACACCCAATGCTAATACCTGTAAACAGTGCTAGCGTTAACTAGTATAACTCTTCTGATACTGCCAGCGGAGTTGCCAGCAGCATTTAAGAGACAGTGGTGCATGGACACTGCCATCCTTGTTTCGATTGTAGCTCCTTGGGAAGGCATCGGGGAGCCATGATCAGTTGCCTTGACAGCCTCAGGTCTACTTCCGTCCCGGGGCTGCATGGCTTCTGAAGATTCATTACAATGAACCAGTAGCTCATTGTAATGAATACTATGTAAACGTGCCATATACTGAAATGCAGTAGTATTGCAGTATATGGTAGGAACAATCAGACCATCTACGGTTAAAGTACCTTAGAGGGTCTAAAAAATAGTATGTCCAAAACACTACTTTTACACCATTTTACATCAGATAGAAAAATGAAATAAAAAGTGATCAAAAGGTCGCACGCACCTCAAAAAGGTAGGATGAAAAACATCAAGTCATTTAGCAAATATTGACACCTAACACAGCTCCGTACACCGAAGTGTGAAAAAGTTATTAGCGTCATTAGTTAGCTAAACAAATTAAATTTTTTTTTATACACATTCGTTTAGTTTGTGAAAATGTATTACAGTCTATATATAACACAATAAATCCTTCATAAAATCACTGTGATCGTACCGAACCAAAGAACAAAGTAGATGTATCATTTGGAGTGCACAATGAAAGTGGTAAAAACTGAGCCCACAAGAACGTGACACAAATGTGTTTTTCTGCCAATTTTACCACACTTGGAATTTTTTTCCAACTTCCCAGTACACGACATGGAGTAATAAATAGGCTCACTGAGAAGTAAAATTTGTTACATAGAAAATAAGCCTCCATCTCTGTACACGGAAAAATTAAAAAGTGATGGTGGAAAGCAAAAATGAACAAAAAAACCCTGCGTCCTTAAGGGGTTAATAAGAAATTACTTTACTTCACCAACCTGGGAATCACATAAGTGGCCACCCCTTTTGATATATGCTGTCTTGTCTCTAATACAAACCAGGGGAGATATTGGGGCAGATTTACTTACCCGGTCCGTTCTCGATCCAGCGGCGCGTTCTCTGCGCTGGATTCGGGTCCGGCCGGGATTCATCAAGGCAGTTCCTCCGACATCCACCAGGTGGTGCGCTGAAGTTCCCTGAAATGCACTGAAGTTCACGATCCTATCCTGGATGAAGGTGAGTGCAAGCTCCGCAACACAATTTCCTTTTTTAAATGCGGCGGTTTTTCCGAATCCATCAGGTTTTCGTTCGGCCACGCCCCCGATTTCCGTCGCGTGCATGCCGGTGCCGATGCGCCACAATCCGATCGCGTGCGCCAAAATCCCGGGGCAATTCAGGTACAATCGGCGCAAATCTGAAATATTCGGGTAACACGTCGGGAAAACGCGAATCGGGCCCTTAGTAAATGACCCCCATTGTATCAGCTTACCGTTTTACATATTTGCGCCTGGAAAGTTTTTTATTTCAATTCACTACTAATGGAATCATAGTGTAAATAATAGGTATACTTGAAGTATGAACACTTATGGGAAATAGATATTTGTTGCTGTGTCCTTCATATCTTCAGACACGAAATCTAATACAGCAATTCCAACTTACGGTAGTTTTTTCTTTATATGCTGGTTTCTACTTGTTTTGTTGGGTTTATAGTTGTCTGATTCCCAGCCCTATAAAACCCCTACATTCGCATGGTCCAGCTGCTGTGAGGGTAATCCTCTTAGTTTAGTGCAGCACATCAGTGATATTTTATTTGTCCTCCGGCAGATGTAACGGCAGAGGCTGATAGGGACGCGTCAGCCTTCCATTCCCATACACTGAAGCAGGCTGTTCTGCTCCGGGATATAGTACCTTGTTATAGTCTCTCTTTAGTTGGATTTTATATGAATTGAATTATGTTGCCAAGTAGATATTACGAGCTACGTGTGATTAAAATTCCAAAGCTGTCTTTCATCTGCAGCTCCCTAAGTAAGAGTGAGGTATGTCAGCTCTCATTGCAGGTGAATTCCTTTGAAATCTCATTTAATTCTTGTTATGGATCTTGTGTTTTGAGTATAATTTATTTTTTAATAGCTTATGTAATTGCATTTTGGGACCAGGGGTATTCATCATGAGAAAAAGCCTTTCCATTATCCTGTGCAGCACACATAAATAATAAAAACCATTACGGTAACCCGCAGTATTCTTACAGTGTTGCTTCATTATTTCACTTTATTTAAGTATTAACAGAAATGAGATTTGGAATAATAGCATCCTTTCATTTGCTTTTGTTTCACTTTTTTTTGTGACTCGCTCTAATTGAGTTTGTTTTGCTACAGTGGTGAACCAAAGTTTTGAGTCTCAATGGAAATGAATAGATTCCGGGCTAGAAGTTTACAAGATATGTTGGTGGTCGCTAGTCAAGTATGGGCTGAATTGTGGTTTTGTAACATGGTCTTAAATATGAGATCACTGGGGACCTGACTCTTTGCACAGCGCTTTGAATAGGCCATGGCATTAGGAAAAGTTTTGTGATCCTTTTACTAGACACAGGTCTATGCATTGCATATGGCAAGTCAATCCCAAGTCAATTTGAATTGGGCTAAGTCAAGGGTGTCAAACTTGCTATCATGTCCCTGCTTGGGGAACATCTGATACAGCCTTATGCCGCTCCACTGCAGGAACATTGTCTTGAAGAACATCTACCACCAGGATTAAGGATTGTAAACCAAACACACTGGTATACTGGTGTGTGCCCCCTCTGGAAGAATCTGGTGTTCTTTAAACCTCCTATGTTTTTAAGAAAATTGAATATTGAAATTGAAAATGTAAGAAAGAGTGACTCCAGGCTCCATTAGCACCTAGAGACCCTCATGCTGATTTGCATAATTGTAAATGCATTTTTTTTAAACCAGGGCAAAAGAAGCTAAAACAAGAGCAGAAGGGCATTCATCACTATGTCAGCGTTCTTGGTTTATAATTCACATCAAGAAAAGTTTGTTACATTGTTCAACTAGCCCAACAAATATATGCCTACCCCCTCCCGGCCGGGTACACCCACCATATGCCTATTACACTCCAATGCCACATAATGCCAAGGTAACTGCCACGAGGTGCCAAAATGCTTTCTTTTCCCACTAGCACTAGTAAAGGTGAGGGCATAAGATGCATTATGTACTCTACTTCCCTCTAACAGGTCAGTAGGCGATATGGCAAGTACATTTCACACCTAATGTGAACTCCAATATATTGAGGCCTTTCTTATGGGCTTCATAACATAAAGCAAGAGCCTGATTCCACCCAAGGACCTTGAGTTTATTCAATGTGGGCTAATCTGTCGCATAGCCATGTTATCATTGGACATGATGCTACTAGCTCCTAAGTATCATAGTAGATAAGGTTGAAAAAAGACTCAGGTCCATTAAGTCCATTCTGTAGAAGGCCATCCAGGCCTCTCTTGAACATGTACGTGTACATGTTGGCCATAACAACCTCTTACGGCAGAGGGTTCCATAGTCTCACTGCTCTTACAGTCAAGGTATGCTATGGCAATGGTAGAACTGCCTTTCCTCTAGGCCTAGAGGATGCCCTCATGGTATAAAAAGATCTTTGGAGAGATCCTTGTACTGCCTGTTCATATATTTGTACATGGTAATGTGGTCTCCCCTTAGCTGTCTTTTTTCTTAGCTGAATAATTACAAGTTTGTGGGCTCTTAAGCTAGCCAGTTGTCAGGGATGCCATAAGTTGGACCTTTAATGATCGAATATTGATGATCTTATAGTTCTGAAAAAAAAATAATTTAGAGGAAAATAAATAAGATATTATATATGGAATACAATTAATGTAGAGTTAAATGTTTGTCCCAGATGTTCCTGCTCTCTGTTTTTGACCAGCAAACCCCATTACTTTTGTATACTTTTAAATGATAACCTCGTGAATAAATCCTAACATAACTGAAGAACATGGCACAAGAAGCCTCATGCCTCAGTAATGTACTTTCTAGATGCTTAATTCATGCTGCTATAGTACATTCCGTAATAGATGTAAAAACTCTCCACTTGACATATTAATGTTGTATTGAAACTTCTTTTCCTGCTGATGAGTCTGCCGTGACACTTTGTCTGTTAAGGAAACAATTTAAAGGAATGAAAAGAAAAGATGCAAAAAAAGTATTTTTTGAAATGTATATAATAAGTCATATGTCTGTTCTTAAACAGGATCTGTCACTCTTCTACGTGTCTGTTTTAGGAAATAATTGTATTCCCCACACAATAATTCTGGAGCCTATTTTCTTTGAATGATTTGCTCTGGTGTTAGTCTGTTATCTCTCTAAGGAATGTAGGAATAAATTGCCGATGAGTGTTATACTAGGCTTGTCCCTAAAGTCTCATACAGTCCAGTCACTGCTGACCATGTAAGACAATGGGCTTATTTACTAAGGGTCCCCGGACGCACTTTTGTCTGATTTTCCGACGTTTTCAGGGATTGCACAGCTGTGACAGGTATTTAAGAGGGGATTGTCGCTCATTTGCGCTGGTTTTCATGTGACAGAAATGGGGGGGCACGCTGTCGGACAATCCAACCGATTCTGACTCAGCGCGGGATTTCACTTTCAAGATCCCAAGATCAAGCACATGCATCAGGAAGAAAAAGGTGAACTCCAGCGGACCTGAGCGGGGAAGCGAAACATGCAGGATATCGGGAGCACAATCTTATCGTCGGACAATGCACTTTGTGAACTCCGCAGGACCGGGTAAGTAAATGTGCCACAGTGTAGGGACACACACCTTTGACTGTGGAATGGGAATACCCAGTTGACTATTTATTTGTAACTGTTCAGAAGGGGCCATTCAATGTAGATTTGTCATAAAATATTGTTTTATTAAAAATTAAAATACTAAATACTAAAAATACTGGAAGCTTTATTGTTATAATCTCCTCCTATACCATGCATAATAATGTGATCATTGGAAGCAATGTCTATGGGAGTCCTGAAAGTTGCCAAGCACATAAAGAATACCCAAGTGTTGTGCTTTCCCATTTCCAACACTCCCATTATATTAAAAGAGCAGCAGGACGTATATACAACCTGTCATTACATCATTCAGTTAAAATGAGATTTCGGTTTTCATGATCATTGAGGTCACAGCGATCCCACTGCTACCTACATTATGTGGTTGTGTCTTCATGATAGCTTCCTTGCTGCTGATACTATTTAAAATTATCCTGACACTACCCTATTTTTAGAGTCTGACATCTTCACTAAATGTGGTTATATTGTTGAAACTTTAGCATATCCTGGTTATTTTGAGATTGTTTTTTAAATTACACATTATACTTTTAGATCAGGGGTAGGGAACCAATGGCTCGGGAGCCAGATGTGGCTCTTTTGTTGGCTGCATCTGGCTCTCAGACAGATCTTTAATAAACAGTGATGGCTGCTGTGTGTCTCTTAGACTGATCACAGGCAGCTGTTACTGCTGCCTACGTCTTTTGTACGACCCATTGCAGCCATTGTCTAAACCTGGGTCAAAGAAAAGAGTGTGGGAGCGATGAGGAGCTGCCTGCAGGGAGCGCTAGTAAGTGATTTTTTTTTTTTTTTGCTGTGACTACCTATCTACTAGGGGGCTTGTGCTGTGGCTACCTATCTACTGGGAGTATTTATGTGCTGTGGCTACCTATCTACTAGGAGTATGTGCTGGGTGTCAGGATTTGACACCACCGTGGACGATGATGTAAGCAGACACATGGGACTGGGATCTAAGTGGCACCCGGTCTTCACCAGAGCCTGCCGCAAAGCAGGATGGTCTTGCTGCAGCGTGGTACCACCAGGTCGTTCCACAGGCACGACTTGTCACGGTGGCAGTCTTGTGGTCAGGAACAGGATCACTAGGCAGGTCAGGAACAGGCAAATGGTCAAGGACGGTGGTAATGATGCGAGGTGGGGAATGGAGCAAGAGGTCAGGGCTGGCACGGACAGAGCAGAATCAGGAACAGGTCTGGGGTCACAACAGGAGGTCAACAATTGGAAAGAAACACTGCGCAAAGCTGCCTCATAGGTATGAAGCACTAAGATCCGACGGGGAATGCTGGGAGCCGCCAGTCTTTATAGGAACACGGGAAGTGGGTAGCGCCAATCAGCGGCGTGCTGTCCTTAAAATCTGCCGTCGCGCGCGCTGGCCAGGTGGGATGAGAGCATGAAAGTGGAGAGGTAAGTGAGCTCAGAAAGGGGCACCACCACGGACAGGGGCACGGGTGTGCCTGCGATCCGAGGCGTAGATCGCAGAGGCACCCGTGACACAGGGACTACCTATCTACTTGAGTGCATGTGCATATTGTACGGCTCTTAAGGTATAAAATTTTAAAATATGTGGCGTTCACGGCTCTCTCAGCCAAAAAGGTTCCTGACCCCTGTTTTAGATAGTTGAACAATTTGTGTGATATGTCTGGCATTTATTCATGAAACAGAAATTTGGCAAAAAGGATTCTTCGTTCCATGTGAGCCAGTGGTTAAAACAATGAAAGTTAAGAGTCCCTTTTATTGGCTGACTGAAAAAAATGATGACAATTGCAATCTTTTGTGACTATTTAGGGCTCTTCATCAGGCGTGGTATAAGACATCTGAATAGAACACACACTTGTATACACAGCAATGCTATGGTTGATGAGACAAGTGATAACAAACAGAACAATCAATGTAAGGAGAGAATAGTAAACACTATTAGCAGTAAATATTGTAGCACTTGGGTAGCGAGATGGTTTTATTGTCCCTTGATTGAGATCCGGTCCACGGCAGTGATGGCAGGTCTGAGGAGCAGATTCCTTAAGAGTCATAAAAAGAAATAAAATCATGTGACACATTCATCCCTGTCCTGAGAGTGTCAAATGTTTTCATAGACTTGTACTTTCAGACCCCTGGAATTGTCTTTTAATACCAATACTTTAAAATCTTTGACTTTGTGCTCAGGTCAAAAGTGTTTTGGCACAGGTACATTAGTCCTCTTTTCTGTTATGGTGTGATGATGAGAGTTCATCCTTGTTCCTTGAGTTGCTGTCTTGTTTCACCAACATATAGGCCCCCAGGAGGACATTTTTTACACACAATCAGATATACCACATGGTGTGAGGTGCAGGGGAATTAGGTATCTTTATCCTGTTAGTGGTCAGGATTATGTCAGGACAAGTTTTACATCTTGGAAGATTACAGGAAGATGTTTCTGTTATTGCTGGAGAGGACAGTGAACTCCTGACGATTTTACTTTTTAGATTGGGGACTTGTCTATAGCACAGAAGAGGTGGGTCTGTAAATATATTTTTCAGGTTTTTCAGGTTCCAGGTTCGGCTCCAAGTTTCAGTAGGCCAAGGGCCCCGTTGCAGTAAACTCACATGGCGGCATTAAAAATTTTGACTACAACAGTCTACTGATTCCCAAGTTTGTCATCCAAAACAACCTACCCATAGGTATTTTATATAAAGCCCCCCACACACCATATGGATTCATTAGATATAGCCCCCCTGAACTCCATTGAATCCCTTTGTACAGCCTCATGTGGGCCCCTCAGCAGCTCTGGGCCACGGCACTTGCCCGGGTATAGGGTGTAATCTGTGTGAAATACTCTATAGCACTTCTAGATGGGGGTTGTGCATGACAACAAGAGGGAGCCTGTGGTTCTCTCTTTTTGTCTTCTATTGCTGGAGATGACTTCTTGGAATCCGGGTAGCTCTGGCAATTTGATTTCCAATGGTTCTTGGATGATAAACATTATTTTAAAACATTTTTTGTGAGACTGGCAAGGTGTTTATCTTTGTCTGTAGTGTTGAAGCAAATGTGGTTGTATCTTATTGCTTGGCTAAAGACAATGGAGTTTTTTATGTGTTTAGAATGGAATTGTCTAATATGAGGTATGTTGGGCGGTCCATTGGTTTATGGTACAATAATGTTACTATTTCATTGTCCTGTATTTTGATGATTGTTTCCAGAAAATTTATTTCAGTGAATAAATAGTTGAAGGTCAAATTGATGGTGGGATGGAAATCATTGAAGCTCATGAAACTTCTTTAGCTGATGTCATAAAAATTCTCCATTTGAAAAATTTTCTGCAGTTGCAGATGAATGTCGACTTTATGTTGACATGCAATTTAAGCCTCCTCTCATTTTTGTAGGATGTTGGGAGGCGATTTTTCATATTTTCAAGAAAATCAAACTCACGTTTTGAGTGACCAGTTGTCAGAACCTGTCCAGCAACCGCACAACCACAACCAGGCTTGGCGCTAGCTGTCAGACTAGGTACGTGGTGACAAACTCACCCTGTGGAGTCCCTGCAGGCTAAGGCCCTGCCTTAAACCTTAAACCGCCCTGATAAGGGCGAACCCACTATCAGGAACCTAACTGATGGTCCCTGAGTGACCCTACAAAGTGACAGGAAAACCTACTTTGTCTGGCAGCTGCTGGATGGTGGAGTGGACAGGTAACCGGAATACAGATATAGGTCAGTGTTCACACTGGTAACAGAAACTGACACAAGACAGACAGGAAGGTGGGGTAACACTAGGAGATAAACGATACTGAGGGACAAACAACAGATACCGACAGACAAGCGAAGTCAAACAAACCGGGTCAAAACCAAGATGATGGCAAAGGTACAGATTCGTATAGCACATAGAATGGTCAGTAGGCAAAGCAGAAGTCAGTACACAGAATAGCCAGAAACACAATAGCAAGAGCACTAGATACACAGATAGACTGCAATAACCAGCACCAAATGAAGGGGCTGAGCAGAATATAAGGCAGTAATGGACATTACCTCCAGCACTGACTGGCTCAGCCGTCCATCACTCAAACCGCAGCTGCAGGCAAAACAATTACAGAGACACACCCAGCTTTCCCAGGATCAGAAATGGAGCTGTCAATCACAGGCAGCTCTGGGTGTGGTTTTCCAGCAAGAAGCCTGAAACCTGATCTCATCAGTACAATTTGCGAGTTCTGACACCAGTAATGCAAAATTCACCATGTCAAATGGCACAAACATCATGAATGCTGCACACTTCCCAATATCACTCACCAACCATTGATGTTCTAGGCAATCATTTTGTTTCCTTTAAGTTGCAGAACCTAATTATTTCCATGGAGTTTCCTTAGGCTAAATATTGAAGCTGTTCTTTATAAGTATCTCATTTACATACTTGTATCTTTTTTTGCTGGAGAATATAAGGTTGGATACTCCTGAAAAACCTGAAAACAACCAATGAAGTAACCGTGCTCATACTTTAGGTTATTCTTCTCCAGAATCTCATAAAAATCCAAAGAACAGTCAGAAACCGCTCGAAGCCGGTATTTCCAGCATAATGGGTTGAGGTGGTTATATCCCAGCAAATTCATACCGGATCTAGACAGTCTTTACAGTGAGGAAAATTTAATCAGTATTCCGTAGTCTGTGTTTTCTAATTATAGCACATGGGTTAACTGGTAGGTGAGAGCTTGCATTTGCATTTAATAAAAGGTAGGAATGATAAGTTTGTGGGGCCACGCTCGCACACACTTGAGTTCCTTGCTGGATTTCCTATGTAAGATAAACAAGTGACGGATTTACAGTTGTTTAACATTTTGGAGTCAGAGGGTAAAGTCATTTGATGAGTGTAAATGTGAGTTTTGTGCCTCATAAAGTAAGAAATCAATGTAGGGTTATTAATAAATGGAAATTGCTTAGCATTCAGCATGTTCTCGGCGTGACAGGATAGTGTAGGTGTGTCTGTAAACTGTATTAATTACTGGTGGGTGTATACCGGCATCTAAGTAGGACTATACTTAATGGTTCTGCTAAATCTCAAAGGAATAACCTGCATGCATGCAAATTGTTCATGGCCTACTAGTATTGCCTGTGTGCCCAGATGATAGGTGCCATGTGGTATTATAAAAACATATTGAACATGTAATATCTAGGAAGCAGCACCAATCTTGACTATGGCCTGTGACTCGAATTGCAACTTATTCCCATTTAAGAAATTTGCAAAGTCCCAGATACTTTTCAAAACGGTGTATGTGGGTTGTAAAGAAGCTTCATAAATGCATTGATTAATACCCAAACCACTTATTTTGTCAAGGAAAATTATCTAAGAAATTGCAAGAAAAATATGCTTTTCTAGTTAATAGTTCAGTATGTTCCCTTGTCATAGCTGAGATGTATTCATGATTGCTTCGCTGGAGAAAGATTTGACAGCTACCTGGCCTATATTTACAAGCTCTAATAACTTATTGGCCTATGGAGGCAATATACTTTTAGGACCAAATGTGATTATACAGAATACTAGGCATGTATCCATCTTATGTTCTTGAGACATAGGACTCTATTGTCAAGTAATATACGTTCCACCCCCAGAGTCCCATGGGATAGCTTTAGTACTTCATAACAGCTGGATATACATCCCATCCTGCTATCTACTCATCAGCTAAGTAAACTTGTATATGGCCAAGTGGGATTAACAGTAAAGACCCAAGAATCTAATCTGCTTCTTTTATTTTAAATGTCTTAGAGATGCCTTCAGATTCCCTCTTGCTAATTCCAATGTTTATAACTAGGGATATAAACCAAACTCCTACGACATTCAATTTTTCAGATTCATTCATCCTTGGACTGGGTCAATAAGTCATCTCTGCATATCCAGACCTAATGTCCAGCTGCATTCAGTGTATGATCATACTAGACTTTGTTTATTGGACAGGTCTTGGCCTGTGGATAATTATCATCCCCCAAGGACTCAGTGAGTTATATATCTTACTTTGGATTGTCTATATTCTACATATTGAGCAGAGTTTATTATGATGAAGCGTTCGTTCTCTAGTGACCACTACAAAACAGAACTTTGACAATGGTTTTCTTGACTTTTACTTTTCCTTTGATGGTGGTCGATAGAGCTTTTCCTAAAGCTTCAAGTTGTTGATGTTCTGTAATCATACACAGAACCTCAACATAGACCCAAAGATATGTACATGTGCTGGGTGAATTTTATGCTTTTGATGAGTTGAGTGATGTCTCTCAAAAGAAAAAGTCAATAAGATCTTAGGAGCTAGTGTTTTTACTGAGTAAGACTTCATTCACACGTCCGTATATATGCCCCCATAGGTTGGCAATGGGCGCACAGAGCGGTACGGTGCAGCACCGTATCGCTCCATACCCGGGGAAAAGATAGGACATGTCCTATCCTTCCCTGTATTATGGCGCTGTGCGCATGTATCTCTATGGAGAGGGGGGTGGGGAGCCTTAGTGTTGTAATGAGTTCAATTGCAAAAAAAAACCCTAATGGGAAGTAGCTGGGAAATATATATAGGAGGGGCATCTTTAGGAGAGGTGAAGAATCTGCTAGTCTTTCCTTCCATCGCTCTCAATTTTTCTGAATATAGCATAGTGTATTTGTATCTCTTGTCACACAGCTTTATGTGAATTGAGTATGATGCTTCTGTATTTAATCAGAAAAATCATTACAGAAAATCTCCCCTTTCAGTTAAACTGACTAAATTATAATATCTTTGTCCCTTAGGAATTGCTCTAGTAGCTGCAGAATGGGACTGCAGATACAGACATTTTCGTGGGTAGTCTACTTTTTTGAATATATATTATTTAGTGTCAGGGATGGATGCAGTCCGTAAAAGATTGCATTGCCTGAAGTGGGCTCCCTATCAAGTGGATGGCGTTAGATCAGGATGATAACCCTTAATTCGCCACTGTGTGGTCCTAGAGTGGGAACAGTGGGCCCACACTACTTTGCCTGTGTTTCAAAGATGGAGGGTATGTTTAGGCAGTCCAAGCCACAGGCAGAATGGCAGATATAAAAGCAGGATTGTATCCTGTCTATTCATTTTCTGATAAACATGGCATATTCTAACTGAAAATATGAAAAATTTTTATTTTTATTCCAGTTTTGTATAGTTTGTTCCTCATTATTTCTTTGTTACAATTAGGTGTTACTGAATGTCTAAAACACTGTATTTAAAAGGAACCTGTCACGACATTTTTCACAAATACAGCTAGTAACAGCCCTATTAACTAACCTTACATCCTCATAATATCAACTTAGTCTAAGGTACTTTACCCAGTAACATCAACATCTACCTCAAGTATGTATCTGATCACATGAAATCACAGCACGGTAGATGTAAATGAAACTGGGTAAAGCATATGTTATTGGCTAAAGGACCGTAGATGACATCACCCTGGTCACATGACACGAAGTGCTCATTCATGTAACAGAGCCAAAAAGGCGCCATGTAAAACATTTGACACAGAACTGTATATGTCTGTAGTTGAATATTGGAAGATGGTCCCTAAATACTAGTTCCATACAGCAGCATGTCCTAGCAGTGAGACCTGTTAATCAGGAGCAAAGAGGAAGGGGACTGCAAGTAAAATGTGCAGGACTCACATCATTGGACTCATCATTGGACTTGAGTTTCTTATAAATTTACAAAGTGAATATTTTAACATTGCAGCCATGGAAAGGAACCATTTAGGGATAAGGAAAATGCTTTTTAATCATAGTTTTTTTAATGAGGTATTCAGTTTGGGTGGGTTTATTTACGGTTTTCTTTATTAATCCAGTTAATAAAATACTAAGAAGTTGCACTACATCTACATATCTGCTATGATCTCAGATCTCTTCTTTTATCCAGTAATGTCATCCAGTTATCCATAAACTGGTTTACCTGCGTTCCTTATTCTGCTCCTCTGTCCTGCTGGGGGAGTCTCGACATGAAGCATTGATCATTTCACTTGCCTTCACTAAAAAGCGCAGCTATTTTCTTACTCTGTGCCTTTCCTAACCAGGTAACATCATAGAGTACAATGGAATCTGCTGCACTGACTTCTCCTTCATCCTGCGCCCGACACGTATTTAATACTTTGCATACAGCTCTTGTCAAATTATGCTGACAATGTGTCACTCTGCAACGGACAAATTGAACGCTGATAAAATCCCAAATGTTTCAGGGAAGGCGCTGCCTTCATTGTAAGAGCTGTCAGAGTTCTGATGGATTCCCTCTTAATATCTACATGGGAAATGTGTATATGTGATTGTAAGCAGCTCTCAGCATCTTGAAAGATGACATGGATTACCAAAGCCCTCCGTGTGCTTTCTTAAGTTTACCCTTTGCTGTCTACATCACAAAATACGGGACAAGGTCATAAAATACTGTACAAAACAGCAAATGTGGCTGGGTATAAACGCTTACTGCACACAGGAAAGGAGGAATTTGATATTTAAGGTTAATATTAGTGTTAAAATATTGCAGTTAGAACTTTTGTAGTACAATAAGAGTAGATTGAGTTTTTAGCAGGACACAATTTATATGGAAGCAAAATCAAGTAACATTGGAGTAGCATTACCTCACTTGTAACCTAAAGCCTCCCGTTTATGCTGGCCCAGGAAACCATATTTCTCTCAAGGGGCCTCCTGAAGAAAAGACCTGGAGTAATCGTGATTTCAGACTTTTGATATTGTGTGTGGGAAGGGGAGGGGGGGCGCGGTTGATGTGTTGTAAACATTTTTCTAATATACTTCATTAAGAAATATTTTTAGTTTGTAAAGATACAGGTTTCAATGTGCCCCTTAGTCACAATGTTACTTCTTCGTTGCTAAGGCAAATAAGTCTGCAGGATTGAAGACCGGTCTCTCTCTTCTCTTATTTTTGTTACACGGCTGTGAGTGTTAACCCTTCCTGCTTTCTCCCTGGGTGTAGTATGCTTTGAGCAGTATTTTCAAAGATCAGGCTGAAAGTGAAGGGTTAATCCTCCCTTCTCAGAGCTGTTTAAGGTAACACATGGAGATTAGATTTGAGCTCATGCAACTTCCATAGACACACTCTATATAGGATAGAATAAAGATGTCTATGGGAGGGAGCAGCTTGATTTTTTTTCCAAATTAAGCAGAATTTGTAATCTCCATAGCCGGTAAGTCTTTGCTGCATTTAGCTAGCACCGGTTGCGGGTGTTAACCCGCTGAACACCGCCAAGGATCGTCACTCTCCATGACATTATCTGAGAGCGCCGATCCGTCACAATGACAGCCTCGGGTTTTCCGAAGACCCAAGGCTGCCTCGGTTTAACCCTTTCATTACAATGTGCGATCAGCACATTCTAATGAATGACGAGGGAAATCCCCATATACTGCCATACTGTAGTATGGAAGTATATGATAGGATCGATCAGAGTACCTAAAATGGTAGCAATGAAAACGTCATCAAAAGTCGCAAAAAATGGCACCACCCACAGCTCAGTACACCAAAGTATAAAAAGGTTATTGGTGCCAGAAGATTGCCAGAAGGAGGTTTTAATTTTTGTAAATGTATGAAAACATTATAAAACCTTTACAAATTTGGTATCCCCATGATCGTACCGACCCAAAGAATAAATTTGACATGTCATTTGGGGCACAGAGTGAAAGCCGTACAATTCAAGCCCACAAGAAAATGACGCAAATGCGTATTTTCACCAATTTCACTGCTTCCCAGTACATGGCATGGAATATTACATATCACTTTTTTTAAGTGCAATTTGTTACGCAGAAAACAAGCCATCACACAGCTCTGTACATGGAAAAATAAAAAAGTTATATACTTTTGGGAAGTGAAAAATGAAAACGCATGAATGAAAAAGGGCTGCGGCGGAAAGGGGTTAAAGACTCTGGCAGCAGCACGGACAACAAATGTATGCTTAGCTGAGCTGAGTGTCAGTGTCTATAGTGGGGGGGTTATAGCGGGATTAGTAGGAAAAACTTACATTGAAGAAGTATTCGCATCTTAACCGGTTCACGACCGCCCGCCATGTATTCACGGCGGCGGCCGCGTTCCGATGCATGGAGAGGGCTCGCGGGCCGAGCCCTCACCATAGCCGGTAAGTCTCTGCTGCATATTGCAGCAAAGGCACCGATCGCACCGATCGCGTGTGTTTTCTTGCTGATCGCCGCCGGCGGGGAGCGGCGATCCGAAGCTACTTCGGGTTAACCCATTCATTACAATGTGCTATCAGCACATTGTAATGTATGAGCAGTAAAATCCACATATACTGCAATACTGTAGTATGGCAGTATATGGTAGGATCGATCAGACAACCTAGGGTTAAAGTACCCTAGGGAGTCTGAAAAATAGTAAAAATAAAAATTAAAAAAAAAGTTAAAAAAAAAAAATTATAATAAAAAAACCTAAAAATTCAAATCACCCCCCTTTCCCTAGAACTGATATAAATATAAATAAACAGTAAAAATCATAAACACATTAGGTATCGCCGCGTCCGAAAATGCCCGATCTATCAAAATAAAACAACGGTTTTTCACTGCGTTTAACCCCGTAACGGAAATTCGCGTCCAAAGTCAAAACTGGCACTTTTTTGCCATTTAAAAAAAAATTACAAATTCTATAAAAAGTGATCAAAAGGTCGTACAGTCCTAAAAATAATATCATTGAAAACATCATCAAAAGTCGCAAAAGATGACACCACCCACAACTCCATACAACGAAGTATGGAAAAGTTATAAGCACAAGAAGACGGCAAAATAAAAAAAAAAATTTTGTTCATGAGGTTTTAATTTTTGTAAATGTATGAAAACATTATAAAACCTATACAAATTTGGTATCCCTGTAATCGTACTGACCCAAAGAATAAATTAGATGCGTCATTTGTGGCGTGAAGTGAAAGCCGTAATATCCAAGCCCACAAGAATACGACACAAATGCGTTTTTTCAGCATTTTCACTGCATTTGGAATTTTTTTCCCACTTCCCAGTACATGGCATGGAATATTCAATGCGATCACTATGAAGTGCAATTTGTTACACAAAAAAGAGCCGTCACATAGCTTTTTACTTGTAAAAATAAAAAAGTTATACATTTTTGAAGGTGGGGAGTGAAAAATGGAAATGAAAAAATGGGAAAGGGCCCGGTTAATATGAAAATTTGAAATAACTATTTTATATTTATGTTTACAGAGATCTATATGATATTTACTTCCTAGTTCGGCCATTTAACAATGCAGGCAGTTTCTATAAGCAGTGAAATTGATGACAAAAGCATTTGCACCAATTTTTTGTAGGTTTTTTTTTTTTACGGCTTTCACTAGGTGGTCCAAATGACATTTCCCCTTTGTTCCTTGGGTCTATACAATCAGGGAGGTACCGCATATTTAGTTTTCATTATGACAAGAAAGGCCTAAACTGGATATTTAAAAGCGTAGTTTAAGAGAATGAATGCTTGGGAACTGTGGAATAACACTTGTTATGGATGCAAATAGTAGGAGTTGGTGAAGGTGGTTATAGGTTCTTTTTTAAAGGAAATCTACCATCAAAATCAAGTACGATAAACCAGGGATACTTACTCATAGATTCACCCACCGTGACTGTGGTGCTGTAATTACATTTATTATCCATGGCCTCCTTTGTTCTAATGTTGACTTTTAAAATTATTCTAATGAGCCAGAAGGCTGTCCTAACCCATCTGTTCTCTGTATTTCCAAGATGTTACACTGTCTTCCCCTCCCGTCTGTTCCCTCAGAACTCGCCTTCCCTCTTCCTGCTGTAAACTGAGTGCTGAGGGAACGAGGTGATGGAGTGACAGTGTAACAGCTTGTGAAGACAGATCACAGAGGGGTTCAGGTAGAGTCGTTTATTGCATCAGCACAGTTTTAAAAGTTGATTTTAGAAGGAAGGACGCCATGGGTAACAAATAACAAGAAGATTACCACAGTCATGGTGCCTGGATCTATGAGTAAGTGCCCCTGGTTTATCATGCTGGTTGTGATGGATTTCCTTTAAGGCTGTTGGCATTCATTCATAAGAAATCTAGGACAGTGGTTTCCAAATAATCCATGAAAATCTTGGAAAACACTATTGACTAAAGCCTATGCTTTTCCTGCCAGTAAAAAACTAATGGAAAGCCACAATTGAGGCCTTTATTCTGGGTTAGAGTAAAGCCTTATCATGTCTGAGTTTGACATTTACCAAAAACGTTTCCAAAAAAAGCAAAATTTCAGAACTCACAAAATGGGAAACTTATGTATAATGTTAATGCAGCACATACATAGGCAGCCTCATCAAAATGCTTGAATTGTTGTGCGTAGGACAATGGGCAGCAGCCTGCATGGGTTCTCAGCTCCTTTGTATTCCACTTGGTTTCCACTCCTTCACAATAGCAGACCCTAAGGAGGCTGACATCTGTATTCAGTTGTCACACAGCTTCCCATCTCAGTGTCTGATCTCAGAGAGTGACAAGATAATGTGTTCTGTTCTTAAACACAAAAGTGTCTCAGATGATGCGTCTCTTCTTATTTCTGTGCCTAATCTTTATCCAGCAGACATTACTGCTCTAATTTTAAGATTCTTTCTTGGAAGGCTGCAAAAAGCATATAAGCATATAGATGCAGAAAGTTTGAGAATGTTGATACATGTAGGAAGTGGGTAAAGGAGGATAAACTTTAGCCAATTGCAAACTTAACTATACTGGACCCTTGCATATTTTTCCTTCTGACGTGCCCTCACATCTGTGCATTACATGGAAATACCTTCCATCCTGTGAAATAATAGGGTTCATGGATGGAGAAAGAGTCAGTCTGGGTGTTCCATGGTCATCTTGGATTGGTGTTCCCCTACTTAAGGACACCGGACTTACAGACAACCCCTAGTTACAGATAGACCTCTCTGCCCACTCTCTAATGGAGCTTTTTTAATACTTTACTTTAGTCCCAGGCTGCAATGATCAGCTGTAAGGTGTCTGTAATAAAGCTTTATTGATAATCCTTGTTCCCATTATAGCAAAGCATTTTGAAAATCCAATTGTCACTGCGACAAAAAAAAATATTGTCTGGCGCAACAATTCCAAAATATACAGTTGCAACTTGCATACAAATTCGGCTCAAGAACAAACCTAAAGAACCCATCTTGCTCGTAACCCGGGGACTGCTTGTATAAAAAGACACAAAAACATACAGTATGTTTGTGCACCCGAGTAAAAGCAATTTTTTCCTGAGGGTGATCTAAATGATTAAGCGCCTTTCACACACGTATGCTACACCCCATACGGCTGGAGAAGGTGAGGGGGAGGCCATGCAGCCGCACCGTGTTTCTGGCAAAAGATCTCTGCTCTATATTTTTTCCAGCTGTGGCCCGGTATGGTGGCAAGGGCCTACCATAGCACTATTGTCAAAATCAGATCATTGGGGCCCAACATCTGATGTCAAAACCAAAGAATGTAAAATGAGGTGAAGGTGATTTGCAGGATGTTTGCCAATACAAAGTACTGAAACCTTCTGTTTTTGGCTCCATATTATGTATAGTTCTGGAACTTAAGGCTGTCAAGAGCAGCTGATTTTAGGGTCCTGGGGTGTCAGACCCCTACTTATCTGATATTAATAATCTATATTAACGATTTAGCTGTTTTGTTTTGCATTTCACCAAAGGACATAGCTCGTATTAATGGAGCTGGTTATAAATACAGCAGTCCTGTGTGTAGAATGGTCATATGCGCTTTGAGGTGTTTATAACTTTGCCGGTGTAAGCTAATTAAGATTGCTAATCATGTTTAATTAACAATGTCAGGGTGGCTAAATTTAGCAAAATTGGAAAAGTATTCTGTCAAATTCTAAAAATATAAAGTGAAGGTAATTGGTAGAGCACTAGGAAAGTTTCCTGTGCCTTCCGGTAATGTATGGGTTATTAACATATTCCTAAAATAACAGCACATTTTTCTATTACCATTCCATACTGTAGTCAAATTTCAGAAAGTGTCTAAAAATATTTTGAAGGTTTAGAGAACTTGAAAACTACCTGTACCGTACCGTTATATATGTGATTGCCACATTCATTTCAATGGAATATACGGCCATCCATTTACATGACCGTATTGTTCACCGTACCATAAGTGAGGCGTAAAAATATAGAAAGAATGTACTATTTTCACCAGTGTTTCCATTCTGTCCGCCCATAGAAGTCTACACGTGCAGTATCCAGGGAGCCCAGAACCAGTGGGAGGTACATTCTGTCCGCCAGCCAATAGTCAGCCATCATTTACCAGCCCACCGTATTTTATACGGACACGGTACAGATAGAGTGACATACATGCACATATGCATGAAAGACATCACATATATATGGCTTCATACAGCACAGGAAAAATCATACGGTTGTATGGTTGTACGGTATATAACCATATTACACGGATATGTCATACTTATGATGAGTATATGGCAACTTTAAGGCAAATGGAAGCCCTCTACTGGTAAAAAAGCCCCTGCAGACTGAACAAGATGTTATGTTTATGGTGGGTATTTATCTACATTACCTCCTGCAGGTACAGAGAAGAGGTTTCAGAGGCCCTGAGGTAGACAATGAGGTGTCCAGTTACCCCATCTGACATTGTTCTTCGTCAGGAGGCCAATACCCTTCTATGTTTAGGACCTAAAGCCTATAGTTACTCCACAATGTCCTTTGCACAGGGGACTTGGCTGTAGCACGATTAACTTTCCAACAGTAAAGACACTCGATAATTAAGCTTTTTGATAACAATAGTCAGAATATAAAGTTGGGATCCTGGGAATATTTAAAAGAATACATTGTAATTTGTTTTGTTTGTTTTTTATATTTAAATGGGAATATAACAAACTGTGAAAGATTGACTTTGTCAGATTGTGAAGAATGGACTAAATTAAACTAACCAAGATCAGAAAACAGCAGCAGATGTTCATTCAGTGGCTGTATCTTCTTAATGTTTCTGCTTGAGGTGTCTAAGCTCTGATAACGTTCCCTCTTTAATTAAAGTGGAGAGATTGGTATTGTTGCTGGTTTCATTTGGAAAGGCTTGGGCAGGCTGGTTGCTAATTTGCGCAGCGTTTAAACACAAATGAAAGTCAGAATGTGTCCCTGCGCAGCTGAGGCACCGCTTCAGCACATATTATACAAGATTGTCCTGTTATATCTGTCAGACTCCTTCAGTGCCAGGCGTGAATTCCAACTATGTTCATACTTATGCCTTTCACCCCTCCAAGGAAATTGTGGACGCTTATGAAGTCGCTTTTTAATTACTATACAATAGTAGCTTAGGTATTTTATTGTATAATATCGCAAAGCAATATTTTGCTATATGATATTCTGCTCTATGATATCAGAAGTCAATACACTGGTTTTGGAAATGGGTCATGGGTCAAGAACTTGGATACAGAATTATTAAATGGGTTGTCCCAAGTATTTCAGTTATCTCCTATCCATAGGGTAGAAGATAAGTAGCTGATTGGTTTGGGTCTTACTACTGGGAATGGGAACACCTAATGGGTGTAACGGCAAGATGAGCATATGTTGTGCAGCTCCATTTATTTGGGAATTAAGGGAATGGCTGAGTGCTCCGACTGCTCCCATTGACGGTGAATGGTGAGGCAGGGTGCATGGTCATCCTGCCACTCCACCCATTAGTGAGAATGGGATCCCATTCTCTGGAGAGTTCAGGGTCCATTCTTGTCCATGCATTTGGCTGAGTTTGATAACTAGTCTATTTATCCCCTTTCCTGTATATAACTTAAATACTTGGGACAACCCCTTTAAAGCTTTATGGATTGTTTGGTTGAATATGGTAAAAACTCCACTCTGCAAAGTTGCTAAGATACATTAATTGAAGGTAAGCCCCCGGTCTACATTAGGGTTCGCTGTGTAGACTTTGTCTATGTGGTAAGCACAAATTCAAGGCTGTTTAATGTTTTTCATAGTTTATACGGTTGAAAAAAGACACTTGTCCATCAAGTTCAACCAAGGAAGGGAAGGGATTGGATTGGATGAGGAAGGGATTTAGGGGAAACAATTCTATATAACATAACCATCAATGTTATTTATGTTTAAAAAGGCATCAAGACCCTTCTTGAAGCTCTCTACTGTCCCTGCTGTGACCAGCGCCTGAGGCAGGCTATTCCACAGATTGACAGTTCTCATAGTAAAGAAGCCCTGTCACCTCTGGTGATTAAACCTTGATTTCTCCAAACGGAGACAGTGCCCCCTTGTCTTTTGATTTGATTTAATCTGGAACAACTTACCACCATATTTTTTGTATGGACCATTCATATATTTAAATAAATTAATCATGTCCCCTCGTAGTCGTCTCTTTTCCAGACTAAATAAATCTAGTTGTTTTAATCTTTCCTCATAACCAAGACCCTCCATTTCCCTGATCATTTTTGTGGCTCTATGTTGAACCATCTCCAGCTCCAGGGTGTCCTTTTTATGGACTGGTGCCTTGAACTGGACGACATATTCCAGGTGAGGCCGAACCAATGCCTTGTGTAGTGGTAATATTACATCCCTATCACGAGAGTCCATACCACTTTTGATACATGACAAGATCCTACTAGCTTTAGAGGCAGCTGCTTGACATTGCATGCTGTTACTCAATTTATGATCTACTAGTACCCCCAGGTCCTTCTCAACAAGGGACTCTCCCAGATTTACTCCCCCAAGGACATATTTTGCCTTTGGATTATTGGCCCCCAGGTGCATAACCTTACATTTATCCACATTAAACCTCATTTGCCAAGTGGATGACCAAACATTCAGTTTGTCCAAGTCACCCTGCAGCCTATGAACATCCTCCATAGACTGTATTACACTACACAGTTTGGTGTCATCTGCAAAAATAGACACAGTGCTATTAATTCCGACCTCTATATCATTAATAAATATATTAAATAGTAGTGGGCCAAGCACAGAACCCTGAGGTACACCACTCATAACTGGTGACCATTCCGAGTAGGAATCATTGACCACATCTTTCTGGATACGATCCTTTAGCCAGTTTGCAATCCAATTGCAAATGATTTCTGCCAAACCAATAGCCCTAATTTTACCCATCAGGCGTCTATGAGGGACAGTGTCAAATGCCTTTGCAAAGTCCAAGAACACAATATCCACAGCTGTTCCTCCATCCAGGCACCTGCTCACCTCTTCATAGAAGCAGATAAGGTTTTGATACATACAGTAAATCTAAGTCTTGTATCTAGTAGCGCTCTCCACATATTGCTGGTAAAAGTTGTTCCTGGTCGTATAGAACTGCCACAAGTATAAAGGTGGCCACCACATTCAGTGGGTGCTGAGCAAATGCTAGAGCAGGGGTCGGGAACCTATGGCTCGCGAGCCAGATGTGGCTCTTTTGATGGCCGCATCTGGCTCACAGCCAGGGATCCTATCCAGGGGCATTACTACAGCCGTGGAATCTGCTACGCTGACTGTCAAGACCAGGGGCCCTTATCTGGCTCCTGTTGTGCCCCTGGCTGTAGTAATGCCCCTGGATGTATTCAGCAGAGCAGCGCAGGGTCCGCGGGTTTAATTCAGGGGCGGCGCCTCTCTCTCCCTCCTTGCAGCAGTCTCCTCCGTGTGTGAGAGAGGGAGGGGAGGAGACTGTCTGCCTGCAGCCAATCCCAGCGCTGGATGTAGCAGCGCGGGAGATTCATTCAGAGGAGACTAGAGAGCTGCATACTGAGGAGACATCCAGCACCTGAGGAGAAGGAGTTAGCAGCCGGGGATCAGCCAGAGATAAGTGCTCCCTCCCCCCCAGTGTCTCCTCACACTCTGCACTAACCCCTTAGTGTCCTGTGTGCCGGAGCAGCTATGAAGCTCCTAAGTGTCCCTTACAGACCCCTCTGCATCATCCCCTCATATCTTCCCCCACCACTGCATTTCTACATTAATGTGAGGTTCTGCAGCAGCTGAGATACAAAATAGCTAGGACCTAAGACAAAATTGTGGTGCACGTCAGTAATAAATGTGGCACATGGTCCGGCTTAGCAGTAACAGCAGTCTAGCAGTCTTGTGGGACACAGAGCAGCCGCCACATAAAACTGGCGCAGACACTTTAACAAATGTGTATTGGGATGTTCTACGGCGGGTGGCGTGTGTATTATAATGTTCTGCGGGGGGTGGCGTGTGTATAATAATGTTCTGCGGGGGGTGGCGTGTGTATAATAATGTTCTGCGGCGGGTGGCGTGTGTATAATAATGTTCTGGGGCGGGTGGCGTGTGTATAATAATGTTCTATGGGGGGTGGCGTGATCCCCAACAAAAATGTGGCCGCGGGACCCTCAGTAAATAAGCCCCATTGTACGGCTCTCGCAGAATTATATTTTAAAATATGTGGCGCTTATGGCTCTCTCAGCCAAAAAGGTTCCTGACCCCTGTGCTAGAGCCTCAGATACATAGGATATGAAATGTACAGTATTTTTCGGAGTATAAGGCGCACCATCAATAAATGCCTGCTAAAATGTCTAGGTTCATATATAAGGTGCACAGGACTATAAGGCGCATCTGATTATAAGGATGAATGACCAGCAGGTGGCAGACCTGTGCACAGTTCAAGGCAGCTTTTGTCTGTAAGTAAGGTTCGTATATAAGGCGCACTGGACTATAAGGCGCACCTTTGATTTCTGAGAAAATCAAAGGATTTTTTTTGTGCGCCTTATAGTCTAAAAAATATGGTATGTGGACACCTGGAATTATTTTATAAATTGTATTAAGATTTATCAAAGGTGTCTTAAAGGAAAGCTCCATTCACATGACTGTATTGGGAGCTGTGATCTGAACTCTACATGATCCCCATAGAGGTCTGTTATACTTGGTCACGGTGTGGTGAGCACACTATGACTCACTGCACCGTGACATAACCGGGTGACTACGCTGCAAAATACACAGCAGGTCCTGCTTTTTACCTGATTTGTAGCACTGCCTCTCAGTTTACCGTGGAGAGGGAAGAGTTGGAGTGCAGGATGAGCATGCGGCCGTGTGAATTGGGCCAAAAACTAAACAAAGTAAGACGGGCAGACTTAGTTTCTGATGCTGAATCTGGGGTTGTTTAAGACTATCTAGTTTTACTTTTCACATCTAGTGACGTATATGCCAATTACAGGTTCTAATTTTTGCGCAATACCAAAGATTTTCCAAGAGAGGAATGTAGAAAAAAACTTGATCTGGCCGCAATTTGTGTGGCCGGAACACGTTCCGCCAAACATTCATGTGTATGAGGTCTAAGGTAGCAGTCCTGGAGCTCTGTTTACCCATATCTTTGTGTGTGTTAGTAGTAGCACCAGGACTGCATAATAAACATTTATATTTCAGGATTGTAGCTGTATTTGGTGTACTCTGGTGTAACTGCTGTAGTATTCAAAGAGAAGCCTGCTGTGGCAGGGGTAGGGGCTATGCAGCAGTACAGTTCAGAGATCTCACACACCAGTGGACCAGAAAGCTGAGAATCCAGCTACAATCCTGGAATATAATTGCACCTAAAAATAAAAAAGTGGGGTTTCACAGCACTCCCTGGCTGCTACCAAACACTTTCTGTAGCTTTGTATCATCAAAATTGATCACAAAAGGTTAGTACAACAGTGTCCCCTATACATTGTTATATGATAACTGCCCATTGAATATTGTCAATAAAACTGATTATCTGATCCTTTTTTTTGTTCCCATAAAGTAACTGTTTTCATATAGGATTTCTGTTTCTGTTATGTAACATTTCCTAAGCGGCTCCACAGCTCAAGGTTAGTCGGGTACATTGTTTACTGCTATTTTCCTTTATATTCCTTATAGGCACTGGAGTGACCTTTTATTTTTCATGACAGCTTTCTTAGGCGAACAGCTTTGAGAGACAGCTTTATATGGGAAATTCAATCAGTTTATTTAATTACCTTGCCGTTTATGTATAATTAGTGTTTTATGTATATCAGGGTTAATTATGTTTTAAATAGCAACATTTATCTCTTATACATTGTTAGAAGGCTGATGTTTATGGCAGGTAGTGTATAGGATGAATAAGGGGCTATTCATTATTCACGCTGAAGCTGAGCCTTCTGGATTTGACAGTCTTATTCGTGTCGCCAATCTTACCTTTCACATAATGCTGTGACATATATGGAATAATGTAACCTTACTGTAAATACGGAGGAGTCCTCTTGTCATAATAATGGCTCCTTGTGTTGTTATACAGAGCATTGTACTCCAAGGTGACTTCTAATTCTTAATCTTATAATAGGTGCATTATTCCTGATATAACACACATTAGCTGGTGAGAAACATCTTTCTGAAGAGGTAATGGAGGCGTCCTGTCAATCAAAGCTTGAGCACCCACCTGTGAATGTATGATAATTCCTATTCTCCTTATGGTTTATTATCACCAGATTAACAGGTGCCCCAGATTAACACGGCTAGGAAATCCCCCGTAGGCTTTGTAAAGACACGTGATCAAAGTGCGCCCCTTGTGGTGAATGGCTGCCAGTTGTCTTCTCACTTGGCTGTGCTTGTTTGCTCCACACTGTATTATGGCAAGTTTCCAGTGTGCTGCGCCAATTATTCTTAGCACTTTTACATTAGCTTAATTGGTTCCTGTTCTCAGGGGTTGAATTTATTAGTCTGCTCTCTGTAAATACAGAACAGAACAGAGGGACGGGATTAGTGTAAGCAGTTCTGGGCAATTCAATGCTCTGGAAATCTTGTCCTCACAGTACTTTACCTCCAATGTGACCAGTGTTTTCACTGCATTTCTTAGGGATGTTCCCTACTTAGCGCCAAATATATTTCTCATACCCAGAATATATAATATTCACCCATATCATTTTCATAAAAAATCGGTAGCAACTTCCATGTGAATCCCCCCGTTTAGAAACAATTTTCTTTATAACTCAAAAGTGTTTTCCCACTATTAACATTACACAATCGTTGTGATCAGTGGTCATGGAAAGTATCAGCAGAACTCCGCGATATGCATATATATTCCAGGATTGTAGCTGGCTTTGGTGTATGATTGCACCTAACAGCAAACACAAATGTGGGGTTTAACCGCTCACGGGGAAAACTGTTTCTGATGAGCCTAGAGATCTTGTTAAAATACTATACGATACAATTCTTCTTATTGTTGTTTACAAATATTTTTTTTGGTGGGGGGAGGTTAGCCTTTACTTCAGTATTTTGCTGTACAAGGCATGAATTTGTTGCAATTCCTTGGAGACCACCACAAAATTGAGTCTTTTTATTTATTTATTTTTTTCAAAAGTGGGCGTGGCAGGGAGCAAGGCAGGTCAAATGTACTATCGCCTGCATGAGAATACTGCCCCAGGTTATGGCTGACATCTACCCTAGGTCGGACATGGTGTAGGTTTCATTCTGGCGCACAAGTGCTGCTCCGTAATTACTAGAAGGCTGGAAAATTTTAGTAAATTTTTGTGTCCTGCACCAGGTTTATTAATTATTGCTTAGGTTTGGGTCTTCAGTCTCAGTAATTATAGCACAGCACTTGGGTGCTAGAATGAAATCTAAATTTTGCCTATAACCTTCGCCAGTATTGTGATACAGGTTATTGTACATTTGGGGAGCAAGTGCCTCCCTACCCTGCTCCCCAATGTGTCCACTTTTCAAAAAAAGTGGCAGGCAGGTTGTAAAAACGGTAAAAAGACTGTCATACAAGGAACAATTAATACCCCCATATGAAAGGACACGATCCTAACTGGTAACATCTATCATTTATCAATAACTTTTAAGGAGGAATAATGGAGGTGCAGTTCAATGCACTAATAAGAAAATATGCCATGGTACTTTTATATTATGGGAATATATAATACAATAACGGTATATTATAAAACAGATTGTCCAACATGTTATGTAAAAAAAAAAAAAATATGAAAAACTAAACTTGTGCCATTCTTGAAAATTGATAAAAAACTTAAAACCTTAGATTGAGGGAGTCTCTATAAGAGACATAAAGGCCAGACATACTTCCTTTCCCAATCAAGTCTGATCTTTCGCTTACTTTTCCTTTTAATGCTCCGCTCCATCTTATGGTTTCGTGAAGTGATTTCTCATTACATTCTACATGAACATTTAGACATCTCTTTGGTGATTGACTCTTGTCTAGACAGCTAAACCTGACTCACTGCACACAGAACGGGGGATGTCGTCTTGATCCATGGCGGCACTGCAAGATGTGACGTGATTTCTTCTGTAATCTGCTGCAGTAAATGACTAATTATTAAACATTTATAGTAAATTATACTTAATTTCATTTACACAGCGGGGCACATTTACTAAGAGTCCGTCGGACATATTTCCGTCGGGTTTCCCGAATAATTCTGATTTGCCCTGAATTGCACAGGGGTTTTTGGCGCACGCGATCAGATTTTGGCGCATCGTCAACGGTTTGCATACGACACAAATGGGGGGGCGTGGCCAACGGACAACCCAACTGATTCGGACAAACCACGGAATTTACAATTCAAATTGTGTCGCAAGATCAGCACTCACATGCACCAGGAAAAAGATGGTGAACTCCGGAGGACCTGAGCGGGAAAGCACCACATTCAAGAAACCGGGTGCACACTGTAAGTGATTTGCGGCAGCTACGAATCCTCGTCAGAGATTCCGGATCGGCGGGGTCAACGGAATGGGTAAGTGAATGTGCGCCAGTGTGTTCACAGTATCTAAGTGGCAGACACGCATCAAGGGTCTAAAGAATTAGGGTCACATCCAATTATGGTAACACTTTCTTGCTACCTGCTATAGTCTTAGCAGACCAGTTGTATATGCCAGAATATATTTTGAAAATGTGAAATTTTGAGCCTTGTTGTATTATGGCATTATTCTTATGGGGACACTTAATCCCTTAAAAACTTGGCCCTTTTTGTGTTTCCATCACTCCCCACCTTCATAAATCACTTTTTAATTTTTACATGTACAGAACAGTATGAGGGATTGTTTTCTGTGTAACAAAATGTTAGTAATACAAGCCATGTACTGGGTGGCTCTGTATTTATGACACCTCTCCTCTATATTTGTGTCGGTACGATCACAGAGATCGAGACCAAATTTCTAGAGCTTTTATTATGTTTGAATGCCTTTAAGAAAAGTTAAAATCTTAAGAAGTCTTAAGTGCCATATTCTGATGCTAATAACTTTTTCATACTTCAGTGTACGGAGCTGTAAAAAAGAGGTGATTTTGTGATTTTGGAGCTATTTAGCGTTACAGGGTTTTTATATGTTGATAAACCAGGCATTTTTTTAAACTTATAAAACAAAAAAGATTGGTGTAGTCTGGTGTACCTGCTGTAGTATGCAAACAGAAGCCAGTGGTGGTAGTGAAGAGGGGTTATGCAACAGTACAGTGAAAGGCTCTCACGTACCAGTGCACCATGATTAAGATATTGTATTGAAACACGTAGGCTTTGCCTGCAGACCTTAGCACATTTCTTCCATGTACATGTTCTATTTTTCACATTTTTGATGACTTTTTTAAATAAACATCAAAGTTTTTATCAGATTATTGCATCAGGAGCTGGATCTCAGGCATTTTTTTTTAACTTATAAAACTAAAAAGATTTTTTTTTTTAAGAGCCCACAAGTGTACTGATCACTTATACCATATACTGCAATACTACTGTGGCATATATACTATTAACTTCCACAAACAGTGCCAACAATGAAGGGTGATAGCCGAAGGTGTTTGCTGCATATTGTAGCAAACTTCTGCAATGTATGGAAAGGGCTCAAACAATAACAATAATTTGCTGAAATGGGAACACCCCTTTAATATATATGAAATAGCTACAGGAAATGTTAAATACATTAAATATGTAATAGATAAGAGAATCCCCTAACCCAGTGATGGCGAGACCTTTTAGTGCCCAAAATGCAACCCAAACCCAACTTACTTATAGCAAAATGCCAACACAAAAATTTAAAAAAAACCCAACACATAGGTGTTAAATATAGGGACTTGTGTAATAAACGCCAGAAAATCCTGGCAGTGTACTGCAGCTGTCCTCTGCTTGCCTAAAACTGTTGTATACTGTTCAGGGGAAGGATTGGGGGCAGAGCTCAAGTACACCTGCAGCTGATAACCAGCATTATAGAGAGAATTGCCCCATTTTAATATTGATGTATTTTATTTATAGCTATGTCATATGTCACATATAGGGGTCTGCTGAGATTTATATGTGACCCCAATCCCAGTGGCGTAACAAGACACCAGTGGGCCCTGATAGATAGATATGAGGGAGACAGAGAGATAGATAGATGGATATGAGATGATAGATATGAGAGAGAGAGAGATAGATAGGTATGAGGGTGCTGGAAAGATATGAAATAGCTGCATGATGTAGTTTATCGATTTGTCTTGTTTACAGGCAGCTTTGTCACGGGGATCTTTACAGGATAGCAGGGGAGAATGAGCCGATGCTATACTTTATGTATATCACTTGTTACCTTACTATACTGCAGCTGCTACATGCAGCCCGGGCTCTGGTGATTCTTCCTCCCTCCGTGCTCTGCCCCTCCTCTCTTCTCCTGTTGGCTGGTCGGGTCAGGTGACCAGCCCTGTGTACGAGTCCCGGCTTTAGCAGGGGGGACGGCAGAGCAATGACTGTGCCTTCCTGCCGACATTACTGTGCTTAGGGGTCCCAAAAGAGCACATGGAACAGTGACAGCTGTTCACCCACTGTATCTAACTGCCAGATCCTTATGACCCTGCCCAATTCTATGATTTGGGAGCAGCTTTATTATACTGCTCTCTTCTCCCCGCAGTGGTTTCTATGGGAACCACAATAACATTTAGCGCTCCCGACAGCCAGAGGTTCAATGGTGACAACGTGCATGCCCACAGGAACAGCTCTGCGTGCCGCATGTGGCCAATAATTATGATTATTTACCGTTTAATGCCACTTCACTCCAAGGGCATGAAGGGGGACATAGGGGTTGGTGCCCCACACCTGCACACTTTATACATCATGCAAACATGCATGAGTGAAAGTTTGTAGGCTGCGTTGCAACTCTAGGCCAGGCAGAGCCTTGTGTAGGTTTGTATGCTGGCTGACCTACCGATGTATTTGGTGACACCAGAGGGCCGGGGACTTCATCATACACTGACACAGGATAAATGCCTCCAATTGTTCAAATTTTTCAATGTGTAGACTATATTCTAATGTTAGAAACTACTTTAATAGGCTAGCTTTATTGTTTAAGACCTCATCCAATAAGAAGTGTATCCTAGTGGGCAAGAAGTGAGGCTTAATACACCAAATTTTGGCATATTCATTGGTGAAGTCAACAACTAAGTGGTGTTAAGTAAGATGGCCTAATGAAACTGTTATCATCCAGGATCACCTACTGTGAGGAAGTGTACACTGTCTGATAAACATTACCATTTTGTCTCCATGCAGCTTAAAGGGGTTGTCTTTTTTAGTTTAAAATCTGCCAATTGAATCACCTCCTTTAGGTTCATTATAAATGTTCAAGACAATTTCTGCTAATAATATTAGTCTTATTTTAGTAAACCATATTGCAAGTTCAGTCAAAGCTAATCTAATGTGTATGGCACAATTAGCCTAATAAGACTTTTACTGACCTTATGTAATGGATGGAGAACTGACCTGACCAGAGGACACTCTCATAGGTTTTACACTTACTTTACATTTACTTTTAGATAGACTTTTCAAAATCCTTAACATTTACAGGAAAGAAACACTTGAAATATAAATATGCTCTTTTAAAAGGACACAGGTTAAGAGTATTTTACTTTAATAGAGCACAAATGAGTCATTCTGAATGGAATGATGGTCTGCAATGTACAAGCGGGTACAATCACCGAGTGGGCTGATAATAGGTTATGACTTGCTTTACAGAGCAAAGGTAAAAGTGACTATGCAAACATGATGGTCAGCTTTACATCTTTCTTCTTTAGTTAAGTATAAATTTCCAACAAGCTTAATGGTACAAAATCACCAAACTTTGACTTCTGATTTACCAAAGTATGCCATTTTTTATTTGTGGACTGGAAATTCATTTTGGATATTGCAAAGTTTTGAAGAAATTAGTTCATCTGAATGGATTTCTATAAGCCAAATTGATATTAGAGGATTAGTCGCATTAAAGGGATTGACAGTACATATGTATTGCCACTGCTGCATTCAACATTGGCTGTGTGTGAGGAAGATATAAGGCAATAGTCTCAATTTGTAGTCTCCAGCAGTAAGAACCTACTGATCACATATTTATATGTGATGAGTGTTGTATGTGGGAGGGTTTTTGTTTTATGCATCCACAGAGATTGACAGGCAAGACATACAAATCCTGACCTGCATACATGTCTTATGGCTCCTGCAGGGTAATGTAGTCAGTCCATGAATCCAGGACCATCCACTGTCCGGGTTCCATGGACCGACTACAGTGCCAAGGACAGGTCTCAAAGCATCATAGTTATATGATACAAGGAAACCCTTCTGCCCTGCATGATTACAGCTTGTCCCTGCTGTTTTGCAGGAAAGTAGGAACTCCTTGAATCATAAAAAACTATGACGCTTGGAGTCCCATCCTAGTCACACACGGTTCTGGATTCACAGATGATCATGTTCATCTGCATGAGGCCTTACTGTCCTGCCTTATCTGAGCCTTAACAACTGTTTTCTGCCACAATCCATACAGCAACGATACGTTAACTGCAAAAAAACATGAAGTGTGACCACTTTAGGCCCAGTTACGTTCAGTTATTGTGAGCCAAAGCCATGATTGGCCGGTACACACAGAACTGGTGCAAGTCTTTCCATTATATCTTATCTCTGTGTAGTCACTGGAAGGACTTGCACTTGTTCTGCGTTTGACCACTTAAGGTTTTGGTTACAATGACTAAAAGAAATAACTGAAGACCTGTTGGAGATAATAAGAAAATAAGCCTTAGTTGGTTGCATATTGCTTTAAAGTAGAGAGTAACAAGAACAAATAAACAATACAAAAAAAATCCAAAGTTTAAGATTTTAAAATGAATAATTTTTTACATCACTCTGAGATTAAGGTCTCTTTCACATGAACATGTTCGGCCGGGCTATGGCCAACAGACAGCTGGCCATACCGTGCAGGGTAGCGCTCATCACCCCTCCCCTCTCCATTGAGAGTGGCCACCGCTATAATATGGCATCATATAGGACATGTTCAATATTTTGCACAGCAGTGTCCACCCACCTACAACGACTGCCTAGGTCACAGTGCGGTGACACAAGTGCCATAGACATGGTGGTGTTACTTGGACACAAATTGTGCACCCATTGCACGACCACCATAGGTTTGTGTGTAAGGGGCCTAAAGGTTCTATTACTAGGTTGTATTTTAAATATATTTTCCCTTTGAAAAGTCAATACCTCTCAGTATCATCTATAGTATTTCAAAGTGGTCCAAAAGCTTTTGTAGGTCAAAAGCTTTCGGACCATATCTTGTTTACCATTCATTAATTCTGTTTTCTTGTTGCTGTCTTTACCTCTAATGAGCTGGTAAAGCCTGACTAGATTTATCTTATAGAGTCTATTCTTTTTACTAAGAATAAATTGGGACAGAGATCAATAAAGAAAATACTAGCAATGTCTATTAAAATCCTAATGTAAACCTTCTGCAATAAATCTGAAGCTTTAGTACATGAAGCCAGGTCAGTGCAAAAGTCTTTGGCCAAAATGAGATCCCTGCCTGTAGACGCTGCTGCCATACTCCCCCAGGCTCTTTGACAGCCTAATATTAATGAGCTGCAAGTGTGGGGAAGCATTCTGTTACAATGACACATCTCACAATGCAGACACCTGCTATGACAAACCTGAACACTGACAGTAATAGGAGTGTTTAGTGAAGAGAAAGGATGACTCTAATAGAGATGCCACTGCTGACATCAAGCTGCCGCTGTACAAGTCACAAACTTATTTCTTCTTTTTCTACTGGAACAGAAACTTGTGACTCTGGATTCCGTATCTGGCATATGTAAAGAGATATTAGTCACAGACTCTCCCCGAAATCCTTCTATTATAGCGGGTCATATTCACTTTAAATGTTTCTACTTGACTGACCCCATTGAGAAAATAACTGGTCATTTCTTAACTCAAAAAGTGTATGATTTCATCACTGTAAGATTAAAGTGAACCTGACACCAGGGACCTCATTTTCACTAAAGACCAGTTACACAAGCCCATCACACCTGCATTACAAATAGGACTTTCTGCTTTCTCTAAGAATTTGCATTAAATTATAATTGTGTTTTAACTTACCTTGTACCCTAACAAAATCCTCTGTGTTGTCCCAGGGGTTGGGCTTTGGTTTGGATGTATTTCAGAAAACAACATGTGACTTGTCTGTGCTGCAGACTCCTCAGCTCTCAGATCTCCTGTACAGCTCCTCTCTCTCCCACTGACATCAGCACCAGGGGGTGAGCTCTGTTTCTGTGAAGGAGCATAAAGGTGGAGCCTGGGAGCTGAAGAGTTAGCAGTACAGACATGTCACATGTGTAAATGCATCAAAACTAGAGCCCAACCCCTGGGACTAAAAAGAAGATTCTGTCAGGAAACCAGGTAACATATAACACACAATTAAATTGTATTGCACATGCTTAGAGAAAGCAGAAAGGCATATTTGCAATGCAGGTGTGATGGGCTGTAAGGCCTGTTTTTAGTGAAAATGAGGTCACTGGTGACAGGGTTCCTATAATGCTGAAAGGTGCCAAATTACTGCAGTTTAGAATTGGTCTTGTACTGTATTTTATGATATCAATATGGGTTTGTCTTTATTCAGGGCATGTTGTAATGATGTTGCATAATTGCCAATCTGTATTCTAAGCATATTCCCATTTCATTGATGCTGTCAATATCACATTGGCTCACCTAAGCTTCATTAGAATCATCTATAACTGATGGTGGTAAGTGGAGAAATGTGATAGTATAATCATTAACTATACTGCAATGCAGGGAACAGCAAGGTAGTAAGACTCTAGTGGCAGTAAAGGTGTAGTACTGCAAAGTCCGGATATATGGCTAAAAAGTAATGAAAAAATAATGTTTGAACAAAGATATATAATCAATTTTGTAAAATGTGTGTAACTTTGAAAGAAAAGGAATAAAGAGATAAAAAAACAGGTTTAGAGAATCCTAATAAATGGCAGCCGGACAGGTACATCAAGAGGACTCTGCCTACTTGATATATCCACTTCATCAGATGCCGAGGCATAATAAATTCCCCAGTAATATTGGTATTTATTGCTACATAGAGTTCTATTACAAAGCTGTAGAAGTTTTTTTCTTCTAAGAATTCTATTTTACTGACATAACAATAGTGTTTGTCTTTTTGTTTCTTTACCAAGTTGTGCTGGTGATTTACTTTGCATTTGAGATGATGACATGACTGAGCACTTTATAACTTCCCAGTGACAAAAGATGTATAAATATTTTCCTTACCCGTGACTTTCATTGCAGGAAAAATTAATAATCATAAAGATGTCAACGTATTCTTTGGACAGCGAACCTCCTCTAAAATATTCCAAATTCCTTTTTCTCCGCAACATATTGAAAAATTGTATGGCACACACACATAAATCTATATATTTGTGGCTACCTATTCTTTATAATTTTGATTTTAATATTTAACTTATTCACCGCCAACCATATTTTTCCTTATTGCAGAATCCAGAAACGCACAGATAAGGACAAAATAAAACCTTGTTTTGTTCCCTGAGTCTGTAAGCAATATGAAAGTAGAGTTATCTGAAGCAATTACAATATGGAGCATTCTTTACTGATAATGCTCAAATTCTACAGTTTCAGATCTTCTTTCATCTGCTAGAACAAGCCTTTATCTCCATGTGCCATTAATGTATCACAAAAGAACCAATTGACTTTGACTCGCACTAGATGTAATCCCAATGTAATGTTATGTAAAGTCACCCAAACAGCACCGATTTCTGAATTCTGAATACACTATGAACACAGAACCCAAAAACCGTATTAGAATTGGGGAAAATGTTGGAGTATATACTGAAAGGGTTTTGGATACTTTAAATATATAGCATTTGATTTAGGCATGTTCATGTTTTATGTTACAGAGAGAGACATAAACTTTCCATTAAAGGGGTTTTCCAGGAAGTTGCAATTGAATGGGTTCCTTTAGAAATAACAACTTAAAGGAAATCTTTCATCAAAATTTAGCATGAGAAAGCCGGGACACTTACTCTTAATCTTCTTATATCTACCATCCATGGCCTCGAAGAGCTTCTAATGTTCCTACCAGAGCCCCCCTGAGCTATAGCCTATGCTATGCTGATTTTAAAAATGGCTTTGTCAGCATTCTAAATCATTTCAGTACTTTATAAAACATTTCGTATTACCCAGCTCCCTGCCAGCAGCATGTGATGAGTCCCAGGGAAAGGGTGGGGGTGCAGGGGTTAGCTGAACTGCAGCAGCCTGGGTGCCTGTGCCTCATTCTCTTCTCCTCCACACTTATCCACCTCTCTCCCCTTGCACAAGACAGCAAGTGGGATGGTGTAGAGTCGGAAAAGAATGCATGAGGGGATTGAGACAGGTTTATAAAGTTTTTAAAGTTCTAAAATGATTTAAAATAGTAGCAGACATTTTTTAAATCAGCATAGCATAAGCTACTGGAACCTGTCACAAGCTAAAAATGACATTCCTGGTGACAGGTTCACTTTATAAAAAATAAACTCTGCAGAATGGCTCCCATACAATGCGGGCAGGAATATTGTGTTGTACCATCTGATTGCATTCTTTTGGGTTATAATAAGGCTTTTAAGGAGATCTTTAACAAAGCCAATAGAAAAGTTGTTCTGCTGCTCCATTCAGTACAACGGGAGTTTCGGAAAACCTGGCGATTTTCCAACTGTTTCATGCTATTGAATGTCATTCTGCTCCACCTGATCCTTCTGATCTTCATTCTCTGGATTGCTGGGATCCTGTCTTTGTGATCAGTGGGGGTCTCAGAAGTGGGTAGTTGATAACTTACTAACTTGGTACAACCCCTTAAATATCATTTTTCTGGTGACATATCCACCAGTAATATTTACCTGCCTATACAAAAATGCCCAAAGGATACAGAAAAACAGTCGTACAAAATCACGCCCCGGTAGCCGCTTAATTAAATTAACATATTAGGGCAATAAAGTTTATGCTACGCTAGCGGGGACGTGAGGATTAGCTCTAAAAAGGGCTATCCTCACGTCCCATACATCCACCTACCACCCGATCTACCTTTATAGGTAGATTCGTGGTGGTAGGTGCCCTTTAAAGTCTGCAGAGCAGCTACCGACTCAATCAGTCCCATTACCTTCATCCGAATGTTCAAACCTTTCCCTGACTGCAAACTTTTTGACCAATTTTTTAGGTTAGAAAGTGTGGGCATCTGTAAACACTTTGAGCAGGTCTAGCGTTTGTTTTTCAAGATATTTTTTTTTCTATTCGCTGGAGAATTTCAGATTTCTTTTGAAAACTATATCTTTTGCTTTGCTTTACTTTGGTGACCCAATAAATTGACATTTCTAGGAGCTTCTATGAATTCTATTTATGAGTTTTCTAGCTTTTCCTTTTTTCTTATGTCATCTTCTGTTGGGAGAGCACCTTGCATCACATTAGAAGACAGTAAGCAGTGTCTGGGGCAGTAAAACACAGCTCCCATCATTCATTCCAAGCCTGTATTTTATAGCAGCACTAAACTCTATCGTTCTGGTGGAACATCATCACAGACTGTCAGAAGCACCGGAAACGCACTGAATTCACATATTTGCTTCACCAACCTAAAGAATAATAAGAATATCTCAATGTTTTGGTTACTTAATATACAAATGATACAATATCTTCGGTGGAAATATTGTTAATTAATCCTTATTTATGAATGTTTTTGGCAGATTTAATATTACAAATGTGCCACAATTATGGCTAAACTTACAACACAAAAATCTGTCCTGCATGCAGTACATCACACTTATTATACGTTTTTCCAACCTTACCCCCCTATTCTTCTAATGGCTTACATTATCTAACTAAAGTAAGTGCACCTCCCACATTTGTGGAAATATTTTAGATCTTTTCATGGGACCACATCTACAAGTATAATATATGTAACATAGTCAGTGTACAGCTACCATAACAGTGTAAACGTGGTGTATCCTCAAAAAATGTTCTCCTCTATAGTGGTTTACACAATAAAAATCATTTTGTAACCTCTTACTTTGCAATTTTAGTCAGATTTATTGCTGTTTTAGCTCCTCTAACTCGGTGATGGTCAATGTTAGATTCAGCGTTCTGGGCAGGGATTATGAAGAAAATTCATGAGATGCTGTGTGCTGACAATGTACTTAGGTTATCATGGTACAGGATTTAGCTACACTTTTATTTAAATTCTGAAGATTCTACTTATATCTAATAGAAAAAGAGAGATGAGAAAGATCAGTCATGAGATGGATATAAGACACAATTCATACTCAGCTTTGCTACCTTATCTATAAAACACATAATCAGCACTGCTATGCCCCCCTCCCATTGGATCAAAAGCTTATCTTGTCTGTAGAGCACATCTCCTCAGCGTGCTGGACAGGAAAGGCCTCTGTCTATAGTGCTCTCTGACTCTTGCTCCAAGGCAGAAGAATATTCCTGATCATAGTCAGGAGCTTATGGTTGGAGCAAGGGACAACCAAACTGTAAATACTAGGCCTGATAGAGACAGGTTGGAATTACATCATAGTATCATCATAGTATATAAGGCCTGAAAAAGACGCAAGTCCATCAAGTCTAACCTTTAAGAATTAAATAAATGTTTTATCCCCATAACCCGATATTTTTTCACTCCAGAAAGGCATCCAGGCCTCTCTTGAACATGTACATTGAGTCCACCATAATAACCTCCTGCGGCAGAGAGTTCCACAGTCTCACTGCCCTTACAGTAAAGAACCTTTGTCTATGTTGATGGTAGAATCGCCTCTCTTCTAGGCGTAGAGGATGCCCCATTGTCCTGGTCTCAGGCCTAGGTATAAAAAGATCTTTGGAGAGATCCTTGTTCAGGTATTTGTACATTGTCATGAGGTCTCCCCTCAGTCATCTTTTTTCTAAACTGAATGATCCCAAATTTATCTGCTTTTTACAGGATTTATTTTTCTATCTATAATTCTGTAATGCCTCACAGCTACCTTCACATATTAGCACCTTAAATGCCTTATCTTTCTCGCTTATTGCTTTCCTTACAAGACTAGTTAGCCACATTGGCCTTTTCTTGTTCCTCCGATGCTTTTTTCCATATGGTATGTGTTTCTCACAGGACTTTTTAGAATATATGAGAAAAATTCCCATTTTTGGGGGAGCTTTTGTCTTTGAGAACATTGTCCCAGTTTATGCCTATAAGGTTTTCCCTTAGTTGCTGAAAATTTTCCCTCCTGAAGTTTAGAGTGTTGGTTGCCCCTCCACTAACCCTCTTAGTAAAGCGTAATACAAAGTCAATGATATTATGATCACTATTATCCAGGTTCCCAATTTTGATACCCTATCAGGTCTGTTGGTTAAAATAAGGTCCAGCAGTGTCCCCTCTCTTGTTAGCTCCAGGACTAGTTGCTACAGGTAATTGTCTTTTGTTGTCGACAAAAACCTGCTACCTTTGAAGGACCTGTAGGTTTCTGCCTCCCAGTCGATATCTGGGTAATTGAATTCCCCCATGATAAGTACTTCACCATGCGTTGAAGCTGCATCCATTTGACTTATCAGCATTTCCTCTGCTGCCTCCATTATATTTGGGGTCTTATAACAAACCACTAGTAATATTTTCTTATTCTTTTTCCCTCCCCTTATCTCCACCCATAGAGACTCCACATTTCCATTTCAAGCTTAACTGTAAAGTTATAGTGATTTCACCAAATTATTATATGTGATTCCTCCTTTAAAAACAAATAGAATGATGTCTACTTTGTGCTGCTTGCCCTTTTCTTTCCAAAGTTATGACATTCTTTCTATGTCTGTGCTGTGCTGTGTAAGCACTAAGGGTTAATAGCTTATCTACACAGATCAAAGTGGTGGAGGGGAGCAGCATATGGTGCAGAGAGAGACAGAAAAAGTTCTGTAGAATCAGACTGGGATGAAGAGACTGATAGATGACAGGGGAGAACCTTTACCTCACTATTCTGTGCAGGAGACATCTGCATTCACACATTCAAACAAAAAAAAGAAAAGGTGACAATGAATGGACTTTCAATTTCAATAATTTATTTAGAAAAAGGAAGACACATTTCAAGGGTGAACTGCCCTCTTCTTTAGATTCAGAGTGCTATTCTTTCTGTGTCTTGGCATCCACTCGGGTAGACCTCGTGGTCTCTTAATTTCCATACACTGTACAGTGACTCTGCTAAGTATTGCAGATGGACTAAGCTCCATCCAGATTACCTGACAAATATAGATGACATCACTGGCTGTAAAGTTGAAGCGTGGGTCTAGGTATTGGACCCCCACCAATTTGGTTAGGATCTCTTAGCCACGCATATGTCATCAATTTTTAAAACCCAGAATATCCCTTTAAGATTGCTAGGAATTCTCCAGTTCCTCTGAACCTAATGAAGGAGAAAGCTAGCGATTTTGCTCCATAGGAAAGTACTGAGGTTACAGTAATGCTGTACTATCAAGCTCTGGTTTAAGACAAAACCAAAGCGCATACACATCTGTAATGGAGCAAAGCTAAAAAATTCTCAGCCGTCCCATAGTGAAAAAGTAAAGAACAGCAGCTGCTTCTTTGTGACTTTTCAACTAGAATTCCAGGTTTAGTCCACATAAATGTATCTACCTCCGGTCATGGTTTGAATGGTAAAAAGGCATTAACATGACAATTGTAGAATTTGTGCATGAAAATATTACAGTGATTTGTAGCACAGTTGGTTCATGATGTTCTGCATTTCCTGCTGTTTTGAATGCAAATACAAGACGGTTATGGATGGTTTGGAAAAACAAGTTACACATCCCTAAAAGAGACGGTTATGGATGGTTTGGAAAAACAAGTTACACATCCCTAAAAGGAAGTTACAATTTCAAGCACTTCAAAATATTACATAGTCAAAATGTTTCCATATATTATCATTGCAATGACCTGCTGTAGGAGAAGTGTAACATATACGGTATCCACTAATACCTACTGGTTAACATACTAAGCGATGTGGCATTTGTTGCATCCTGGCCTTGCATATAAGATTTAAATGGAACATAAAACTATTTTTATCCTTCTATTTTCTGTCCATTATTAATGGGTTTTGTCCATGAAATACAATTCTCAAATCTCAATCCCCAGTGATGTTTACACAATAAAGATCATTTTTAAACAATTAACTTTACAATTTTACTCAGTTTTATTGCTCTTTTAGCTCCTTTCACTCAGTGATAGTCAGTGTAAGATTCCAGAGTGTGGAGTGTGGGGAGAGTGTGGCGGGGACAAGCAGGGGCATACAGTATAATAGGCGTATTAGAATCTCTTACCTGATGGTGGTAAGTGGAATGACTAAATGGATGAACTACGTAAAAGAAAAAAAATTAAATCAATTAACTAAAATACTGCAAAATGCAGGAAAAAACCGCGCAGGTAGATACAAGACTACACAATAGTGTCAAGCAAAGATTGTAGTACTGCAAAGCCGGATATTGCTAAAAATAATAATAATGAAATTAGCACGTTGGTGACAACGTAACAAAAGTACGAATGGCAACGCAAGGCAAATGGCAGACCTCCAGTACCAGAAACAAGAGTGCCAAAGAGTATCCCATGAAAGAGAAATACATCTCCCCCCCGATCACAGAAGATAAAAACCCAAGTCATACAATAATAGAAAACACATTAGGTTTATAGAAGGGGATGAAGGGGTTGGGGGGGGGGGGGGGATAATGTTTGAACAAAGGTCATATAATCAATTTTGTAAAATGTGTGTATCTTTGAAAGACAAGAATAAAGAGATAAAAAAAGGTGTTAGAGCCTAATAAATGGCAGCCTTACAGGTACATCAAAGGACTCGCCTACTTGATATATCCACTTCCCAGATGCCGAGGCATAATACATTCCCCATTAATATTTGGTATTTATTGCTACTAGAGTTCTAGTTACAAAGCTGTAGAAGTTTTTTTCTTTCTTCTAAGAAGTCATTTACTGACATAACAATAGTGTTTGCTCTTTTTGTTCTTTTACGCAAGTGTGCTGGTGATTTACTTTGCATTGATATGGATGACATGACTTAGAACTTTATTAACTTCCAGGGACAAAGATGTATAATATTGCCTTACCCGTGCTTTCCTTGCAGGAAAAATTAATATCAAACGAATGTCACTATCTTTGGACAGGTGAACCTCCTCTCGAAATATTCCAAATTCCTTTTTTTTCCACAACATTTGAAAAATTGGAATGACCGCACACACATAAATCTATATCGTGTGGCTACCTATTCTTTAAATTTTGATTTTAATATTTCAAACTTATCACCGCCCCCAGATTTTTCCTTATTGCAAAATCAGAAACGCACAGATAAGGACAACATAAAACCTTGTTTTGTTCACTGATCCCTGTAGCATATTAAAGTAGAGTTAATCTGAAGCAATTACAATAGGCGCATTCTTTACTGATCATGCTCAAATTCTACAGTTTCAGATCTTCTTTATCCTTCTAGAACAAGCCCTTTATCCTCCATGTGCCATTAATGTATCACAAAAGAACCAATTGACTTTGACTCGCACTAGTTTAATTCCCAATGTAATGTTATGGTAAAGTCACCACCCAAAACGCAACCGATTTCTGATCTGAATACAACTTGAACACAGAAACCCAACAACCGTAGTAGAAGATTGGAAAAATTTGGAGTATATATTTAAATGTGTTTGGATACTTTAAATATCTAGCAAATTTGATTTAGGCATGTTTCATTTTTTATGTTACAAGAAGACTAAATTCCATTACAGGGTTGTCCAGAAGTTGCATTGAATGGTTCCTTTGAAATACAACTTAAAGGGAAATCTTTCATCAAAAATTTAGCATGAGAAGTGGGACACTTTCTTAATCTTCTTATCTACCCTCCTGGCCTCGAAGGCTTCTAATGTTCCACCAAGCCCCCCCCCTGAGCTATAGGGCCTATGCTAATGCTGATTTTAACAATGGCTATGGTCAGCATTCTAATCATTTCAGTTTTTATACACATTCGTTGACCAGCTCCCTGCCAGCAGCAGTGTGATCCCATGGAAAGGGTGGTGGTGAGGGGTTAGCTGCACGTGCAGCAAGCCTGGGTGCCTGTGCTCTCATTCTCTTCTTCCTCCACACTACATCCACTCCCTTGCCCAAGACGGGAATTGGATGGTGTAAGTGGGAAAGATGCATGAGGGGATTGAGACCGTGTTTATAAATTTTTTAAAAGTTCTAAAATGATTTAAAAATAGTGGCAGAAAAAGACAATTTTTTAAATCAGCATAGCATAAGCTTACTGAAACCTGTCACAAGCTAGAAGACCTTCCTGGTGACGAAGGCTCCCATTACAATGGCGGCAGGAATATTGTGTTGTACCAATCGATTGCATTCTTTTGGGTTATAAAAGGTTTTAAGGAGATTTCTAACAAAGCATAGAAAGTTGTTCTGGCTGTCCATTCAGTACAAACGGCGGAGTTTCGGAAAACCTGGGCGATTTTTCCAAACTGTTTCATGCTATTGAATGTTCCATTCTGTCTCCACCTGTTCCTTATGATCTACATTTCTGGAGTGGCTGGATCTGTCTTTGTGATATAGTGGGGGTACTCAGAAGGTTGGGTAGTTTGATAACTTACTAATGGTACACAAAACCCCTTAAATATTCATTTTTCTGGTGTGACATAATCCCACCAGTGTATATTTACCTGCCTATCACAAAAATGCCCACAAGGATACAAAAAAAACAGTCTACAAAATCACGACCCGGTTAGCCGCTTAATTAAATTACATATAGGGCAATAAAGTTAATGCTACGCTATTCGGGCGGTTAGGATTGCTCTAAAAAAGGGCTATCCTCACGTATACATCCCCTCCCACCAATCTAACCTTAAGTAAAGGTAGATCGTGGTGGTAGTGCCCTTTAAAGTCTGTCAGCAGCTGACCGACTAATCAGTCCCATTAATCTTATATTACCCTTCATCGAATGTCAAACCTTTCCCTGACTGCAAACTTGTTTGACACATTTTTTTAGGTAGAAAGTGTGTGGCATCTGTTCAACATTGAGCAGGTCTAGCGTTTGTTTTTCAGATATTTTTTTTCTATTCGCTGGAGAATTTCAGATTTCTTTGAAAACTTATCTTTTTGCTTTGCTTACTTGGGGTGACCCATAAACTTGGACCTGTTCTAGGAGCTTCTATGAATTCTATTATTGAGTTTTCTTAGTCTTGTTCTCCTTTTTTCTTAGTCATATTCTGTTGGGAGAAGCACCTTGCATATCATTAGAAGACAGTAGCAGTGTTGGGGCGTAAAACACAGCTCCATCATTCATCCAAGCCTGTATTTTATAGCAGCCACTAAACTCTATCGTTCTGGTGGTAAACATCATCACGACTGTGGACAGCACGAAACGAATGAATGCCATATTTGCTTCACCAACACTAAAGAATATAAGAAATATCGAATGTTTTGGTTACTTATATACAAATGATCACAATATCTTCGGTGGAATATGTTAATTGAATCCTTATTGATGAATGTTTTTGCAATTAATATTGGCAAATATGCCACAATTAATGGCTACTTACAAAACACCAAAAATCTTCCTGCATTGCAGTACATCACACTTATTATAGGTTTTTCAACCTTACCCCCCCTATTCTTCTAAGGCTTACCTTATGAATAAGAGTAAGTGCACCTCCCACATTGTGGAATGAATATTTTATATTCTTTCATGGGACAAAAAAACATACAAGATAGATATATGTAACATATAGTGTACAGCTACCATAAACGTGTAAATGTGGTGTGTCTCAAAATATCTCCAACCAAAGTTGAAAGTCTCCATCTTAGTGGCTTACACAATAAGGTACTTTGGTAACCTTTTACTTTGCAATTTTGTCAATTTAATTCTGTTTTAGCTCTCAAACTCGGTGATGGTCCATGTTAGATTCATCGTTCTGGGCAGATGGATTATGAAGAAGAAAAGTCATGAGAGCTGTGTGCTGACAATTTACCTAGGTTATCAATGGTACAGGATTTAGCACACTTTTATTTAAACGGGTCTACTACAATAGAAAGGGGTCAATTATTTAGATAGGGAAAAAGATAAAAGATCAGTCATGAGATGGATATAAGACTGACAATTCATATCGCATTTGCTACCTTATCTATACAAACCATCATCCATATGCTATGCCCCCCTCCAGGATAAAGCTTATCTGTGTCTGTATAGAGCACATACTCTCAGCCGTGCTGGACAGTGAAGGGGCCCTCCTATAGGTGCTCTCTGACGCTTGCCTTCCAAGGCCGAAGAATATTCCTATCATAGTCAGAGCTTATGGTTGGAGCAAGGGACAAAAACCAACTGTAAATACTAATGCCTGATAGAGACAGTTGGAATTACATCTGTGACATGTTGTTTATGCTAATACCAGTGCATTAGAGATTGTGCTATTTTGGTATTCTGAGTATATTTCATAGTTCATCATAGTATATAAGCCTAAAAAAGCACGCAAGTCCTCAATCCAACCTTATAGAATGTAAATAAATGTTTTACCCCATAACCGTCGTGATAGTTTTTTCACTCCAGAAAGGCATCCCAGGCCTCTCTTGAAAATTTACATAGAGTTCCCACATAACCACTCCTCGGCAGGAGCTTCCTTAGTCTCACGCCCTTACTATAAGAATCCTTTGTCTATGTTGTGTAGAATCGCCTCCCTCCTCTAGGCGTTAGGGAGTGCCCCTTGTTTTTCTGGTCTCATAGCCTAGGTATAAAGATATTTGGGATGATTCCTTGTACTGGTCGTTCAGTGTAGTTGTCCAGTTGATGAGGTCTCTCTCCCCTCAGTCATCTTTTTTCTTAAACTGAATGGATCCAAATTTATTATGCTTTTTTACGGATTTATTTTTCTATCTATGAATTCTGTAATGCTCACAGCTATGACTCACATATTAGCACTTAATGCCTTACATCTTTCTCGCTTTATTGCTTTCCTAAGCCTAGTTAGGCCACATTGGCTTTTTCTGTTTCCCTCTGATGCTTTTTCTCCATATGGTATGTGGTTTCTCACAGAACTTTTTTAGAATATATGAGGAAAATTCCATTTTTGGGGAGCTTTTGTATTGTAACATGTCCCAGTTTTTGCTGTAAGGTTGTTCTTCTTAGTTTGCTGAAACTTTTCCCTCCTGAAGTTTAGATTGTTGGGTGCCCCTCCACTAAACCTCTTAGTACAGCGTAATACAAAGTTTTAAGATATTGATGATACATTATCCAGGGGGTTCCCATTTTGGATACCCTATCAGGTCTGGTGTGTTAAAATAAGGTCGAGCATGTTGCCCCCTCTCTTGTTAGCTCCAGGAATAGTGGCACAGGGTAATTGTCTTTCGTTGTCGACAAAAAAACCTGCTTTACCTTTGAAGACCTACCCTGTAGATTTCGTGCCCCCCCGCAATATCGTGGTAAGTGAACTTCCCCATGTAGAGTACTTCCCCATGCTTTGAAGCCGACACCATTTGACTTATTGGGTCGCATTCCTCTGCTGCCTCAATTATATTTGGGGTGCTAGTAATATTTTCTTTTTGTGTTCCCCTCCCTTAACTGTAAAGTTATAATGATTTATAAACTTATAATAAATCATGATTATAAAGTGAGTATAAAGTAATTATATATGATATATTTCATTGCAATGACCTGCTGTAGGAGACGTGAAAATATATACGGTAATCCACTATTCTACTGGTAATATACTAAGCGTGTTGCATTTGGTGCATCCTGGCCTGCAATATAAGATTTAAATGGAACATAAAAACTATTTTTATCCGTTCTATTTTCTGTCACTTAGTATGGTTTTGTCCATGAATACATTCTCAATACTCAATACCCAGTGTGTTACACAATAAAGATCATTTTTAAAACAATTAACTTTGGCAATTTTACTCAGTTTTGATTGCTCTTTTTAGCTCCTCCTTCAGTGATAGTCAGTGTAAGATTCCAGAGTGTGGAGTGTGGGGAGAGTGTGGCGGGGACTCTCTAAGCAGACTCTTAATATTTCTTCTAGTTCTGTGAGCTGACAATGTGCTTGGATTATTATGGTACAGGTTAATATCCACTTTCATTTAGCTTCTGAACATAGTGCTAGTATCTTACACATAGAAAGAGAGATGAGATGATGAGATCCATGAGATGTATCTTACATATGACATTCTCCCCTCTGCTATCACAGCCATTACATGCTGTCCGATCTGCCGATATACCGCCCTCCCCCTGCATAAAGATCTTCCCTGCCTGTAACTTGTAGCTTTACTCTCCTCACGATGTGTTGCTGTTTGCCAGCAGGTATAAGTGGAGAAACTTTACTAAGGGCTTTGCACCAGATTTCTGAGGGACTTTGCACATGCTTTCACAGGTATTTAGGAAGTGTCAGTGCCGCTATTGTGTCGCATGCAAGCCTTTTGTGGCGTAGCTGTGCTAGCCTCCATGTAACACAAATTAGGGGGCGTTCCCTCACTCAGTCGGACCGAGTGCCATATTTATCAGGCAAAGTCAATATCTGGGTAATTGAATTCCCCCATGATAAGTACTTCCCCATGCTTTGAAGCCGCATCCATTTGACTTATCAGCATTTCCTCTGCTGCCTCAATTATTTTTGGGGTCTAGTAATATTATCTTTTTTTTTTCCTCCCCTTATCTCCACCCATAGAGACTCCACATTTTCATTTCAAGCTTAACTGTAAAGTTATAATGATTTTACCAAATTATTATATGTGATTCCTCCTTTGAAAACAAATAGAATGATGTCTACTTTGTGCTGCTTGCCCTTTTCTTTCCAGAGTTATGGCATTCTTTGTATGTCTGTGCTGTGTAAGCACTAAGGGTTAATAGTTTATCTACACAGAGCAAAGTGGTGGAGGGGAGCAGCATATGGTGCAGAAAGAGACAGAGAAAGTTCTGTAGAATCAAAAGGTGACAATGAATGGACCTTCAATTTCAATAATTTATTTAGAAAAAGGAAGACACATTTCAAGGGTGAACTGCCCTCTTCTTTAGATTCAGAGTGCTGTTCTTTCTGTGTCTTGGCATCCACTCAGGTATACCTTGTGGTCTCTTAATTTCCATACACTGTACAGTGACTCTGTTAAGAATTGCAGATGGACTAAGCTCCATCCAGATTACCTGACAAATAAAGATGACATCACTGGCTGTAAAGTGGAAACATGGGTCTAGGTATTGGACCCCCACCAATTTGGTTAGGATCTCTTAGCCAAGGATATGTCATCAATTTTTAAAACCCACAATATCCCTTTAAGATTGCTAGGAATTCTCCAGTTCCTCTGAACCTAATGAAGGAGAATACACACATCTTATGCTGATCACAATGATTTCCACCATGTCAGAAAGCTAGCGTTTTTTGCTCCATAGGAAAGTACTGAGGTTACAGTAATGCTGTGCTATCAACCTCTGGTTTAAGACAAAACCAAAGCTCATACACTTCTGTAATGGAGCAAAGCTAAAAAATTCTCAGACGTCCCATAGTGAAAAAGTAAAGAACAGCAGCTGCTAGCAACTAGAATTCCAGGTTTAGTCCACATAAATGTATCTACCTCCGGTCATGGTTTGAATGGTAAAAAGGCATTAACATGACAATTGTAGAATTTGTGCATGAAAATATTACAGTGATTTGTAGCACAGTTGGTTCATGATGTTCTGCATTTCCTGCTGTTTTGAATGCAAATACAAGACGGTTATGGATGGTTTGGAAAAACAAGTTACACATCCCTAAAAGGAAGTTACAATTTCAAGCACTTCAAAATATTACATAGTCAAAATGTTTCCATATATTATCATTGCAATGACCTGCTGTAGGAGAAGTGTAACATATACGGTATCCACTAATACCTACTGGTTAACATACTAAGCGATGTGGCATTTGTTGCATCCTGGCCTTGCATATAAGATTTAAATGGAACATAAAACTATTTTTATCCTTCTATTTTCTGTCCATTATTAATGGGTTTTGTCCATGAAATACAATTCTCAAATCTCAATCCCCAGTGATGTTTACACAATAAAGATCATTTTTAAACAATTAACTTTACAATTTTACTCAGTTTTATTGCTCTTTTAGCTCCTTTCACTCAGTGATAGTCAGTGTAAGATTCCAGAGTGTGGAGTGTGGGGAGAGTGTGGCGGGGACAATAGCCGCGATCGGTGCAACAACCCCCACCTCTGTATGAAGAGGACTCAGCCCGTGAGCCCTCTTCATACATCCCTTAAGGGGTTAATGGGTTTTGTCCATGAAATAAAATTCTCAAATCTCAATCCCCAGTGATGTTTACACAATAAAGATCATTGTTAAACACCTTACTTTACAATTTTACTCAGTTTTATTGCTCTTTTAGCTCCTTTCACTCAGTGATAGTCAGTGTAAGATTCCAGAGTGTGGAGTGTGGGGAGAGTGTGGCGGGGACTCTCTAAGCAGACTCTTAATATTTCTTCTAGTTCTGTGAGCTGACAATGTGCTTGGATTATCATGGTACAGGTTAATATCCACTTTCATTTAGCTTCTGAACATTGTGCTAGTATCTGACACCTAGAAAGAGAGATGAGATCCATGAGATGTATCTTACACATGACATTCTCCCCTCTGCTATCACAGCCATTGCATGCTGTCCGATCTGCCGATTTACCGCCCTCCCCCTGTATAAAGATCTTCCCTGCCTGTAACTTGCAGCTTTACTCTCCTCACGATGTGTTGCTGTTTGCTAGCAGGAATAAGTGGAGAAACTTTACTAAGGGCTTTGCGCCAGCTTTCTGAGGGACTTTGCACATGCTTTCACAGGTATTTAGGAAGTGTCAGTGCCGCTATTGTGTCGCATGCAAGCCTTTTGTGGCGTAGCTGTGCTAGCCTCCATGTAACACAAATTAGGGGGCGTTCCCTCACTCAGTCGGAACGAGTGCCATATTTATCAGGCAATGTATGTCACACACCCTATGTTAAAGGGTTGATGAACTCTGTTGGGCCAGTGCAGGGAAGCGGATTCATGATTTCTGGTGCACGTTCTTTATTAATCGGTCGCACCAAGGATTATACATGGGCAGAGCACTTATAATAAAGTTTCTGACTTAGTAAATGTGCCCCAGTTTGTGTGTGAGCTCCTCCTGGAATACAAGGGTAGACAGAAGAACAATGGGGCAAATTTACTTACCCGGCCCATTCGCGATCCAGCGGCGCGTTCTCTGCTCTGGATTCGGGTCCGGCCGGGATTCATGAAGGCAGTTCCTCCGCCGTCCACCAGGTGGCGCTGCTGCGCTGAAAATCATCTTCACGCGCCGGAATGCACCACCTCGGACCAGGTGAAGGTAAGCGGTCCCCAAGCGACACTTTTTCGGTTTTTCCCCCCCCCCCTTTGTGAGACCTGCAAACGCTCATAATAAAAAAAAGTCAAATTAACCCCAAAAGGCACAAAGTGGCAAAGTTTCGCCCCCTCCGGGACTTCCTTCTGTAAATAGATTTTCCTGAAGTCGTCAAATCATCACCTTGATGTCGCCAGATGCTTCATACTGATTGGACGACTATAGTGTAGTGTGTACAGGTAAGTGATTATTATAGGCTCAGAGCATCACTTACCTCCATGTTCTAGTTCCTACAGTCTACTGATTCTTACAGGAAGACGAGTCCTCCATAATAAATATATACAAATTAGAAACATTGTAAACTTCTAAAATGTTGCTTTTATATGTTGCAAAGTATGAATGAAAAAGTATGAAGATGCCATTTGATCCTGGTGACTTTTGCAAGCAACTTTTTGTTCCAGTTGGTTTGCAGCTCTGAAGCAAAGAAATGGGCAGTATGGTGGCTCAGTGGTTAGCACTATAGTCTTGAAGCATGGTGGCTCAGTGGTTAGCACTATAGCCTTGAAGCATGGTGGCTCAGTGGTTAGCGCTATAGCCTTGCAGCATGGTGGCTCAGTGGTTAGCACTATAGCCTTGCAGCATGGTGGCTCAGTGGTTAGCACTATAGCCTTGAAGCATGGTGGCTCAGTGGTTAGCTGAATAGCCTTGCAGCATGGTTGCTCAGTGGTTAGCTGAATAGCCTTGCAGCATGGTTGCTCAGTGGTTAGCACTACAGCCTTGCAATGCTGGGGTTCAAGCCCCAGGGTCAACATCTGCAAAGTGTTTGCATGTTCTCTCCGTGTTTACGTGGCTTTGAGACACATGATACAGTATTATTTATATTGATCTTACAATTCTTTAGGGGCAGCAGAATGGCTCAGTGGTTAATGTTGCAGCCTTGCAGAGCTGGGAACCTGGGTACAAGTCCCAGGGTCAACATCTGCAAAGAGTTTGTATGTTTTCTCCGTGTTTGTGTGGGTTTTCTCCGGGTCCTCCGGTTTCCTCCCACACTCCAAAACATACTGGTAGGGTGATTAGATTGTGAGCCCCATTGGGACAGGGACTGATTTGACAAACTCTGTAATCTGTGTGCACTATATAAATAAAGGAATTATTATTATTTTATTTTTGAGACACAAGTTACAGTACTATTTATACACATTACAGGGTTTTATTTTGCTACACTTTAGAGTACAAATTATACTATAACGTGTCTCAAAATAAAATATCACAATTGGGAAGTAGGAGTTTTCCTTGCGGAGACTTTGCCAATTAAGGCGGCCTTGCAGGTGTGTGGAGACTTACAGCCATTGATGCTCCACTAGGGGATTCTGGGAAATATGCACACAATGGGGCAGATTTACTTACCCGGCCCATTCGCGATCCAGCGGCGCGTTCTCTGCTCTGGAATCGGGTGCGGCCGGGATTCATGAAGGTAGTTCCTCCGCCGTCCACCAGGTGGCGCTGCTGCGCTGAAAATCATCTCAACGCGCCGGAATGCACCGAGCGAGACCAGGTGAAGGTAAGCGCTCCCCAAGCGACACTTTTTCGGTTTTTAAATGCGGCGGTTTTTCCGAATACGTCGGGTTTTCGTTCGGCCACGCCCCCCAATTTCCGTCGCGTGCATGCCCGGGGCAATTCAGGTGCAATCGGCGCAAATCGGAATTATTCGGGTAACACGTCGGGAAAACGCGATTCGGGCCCTTAGTAAATGACCCCCAATATATTTTCCAGTATGGGATTGGGAACACAATTCCTCTATTACTGTATCAGGTGTAGAAATAATACTGTAACATTTTATGAGTTTATTTGCACCTGCTGCTGCATGTACCTAACTACTTCATTATTTTATACACTTACCTATAGTCCAATTCTTACTTAGGCTTAGACTCCAGTATAGGAAAGCCATCGGATCCTGGTGGCTTCTTCAATTTGCTCCTGTGTTGTTCTGTCTTTATTACACTTCTAATGATTAAGCTGTACAGCAGAGCAATGGTTAACCCATTCGGGTCCATTTCTGGTTTAGGTTCATCTTCCTCTTTTGGACCTCTTGCTGTCATTCTGATGATTCCTTGCAATATCAGTAAAATTCTATTATGTATTGAGCCCCACTGTGATACATCACATCACTACGATGGTATCATTCTTACATTTTGATAGAAAGCTCATAATATACATTATTATATACTAATATACACAAAGACTGTGGATGCCACGTGATCCTGGTGGCTTTTGTATAAATGGATTCCTGGTTCTGATCAGCTTCTTTCATGTTCTATCTGCACGTAAATATTCATCTCTGCAGCAAAGTAATGGTCAACGCTTTCTAATATTGGGCTCTGGAACTATGGCGCAGTATCTGTTAGATTGTTAGTTAGAGATACAACGGGTGAGTAGATATATTATAACATAACATAAGACATAAGTGTCAGGTAATGATTAGAGATGAGCGAGTATACTCGTCCGAGCTTGATGCTCGTTCGAGTATTAAGGTACTCGAGACGGCTCGTTGCTCGAGTGTAAGATTCCAGAGTGTGGAGTGTGGGGAGAGTGTGGCGGGGACAATCTAAGCAGACTCTTAATATTTCTTCTAGTTCTGTGAGCTGACAATGTGCTTTGATTATCATGGTACAGGTTAATATCCACTTTCATTTAGCTTCTGAACATTGTGCTAGTATCTTACACATAGAAAGAGAGATGAGATGATGAGATCCATGAGATGTAACTTTACTTTTAGGGCTTTGCGCCAGCTTTCTGTGGGACTTTGCACATGCTTGCACAGGTATTTGGGAAGTGTCAGCGCCGCTATTGTGTCGCATGCAAGCCTTTTGTGGCGTAGCTGTGCTAGCCTCCATGTAACACAAATTAGGGGGCGATCCCTCACTCAGTCGGACCGAGTGCCATATTTATCAGGCAATCGGGAAGCGGATTCATGATTTCTGGTGCACGTTCTTTATTAATCGGTCGCACCAAGGATTATACATGGGCAGAGCACTTATAATAAAGTTTCTGACATTCTTAGTAAATGTGCCCCACTTTGTGTGGGAGCTCCTCCTGGAATACAAGGGTAGACAGAAGAACAATATGTCTGCCAAAACTAAACTCAGAGATCCTGGGTCGGGTCTAGGGGAAACCAAAATTGTCAACACCAGGACTGAGACAGGTTGGAATTGTATTTGTGAAATGCTGTATTTTTGTTGATTACATTGAATTAGAGAATGTGTTAGATTTGATGGCAAACCAACCACAATAGTCACCACTGAATAGGAGCACACACAAGCCCATTATCAAACCATCATCAATTACATACTTGAGTTTATAAGACAAATATCTTTATTAACCCCTTAACGACTTGGCCTTTTTTAGTTTTTTCACTTCCATTTTTCACTCACCACCTTCAAAAATCTATAACTTTTTTATTTTTGCACATAAAGAGCTATGTGATGGCTTATTTTCTGTGTAACAAATTACACTTCATAGTGACGGTATTTAATATTCCATGCCGTGTACTAGGAAGCGGGAAAAAAATTCCAAATGCAGTGAAAATGGTAAAAAACCACATTTGCGATGTTTTCTTGTGGGCTTGGATTTTACAGTTTTCACTGTGCGCCCCAAATGACATGTCTACTTTATTCTTTGGGTCGGTGCAATCTCGTGGATACCAAATTTGTATAGGTTTTATAATGTTTTCATACATTTAAAAAAATTAAAACCTCCTGTACAAAAATTTTCTTTTGGATTTTGCCATCTTATGGCGCCAATAACTTTTTCATACTTTGGTGTATGGAGCTGTGGGTAGTGTCGTTTGTTGCGAATTTTGATGGCGGTTTCATTGCTCTAATTTTTAGGACTGTGCGACCTTTTGATTATTAATTTTTTTAGATTTTTCAAAATGGCAAAAAAATGGCATTTTTCGACTTTGGACGCTATTTTCCGTTACGGCGTTAAACGCAGTGAAAAAACATTATTATATTTTGATAGACATTTTCGGACATGGCAATACCTAATGTGTTTATGATTTTTACTGTTTATTTATATTTATATCAGTTCTAGGGAAAGGGGGGTGATTTGAATTTTAGAGTTTTTTTATTATAATTTTTTTTTAACTTTTTTTAATTTTTACTTTTACTATTTTTCAGACTTCCAAGGGTACTCTAACCCTAGTTTGTCTGATCGATCCTACCACATACTGCAGTATGGCAGTATATGTGGATTTTACTCCCCATTTATTACAATTAGCACATTGTAATGAATGGGTTAAAACGAAGTAGCCTCGGGTATTCGGAACACCCGTGGCTACCATGACGACGGATCGGCGCTCCCCGTGATGTCATCGGGGAGCGGCGATCCACGGCAAGATGGCGCCGGCCATGCGCTGCCGTCTTTTTTATGCCGCTGGCAGCATTGCCAGTGGCGATCGAGGTGAGAACACCCGGGACCCGGCTAGTACGACGCGCGTCAGGAAGGGGTTAATGATCAATAATACCCAATAATGTCCACTGTACTCAACTGTACTAAATAAACTCCTAGGGGCTTTTAAGTCTGGACATTTTACGTGCCTTTTTTTGTTTTGTCTGATTTTTCTTAGTGGTTGATATACCAGTCTCGAAGTTATTCTTTTATTTTTTTTTTTATTTAAGTCACTTAAATATGTACACCTGCTTAGGACCGGAGTTTATTTGCGCCAAAATTGCTACTTTTTCATGTCTCCACATAGGGATTCTAAAGATACTAGTTAAGTGGAAAAATCACAAATTTTGGCACAAATATGCAAATGAAATAAATGCAAATATAAGATAAATATCTTAGCAGCAGGAGAGGGCAAAAAAGACTAATAAAAGAAGCAAATAGACAGTATTAAAGTAAAGAATAAGGTCTGTGGACAGGAGGCAAGGTGACAGGTTCCCTGGAGTTTACCAACATAAATTTTTATATACTAACAACCTAATTGGGGACAGGGGGGTAAAACTACTGGGATCCTTGCCATTTAACGAGTACCTGATCCCAGATCCAGGTGGAAAGTAGCTTGGGGGTTCTCGACTGTTGGATCCCCCTCAATCGTAAGAATGTGGGACCACAAGTTCCCCTAATCTTCTCTATAGCTCAGAGACTAAATGGTTTCGGACACAATATATGCCCATCTGGAAGTCTCATAGAAGTCTATGGGGCACAGGATATGATGTCTTGTGTTTCTTTGACATCTTCTTTGACTTCTGGTCAGTTAACAGGACAATACCAAACTCAGAACCCTAAAGCAAACATGGAGTAACTTGCAGTCCCCCATTCTGCCTCTTTAAATATTTTTATATTGGAATAAATTGGCACAGTTCTATTACAGAAGATTGAATAGTCTTCATTGTAAAATACCTCTTGATGTGGAAGATTGTTTATTTGTTTCTTTTATTGCTACAATTACAGAACTCGCAGCCTATTGCTATCACAACACAATGCAAATGAGTTTTGAGACAATCCACAGCCCGACTCCTAGTCGAAGTCTGTTCTACAGACACATGTTGCGGAGGCTTGGGTAATTCCTTACTCGTACAGCAATTACTATGTTTGCACCGTAATTGAAAGTCACACATTGATCTACGCGTTGACTCCTGCTGCTATCTCATGCAGGTGTGGCTTGTTTTCTGAAGTTTTTTATTTTCTCTGCTACAAGACAAGAGTTGAATCCCAGAAAGTTTATATGCATTAGATGGATATGAAGAGAAATCCTTTATAAGACATTTGCATCTTCCTGGCAGACTCATTAACATTCGCAGATTGCGATTAGCTCCTATCGAAGCAGTATCTGTCTAGGGACAGGCTGCTCGTGCTCTTTCTGCCTAGTAGGGAGGTTTTTCAGGCCCAACCTGTTGAAAGCTTTTCACGATAACAGTAATATAGCTGGATGGGAATTTTTTTTTCTTCTGTTTCCAGACAGAGAGCAGAACAGGGTTGCCATGACACCCGGGTTTCTGCTTACTGTGACCATGGAAGAAAAACATGTCTTTCAAAGAAAGCTCATCAAGCTCTGTAGAGCAAAGGGTTAAAAGTACAAGTTCTGAACAATACTTCTGTGGCTAAGAGAAAAGCTTTATGCACAGAATTTCTCTATCTGCTACACACATCTACAGTGATGCCAAAGTGCATTCTTAAGTAACGTACATCGTTCAATCAGGAATGACTGAATATGGTGGAAGCTAAAAAGATACATTGCAGATCAGTGTTATCTTTCTTTATGTGATTGACAATTATACTCTGATACAAGACATCTGGAGTGCATTCCCAGGGAATGGTGTGATGTGGTGCTTTAAAAAAAAAAAAAAAAAAAAACTCTTCCAAGACACTCTCTTAACTCTACGGGTTGTTAGTCTTTTTGACATCCTTCTTCCTCTGCTCTGAGAGCTGTTGGCTAGAGTAGATGACAATACTGCAACATTTCCACACCATCGTATGATTATGATCTATGTCGTTGATTGCATTGGGCTTAATTTATAGCTTCCTCCCGATAAAGTGACACAGAGCCAACTGCTTCTGGCTCCAGTGTTATCAATACTAAACTTAACTCAAACCAATAGTATGGCCACAGCCTGGCAACTTAAAGTTGTAAGAGTTTAGTGCCAATCTACAGGAGTTTTCCCAAGTACAAAGTTATCCCTAAGCCACAGGATAGCTGGGACCCCCACCGATCATGAGAACGGGGATCCAGGTCTTATTAATGGGTGGATTGGTGGGACGAGCATGCACTCTATCTGGTTTTATGAAATTGTCTGGAGATAGTTCTGCTCGGCAATCTTCGGCCTCTCTCATAGGATTAAATCCACATTCTTTTACGTGATGAAAGTCTCATGATCGGTCGGGATCCCAGATGTTGGACCCTCAACTATTTGGAAGATATCCCCTCTCCTGTGGATTGAGAATAATTTCCAAAGCCGAGACGACCCCTTTAACAATAATTTAAGGTAGGTTATGGAAGATTTATCAATCAAGCATAGGGTACTGATGTGCTTGTAAGAGAACCCTTAGAGTGTATAGTGTATGAGCATTAGTTATTACAAACATTCTTTGAATAAATCAGTAAATCTGATATTCTATTAACAATCGGATTTATCTTCAAGGATGACACAGATTGTTGAGATTGTAGAGGATAGCCTGAGCAATGGATTAGTAGAATATAAAGTAGTTCCATTTCCAGTGATGACAATAGATCTGTAGCTAATAACCATTTCATGAGAGGGCACACAATTTCCATTTCCGAATCACTGAACATGGTCAGCAGGCTGGTAAACAATTAGAGCCCTCATGTTAAATATCTGAGCAACCAAGTGTTTGATGTATGGAATATGATTTCATCTCTGGCTTCTCTTGTCTTGTTATACAAACTATTCTCTATGTGATGATGCCTCATACTGATCCAAACCAATGCCTTTCTGCACATTCAGGAGAGATCAATGAGCTGATCAATATCTTCATATACCAGTAGTAAATGCTGAGCCGAATTTCTGTCAATTTCTATTGATCCAGAGAATTGCTCTAAATTGATTCTGATGTGTATAAAAACATTTCCTCATTGATCAGAGACTTCTTTCTTGTATTGTCCGCACGCTGTGTGATAGAACAAGTTTCCACTTGCACAATCAGGTCAGCGTTAAATAGTTTAAATACTTTATATATGTGCGAATACAATGCTTGTGGTTTTTAGTCTGTGTGTTCTGCCACATGTGTGCCATGCATCTTAATAAACAGTTGTTTCGGAAATCGACTAGATGAGGAGGAGGCCTGGTTTGTTGTCTTCACTGAAGCCCATCAAGCATATTTTTATTTCTCACCTCGATGGTTTTGTATAATATTTGTTATTTAATACCTCAGAGAACCAGTGGTACGGCGTTCACATGGCAACTAGTTGCTTTATCATAGAAAGCTTCACCTCACCAAGCAGCAGATTCAGGCTTCAAAGAGTCCTATTAGAAAGGCTCATGCTGAGGCAGGTTTATGGTAATACCTCTGAACTCCAAAAATGAATCAAAGTTCAATTGGGGTAACTGCTTACTATGTACACCATAAATAAAGAAAAAAAACACTTTAGGTTCTGTGAATAGAGCAAAAAAATCTATAAAAACCACAGGTAGGCAAAAACAGTACAGGAGTTCAAAAACAGTAGTAGACAACCACAACCACAAAGACCTGGTAATGCAATCCAAGGAAACACAAGTCCTAGTATTGAAATATTAAAGACAATGTGAATAACCAAGAAGTTGTCCTTGTCTCCATTCATACCTGGTTTTCTAGGGGAATTTGGCTTTTGAGACAAATAAGGAACAAACCCTAGCTACAGGTACTTCACACCCTAAGGTTTAGACTGCTTTCCTCTGCATATCCTAGGTGATTCAGGACAACTTGAAGACAATCCCTCCCTACGCTAAAGTGAGGACAAAAACAAGACAAGGTCCAGGCCACAACGAAGATAGTGAATAGGGCACAACATCAGAGTCAAAAGGGATAGTCAAAAATATGAAAGCCTAGATCAGAAAAACAGAAATATCAGAAGTACAGTATACTATCTAGAAATATAACCTGCAATATACTAGCTGTGAGCTTGGTCAATTTTAGCAGTTAACTAGTCAACGCCTCCTAAGCCACATTCTAGGGATAGAAGATGATGCTGGCACATTATAGGTACAGCTTTTTTATTATTACTGCTTCATTGAGGAGTCCTCAATGAGGGAACCCAATGTATAGCATCCCTAAGCCTGTTAACCTACTAACCAGCAAATATTTTTCTCAAATTGTGGGAATTAAGAGTTATTAAGTAGTTTCATAAAAATAACATTAGTGGTCTACTGCAGTGAAAGGGTTGATATGAGCATTCTTGGTGATGAAGAGTGTTAACATCTCTATTAGGTCTTCAGTTACTGTGAGCTAAAACCTGGAGTGGTCAAACAAACAGAACAGGTACAAGTCTTTCTGGCCACTACACAGATGGAAAGTATTTAAAAACTTGCAACTGGTCTGTGTCTTTTGACCACTCCTGGTTTTGGCTCACAATAACTGAAGATTTAATTGAGATGTGAACTGGGCCTAAGCTAACATCTCAGAAAGGGAAGTACTTGGGAGACTGTGACTACAAAAGTAAGAAGGTTTGTTTTTTGGGGTTTGAAGATAAAATGAGTTCTTAAAGGTTATGGATTTATTACCTGTGTCCTGTCCATTGGCTTCTATGTTGTAATAGATTAATGTAATGGTAAATTATTATTTTATGTCAACGTCTCACTTTTTAAAGTTCCTTCAAAAATGACCCAGGTTATCAGAGAAACCACAGACACTTGAAGGCTGCACTGTGTATACGTTGCTGAATGACTGTGTAAGATATCATGTGGAGCAGCTTTGGGAAGGCATTAATTCTCCTAGTTGGCAGTCTTTGGGGCACTTGGGGCTTCAGTGAAGCCGGTATAGCACTCAGTGCTTGCGCAATGTATCCGGGGTATACTATGCTGTCTTCACTTGCATCACTGCACTTGCTCCAAGAGTTCTGGATCAAGGTGAGTATAAATATCAAATTTCTTTCAATGTGCCCACAGAGGGTGCTTATGTAGGGCAATTTGGGAAACTAAGGACAGGTACCCTTTAAAGTATATCCCACAGATACATGCTGTTCTATGGGTTCACACACTACCATGGTATCCATAGTTCTAAGTATGAGACAACTGCCCAAGCCACAAAACTCGGAGCAGGCCGTATGCCTACTTTTTTCTACATGGGAGCACATTTCACACACAACTGACACTTGGGCCACAGATAATGGGAAAAGGTATAATGGAAAGATGTGTATGTCTTCTATGTTTTGGACCCATTCCCAGTTTTAGCTTACACATACTGACACAAAACAATGAACAAATAGCAACTATGAGAAAATGTGATAAGTTTACTCTTCCATTAAGTATTTCCTTTCTTCTGGAAGCAGAGAAAGGAAAATAACAGAATGGTTGATGCCGGGAGGACTAATATGTAGGTTGTTGTGTGCCAGAGAACAAAAAGCCCCTGCACATACAAGGACAAAAACAAAGACAGCTCACCTTCTTCTTGTCAAGCAGGACGGAAATGTCACTTGCAAGTAAAGGAGCTGTGTCGTAACCAAGAATACTAGTGAAAGATTTTTCATATAATTATTATTTCCAACATATGGCAAAAATAGAGCTTTAAAAATAAGTTTATGCCACATCTTTAAAAGGATAGAAAGGCTCAAAAAATAAATTATAGTTTATACTTTTAACATAGTTCATTGATGGCCCTATATAAATAAAGTTTATTATTATTATTTCCCACCATGTATGGAAATTTTTTGGGGGGCACTGCCATGTTTTAAATTTTGCTTTATAGCCTATATTAGATGCAATTTGCTGAATTTTTCACTAGTTATTCTGACTGCCATATTTGGTGTGCCAATGGTTGTGCTGTCAGTTATTTTATCTAACTTCATAAGAAATAATATTAAGTAGAAGCTGCTTATGAGCCAGTACAGCCATGACTCTTCTTGGGAATCATGCAATAAGTTTTTCACACCTGGATTTGGGGATCCTCTGCCATTTTTCGTTGGTGGGAGCCATTTTCAAGTCTTTCCAGAGACGATCAATTGGGTTTAGGTCAGGGCTCTGGCTGGGCCAATCAAAAATGGTCATAGAGGTGTTCTGAAGCCTCTGCTTTGTTATTTTAACTGTGTGCTTAGGGTCATTGTCTCGTTGGAAGGTGAACCTTCAGCCTGGTCTGAAGTCCAGAGCACTCTGGAAGAGATTTTCATCCTGGATATCTCTGAACTTGGCCATATTCATAATTTCTTCAATTGCAACCTGTCGTCCAGCAGCTGAAACCCCCCTTCCCCATAGCATGATGAAAGTCTGCATACAGTTAGCAAAAAACACATGAAGGACTCCCAGGCTATTGAACTTTTTGGTGTTAATTCTATGTGGTACTGTATGTGTGGAGAAAACCAGGAACTTCTCATCACCTGCCAAATACAATCCCAACAGTGAAACATGGTGGGGCAGCATCATGCTATGGGGGAAGGGGGGTTTCAGCTGCTGGACGACAGGTTGCAATTGAAGAAATTATGAATATGGCCAAGTTCAGAGATATCCAGGATGAAAATCTCTTCCAGAGTGCTCTGGACTTCAGACCAGGCTGAAGGTTCACCTTCCAACGAGACAATGACCCTAAGCACACAGTTATAAAACCTATACAAATTTGGTATCCCCGTAATCGTACCGACCCAAAGAATAAAGTAGAAATGTCATTTGGGGTGCACAGTGAAATCCGTAAAGTCCAAGCCCACAAGAATACGACACAAATGCGTTTTTTTTACCAATTTCACTGCATTTGGAATTTTTTTCCTGCTTCCCGGTACACGGCATGAAATATTAAATACCACCATTTAGAAGTGTAATTTGTTACGCAGAAAATAAGCCATCACACAGCTCTGTACATGGAAAAATAAAAAAGTTACAGATTTTTGAATGTGGGGAGTGAAAAATGAAAACGCAAAATTGAAAAAGGGCCGCGGCGGGAAGGGGTTAATGAGCAAAAGAATGAAATTTATTTATCTTACCGATTGGCTTCAATGAAAGTAAAAAATTTAAAGGGGTCTGAACATTTTTCGTACCCACTGTATGATATAAACCAGTGTTGGTTATGTGTGTCATGGGGCAAGTGATTATAGAAATCTTGAACTTGGGTTTCCATTGAAATTAACAATGCAAATTGTATACTCCCCTTCAGCAAACCTTAAATAAAAGTCCACAAAGAGGCATAGAAAATTATGTGGACCATTTTATCCCTGTCTCGTTAATTGGGTAAGTAATGTGAAGAAATAGCTATGCTATAGTTAGGAGATGATCTTAGCTTGGTAATAAATAATGTAGTTATGGAGATTGGTTTATTACCTCCACAATGTTTTGTAGTATTTGTTGTTGGTTTGCATATGGTAAAAAATCTAGCTAAAACAATGTAAGCTGTAAATAGGACTAGCCAGTAAAATGTCAGGCTTGTTTTTATTGATTTTTATGGATGACTTGGCTGGCGTCTTCTCATTCATCACCCATCGTTAAACATGCTGCAAAATTTACTGGGGACACACAAAATAAACATGATAAGATCTTTTCAAGAGATCTCTAAGGAAGGAACAATAAATATTCTTTTGCAGGCATTATCTGAGCAAGTGCCTCCAGACTGTCACTAATATTTTCCGCTAACAGCAGAAACAATGGATTACACAAAATACTGGTTTAATTGTTTAACTCAACACAAGCAAAACATTCTCTGAAGCCAACTGTTCTCTGTACACCAACACAGATGTTTAGGTCATATATATTGAGAAAACGCTATTTCAGAGGTGAAGGACAATATACTTAACTTTAGTCTCAGGATACAATGATCCACTTTAGGGTTTCTGCTATGAAGCTTAATTATTCATCCTTGGAATTGGAATGATCCTCAAAATCAAAGGGGAACTTTGCTGATGCTGATCGAACTTTAGTTGAAATGCCTGAAAACAAGGAAATAAGGCTCAGTAGTCTGTGGCCTCAAAGAGCCTCTATGACCTCCCTACAATGCCTAGACCTGCCCCTTATGTGGCAGATGTTCTCCTGTGGGATCTTCTCCAAGACCTGGATTAAAGCATCAGTCAACTCATCTGATCAACCTCAGTAGGTTGTAGACACTGCCTCATGCAATCTTTAGGGGTGAGAACAACGACAAAATACAAAAGTGACCAAATCAACAGCCAAAATAGATGAGAACAGAGAAATGGTCTGTGCTCACCACCTATAGAACCGTTCCTCGTATATGGGTTGTCTTGCTAATTCCCTATCATTTCTACCTGTTCTCTGTTCTTTTTGCACCTTAGCAGGAGAAATTGATTCAAAATCAGTGCTGATTCATTACTAGACAGGTTCACAGTATTATAATCTTGACGTTGTGTTGTTTGAGCGTTCCCTTCATTTTTTTTGAGCAGTGTATGTTCTTACTCCCGCTTTTTTTTTACGACTGTGGATCTTTACTAATGAGTGATAAATAAATCAGAGTAAAAACACAACGTGTGAACAAACCTTAAGGAGGGAGGAAGCTTAATATTTCCGGGTTTTAGGCTGAAAATTCCAATTCTAGGAAAATAAAATGAGCGAACTCAATGGAGTTTGGGTGAAGCTTTAAAAAAGGCTTGGTTTCCGGTACCTGACCCTCTGTATCCTATACACCCCTTACGACAGTGATGGCGAACCTTTTAGCGACCAAGTGCCCAAACTGCAAAATAAACCCCTCTTGTTAATCGCGAGGTGCCAACCAAAAATTAAAGCAGTAAGTTATTGCTCCCTGTTCTTCAACAACTTTCAATCAGATTGGCCTCCTGAGGACAGCAACATAGGAGTAAGATGGAAAATTTTCATCATTTTAGCTTCTTACTAGTTTCCCTCTCTACACATAGAATCGTGTGGCCAGCAGGAGGTCCTACAAAGATGATTCGGCCCCGTCTACTCATTCTCCCTCTTCCTACAGTTCTAGGTAGAGAAGCAAGTATCAAAATATGTCTGAAAGCAGCATCTTTTCAGTGGCTTGCAACTGCAGGAAGATTTTGTGAGGCCTGTCTGTGGTGCTGGGCCGATGGCCCAAGTGCCCACAGAAAGGTCTCTGAGTGCCGCCTCTGGCACCCGTGCCATAGGTTCGCCACCACTGCCTTATGATATGAACCTTTTGCTTTAATGTTCTATTACTTACTCCAATATACCATGATCTACTACATTATGTAACTGCTATGCTTCTACATCTAGAAACTGTTTATGCCTGTTACCAGTAGTGGATTATTATATAGGCAGTTTTGGTGGTAGCCCAGGGTCCAGCATTATAGGGGGCTCATGGCCACCTAAATCACCCACCAAATTTTATACTGAAAAGGACCCTCATCAATGAAATTCTTGTAATCTGTTCCTGCTCTCAATAAACATGTACACAAAAGCCATTTCAGGACTTTTGAAGGTCCTCCAAGGATCCAGAAACCTCATATTGAAAGCAGGCAGAAGGGAAGTAACCTCCAACGCTTGATTCTAGTACCATGTGTAAGAAGTATATTCCAGACTTGTAGGGGCCATAATATTCATGAAGAACTACAACCTTGCAGCACTGGGGACCTGGGTTCAAGTCCCAGGGTCAATATCTGCAAAGAGTTTGTATGTTCTCTCCATGTTTGTGTGGGTTTCCTCTGGGTCCTCCAGTTTCCTCCCACACTCCAAAACATACCGGTTGGTTGATTAGATTGTGAGCCCCATGGGAACAGGGACTGATTTGGCAAAATCTGTGAAGCGCTGTGTAATCTGTATGGGCTATATAAATAAAGTAATTATTTTAATAATTATTATAATTATTAAAGCCCAGGGTCCATGGCAGTCTTAATCTGTCCCTACTTGTGACCCTACTATTATGTGCTATGACTCCAATTCATGCACTGCAGCTCCACCGATCCATTTTTGTTAACATCCTATGGTCGCTGTAGGTTACTTATAGTTTTGTGCCAGAAAACACCTTTTATAGCAAACATTGCTTTACTCCTTACAGGGTTTATTTGAAGTATGATTTTGGTGCAAGTTATGATCAGCAAGAGTCCAACTTTTGTTCCTCCACTGATCAAGAGAACGGACTCCCCACAAGAACAGCAGTCTGGTTCTCGCAGATTGGCAGGTCCCTTGTTCTCATGATCTGTCGGGGTCCACCAAACAGATTGTTATCCCCAATCCACAGGATATTGGATAACAGTCAAACATGGTAAAATTCCTTTAAGAGGGTTAACTTTCTGCAAAATCTTGTCTTACAGAATAGTTTTTGGTCTATTATTTGCTAGAACAGTATTTAAAATATTTAACCTACACAAGCTAAACAATGTGAATCCGCATCAAGGATTCATAGTGTGATAGCATTGTTAGACGCAGCAAGTTTATTCTCTGTATTCAGCTATAGAAGATCTGCACCTTTAGGCATGAATACAAAATATAAAGCGTTTCTCTGTCAGAGGATCAGGACCAGGAAGAACCCAGCAGTGAAGTCTGCAAGGCACGATGCACCTGCACACCAGGACATTATAGTCATACTAAATATTAATTCAATTAAGAGATCAAAAAGACCATATGTTAGTTCAATCCCTGAGCTTTATAAGTGCTCTGCAGGTCATACTTCTAATGATCCGTGGAACAAAATGTATCAAGGGTGCATTAAAGTATGGCTTGAGCATGGGCTTTATTACAAGGGTGCATTGGGTCATTTCTCACAGTGGGTTTTCTTTTTGTAAGAAAAGGTATTTTTGGAATATAATTTCTAATATAGATTAGGAATATGATAACAAGAGGGCAAACTTCACAAAATAAAAACTGTTTATTTCAGCATGTTTTGCATAAAACAATAATACAAGTAAAAATAAAAATCTGTAATGTATTTTATAAGAACAAAGTGCCAAATTCCCCCTCCCTGATAACTTGAATTTAACTCTGAAATCTCTGCTGAATTTCTTCTTGCTGGCAAGATGCACCAAAGCTTACTGAAGTCTGAGTTTATATAAAAACTTCAGGAGGAGGGAAGTTAGCAGGTAGGTCCATACTTAGGTCAGGTTAAAATGAAAATCACAGAGGGCACACAAAGTCTAAAGAGAGCAGAAACTGCTACAAAATATAGAATAAAAATGAACTAATTCCCAGAAAGCGTGCTATACATTGTTCAAAGCTGTACTTCCATGGGACTGCCACTACAGAGAGCGCAAAACTATACTGTGCTTTCTGCTCCATTCTCTCTTATTATGCCACTCCAAAGATCTGGTTCAGACACTTATAGCCTATTCTGAGGATAGGCGCTTGTTGTTCATTCCTAGACAAGTAAATTAAAGGAAATCTAGAATCAATATGAATTATGATAAGCCAGGGACACTTACTCAGAGATCCAGGCACCATAACGGAGGAAATCTTATTGTAATCCATGGGTGTGTTACCTGAGCCCCTCTGTGCTGCACATTCACAGCTTTCCCACTGTCTGCTGGAACTCCCTCCTTTGCAGTGAGATTACATCAGGCAGAAGAAGGGCAGGGAAGTGCTGAGGGAGCAGGGGGGGATTGTGAGAGTGGTGTGTGCTGTGTGCGGTGAGTGTGTGCTGGAGGTTGGTGGCATCAGCCGCTAGAGGGACAGGGGCAGGACACCAGCGACAAGGTCAGTCAGTCTGTTCATTGAACTTTCTGTGGAGACGAAGAAAAAGCTTGTGTAGCCCTTGTTTACTGAATTATGTAATAATTATACTGCCACAATTTGCTATTTCAGCACAAAAGATACAGACTGAGATGATTTTTTGTATAAATAGTATCTATTAACATTATATACGGCTATGAGTTATATATATGTACAGGCGGTCCCCTACTTAAGAACACCCAATTTACAGACGAACCCTAGTTACAAACAGACCTCTGGTAATTGGTAATTTATTGTACTTTATCCCCAGGCTACAATAAACAGCTATAATAATTATCAGAGGTGTCTGCAATTAAGATTTATTGTTAATCCTGATTCTTATGAAAACACAATATTTTTAAAATCCAATTGTCACAGAGTCCAAAATAATTCTGGCTGGGGTTACAATAATAAAGTATACTGTTCTGACTTACATACAAATGCAACTTAAGAACAAACCTACAGACCCTATCTGTAATACCTTTCCCAGTTCTACTAAACTACAGACAGCATCAGAGGGGCACATCCCAAGACACAACTATGCAAAGGGTTTAGTCTTGCTCCCACGAGCTGTATGTGTTTCAGTCCAGACTTAGTCCCTTTTATGATCTGTATTATTGTCATTTTCAGTATGTTTACAGGGGTTTTGTGTTAAATACTATCACATATTCTGTAAGTGATTACAGGCAGTCCCCGAGTTACGTACAAAGCTTACTCTCAGACACCTTTGGTGACTCTGATCATAGTAGCCTTGGACTAAAGTACAGTAAATTATCAACTTCCAGAGGTCCGTTTGTAACTTGGGGTCGTATGTTAGACGGCTGTTCTTAAATAGGGGACCGCCTATATAGATATGCACAAGTGTTTGTGTTTTTCAAAGTAGCAGATTATATGCCGCCCCTGTCTCCCGAGCTTCCCAAATGATACATTATTGGGATCACACATATATATTTATATATATAGCTCCTGTACCAGAATATACTATGTAATAATGGACTTAACTACAGTATATGCGCCTCAGCTGCAGTGAGAAAAGCACACACTGGACAAAAAGTTCAGATATTCTACATGGAAGATGGAACTTGTCTGAAATTATTGTGTTACCGGTGAAAATATAGAAAAAAATAGAACATATACTTTATTTCGATATGGAAAATAATGCTACTTTTACAATGTGTACAAATTACTGATGTCTATAGGGAATCTACCATTTAATTCTATGCATTATGGACCAAACATAGCTTGAGAATGCTGTAGCATTCTTGTAGCAAGATATGTTTCTGCATCAGTGTAGATACAACATTCTCAAGTTATGTTTGGTTCACAATGCATAAAAACAAATGGTAGATTTTCTTTAACCCCTTAATGACAAGGTCTGAAAAAGTATTTTTTGTTTTATTATTTTTAGTTTAATTTGGTGTTTAAGTTACAAAAGGAGAAAAAAGGCCTTTTTATAATGTATAGTACTTCTTTTTGCATTACATTTTAAAAAAATGCATTACATTTTCAAATAACCTCAATTGAACATTAGAAATGAGTTCCCTATTTTGTATCAGTTGGTTTTATATACTGTATAATATTTATAGTCTCAAGTTTACAAATGTATTGAAAAATATTAACCTTTTTTTTATATAAAAATATTTATATTTTATTTGTGTTTTTTTTTTTACTGTACATGTCCCCCGTGAGGACATAAAAGATGCCTGGGGGACATTTCCCCATTTTTTAAAATGTATTTTTACTAGCTTTCCACTATACATAGAGCATACATAAGAGATGTCTAGATCAAGTTGTAAGGGGTCTGATGAGACCCAGGGGCTCGGTTAACCCTTCCTTTATTCACTACATAGTGCTACTTCTGCCATAGTGAAGAAAGGAGAAGGCAGAAGCAGTAATAGTCCATGGGTAGTGCCTCTTCTTTCTTCATGTGCTGCTGACATCACAGTTGTGCCAGCGCATGTAATGCAAGAAGGGGTTGGCAGGCTATACATTACAGGGGGCTGGGATGCTATATACTGGGGGGCAGTGCCTGGCAGGCTACATACTACAGGGAGGTGACAGGCTATATACTACAGGGGCTGGCAGGCTATGTACTACAGGGGCTGGCAGGCTATGTACTACAGGGGCTGGCAGGCTATATACTACGGGGCTGGTAGGCTTTATTCTAGGGGGCTGGAAGGCTATATACTACAGGGGCTGGCTGGCTATATACTACAGGGGGTGGCTGGCTATATACTACAGGGGCTGGCAGGCTATATACTACAGGGGCTGGCAAGCTATATACTACAAGGGGGCTGGCTATATACTATAGGGGGCTGGCTGGCTATATACTGGGAGGCTGTGACCAATGCATTTCCCACCCTTCGCTTATACACGAGTATATACAATACTACTGCAGCTAAGCCAATACATAATACTCCACACCTCACCTTGGACACTATGATGTACACACTAGGGTTTATTTAAGTTTTTGTGGCATTGAGTATCCTTTCAGTAGATCTTCTGCTCCTTGTAGTTCTCCAAAACAAAATCCAACATGGTCTCACAGCTTAATATATTGTACTGTTAAAAAGAGAGATTTTATTGTGCATAATTTGTAAAGAGCACATGATAAATAAAAGCCATTGTGCACCATTTAATACACCTAGTTTATCTAACCTTCCATGACCAAGGCGCATAGTTTTTTATGGGAAAGTAAAATATGTTTATTACGTAATATATCAAAAATATTTGCTGGAGTCCTTCTTTTCCTCACTCATCCATAATGTATATGGTATTGTATAGATTCCTTATATTCAATTGTTTGTTTTACACTCAAAATTTTACTATTTCTGTCATTGCAATAAAAAGTACTTAAATGGAACCTGTTACCAGGTTTTACCCAACAAAACTAGGAGTCCCCTCAGGTATGAAATGTCCTTTCTAGAATTTCATCTTTTATATGAAATCTCACTTTTTTTACCTATAAAAATGCCTCTTGTGAAAATAAGCAGAGAAGAGTCATATTTATTTGCCGGTATTTGCCTGAGATTAGTCAAGTTGAGAGGCAGCAGGTGGGGAGTCACTTTAAATGCCTGTTTTTTCCATTTTATAGTATCTCAAAATTTTCTGTCATATTAAAGATATCTCCTCTTTCAGCGGTTTGTGGTTCTGAACTTAAGATACAGTTTAAAAAAACGGGAATTGAGTTTTTATCTGTGGATCTGTGGATCTAGTGGGCTTGGATATTACGTCTTTCACTGAGCGCCCCAAATGACATGTCTACTTTATTCTTTGGGTCGGTAAGATTAAGGGGATACCAAATTTGTATAGGTTTTATAATGTTTTCATACATTTACAAAAATTAAAACCTCCTGTACAAAAATTATTTTTTTTATTTTGCCAAATTCTGGCGCTAATAACTTTTTTATACTTTGGTGTACGGAGCTGTGAGTGTAAGATTCCAGAGTGTGGAGTGTGGGGAGAGTGTGGCGGGGACTCTCTAAGCAGACTCTTAATATTTCTTCTAGTTCTGTGAGCTGACAATGTGCTTGGATTATTATGGTACAGGTTAATATCCACTTTCATTTAGCTTCTGAACATAGTGCTAGTATCTTACACATAGAAAGAGAGATGAGATGATGAGATCCATGAGATGTATCTTACATATGACATTCTCCCCTCTGCTATCACAGCCATTACATGCTGTCCGATCTGCCGATATACCGCCCTCCCCCTGCATAAAGATCTTCCCTGCCTGTAACTTGTAGCTTTACTCTCCTCACGATGTGTTGCTGTTTGCCAGCAGGTATAAGTGGAGAAACTTTACTAAGGGCTTTGCACCAGATTTCTGAGGGACTTTGCACATGCTTTCACAGGTATTTAGGAAGTGTCAGTGCCGCTATTGTGTCGCATGCAAGCCTTTTGTGGCGTAGCTGTGCTAGCCTCCATGTAACACAAATTAGGGGGCGTTCCCTCACTCAGTCGGACCGAGTGCCATATTTATCAGGCAAAGTCAATATCTGGGTAATTGAATTCCCCCATGATAAGTACTTCCCCATGCTTTGAAGCCGCATCCATTTGACTTATCAGCATTTCCTCTGCTGCCTCAATTATTTTTGGGGTCTAGTAATATTATCTTTTTTTTTTCCTCCCCTTATCTCCACCCATAGAGACTCCACATTTTCATTTCAAGCTTAACTGTAAAGTTATAATGATTTTACCAAATTATTATATGTGATTCCTCCTTTGAAAACAAATAGAATGATGTCTACTTTGTGCTGCTTGCCCTTTTCTTTCCAGAGTTATGGCATTCTTTGTATGTCTGTGCTGTGTAAGCACTAAGGGTTAATAGTTTATCTACACAGAGCAAAGTGGTGGAGGGGAGCAGCATATGGTGCAGAAAGAGACAGAGAAAGTTCTGTAGAATCAAAAGGTGACAATGAATGGACCTTCAATTTCAATAATTTATTTAGAAAAAGGAAGACACATTTCAAGGGTGAACTGCCCTCTTCTTTAGATTCAGAGTGCTGTTCTTTCTGTGTCTTGGCATCCACTCAGGTATACCTTGTGGTCTCTTAATTTCCATACACTGTACAGTGACTCTGTTAAGAATTGCAGATGGACTAAGCTCCATCCAGATTACCTGACAAATAAAGATGACATCACTGGCTGTAAAGTGGAAACATGGGTCTAGGTATTGGACCCCCACCAATTTGGTTAGGATCTCTTAGCCAAGGATATGTCATCAATTTTTAAAACCCACAATATCCCTTTAAGATTGCTAGGAATTCTCCAGTTCCTCTGAACCTAATGAAGGAGAATACACACATCTTATGCTGATCACAATGATTTCCACCATGTCAGAAAGCTAGCGTTTTTTGCTCCATAGGAAAGTACTGAGGTTACAGTAATGCTGTGCTATCAACCTCTGGTTTAAGACAAAACCAAAGCTCATACACTTCTGTAATGGAGCAAAGCTAAAAAATTCTCAGACGTCCCATAGTGAAAAAGTAAAGAACAGCAGCTGCTAGCAACTAGAATTCCAGGTTTAGTCCACATAAATGTATCTACCTCCGGTCATGGTTTGAATGGTAAAAAGGCATTAACATGACAATTGTAGAATTTGTGCATGAAAATATTACAGTGATTTGTAGCACAGTTGGTTCATGATGTTCTGCATTTCCTGCTGTTTTGAATGCAAATACGAGACGGTTATGGATGGTTTGGAAAAACAAGTTACACATCCCTAAAAGGAAGTATCAATTTCAAGTAGCATTCAAAATATTACATATTCAAAATGTTTTCCATATATATCATTGCAATACCTGCTGTATGAGTAAGTGGTAGACATGATACTGTGAATCAACACTAATACCTACTGGTGGTTAATATAGGGCAAAATAAGCTAAGTATGGGCATTTGTTGCCTCCTGAGGGTGGGGGCCGTTGAGGGCAATATAGTTTAAGAGCAGAGGGACGAAATAAACAGATCTTTGTTTTGGGTACTGGGATCAAAATTAAGATTATATTTTAACACTTCATAGTTGGACTATACACTCAAATATCGGAAGACTCTGGACAACCTAGGGTACTTTAACCCTAGGTTGTCTGATCGATCCTATCATATACATCCATACTACAGTATGGCAGGCAGTATATGGGGATTTTCCTCCTCATTCATTACAATGTGCTATCAGCACACTGTAATGAAGGGGTTAAAACCGAAATAGCAATAGCAATATGCAGCAAAGACTTACCGGCTATGGAGAGGGTTCAGCCCGTGACGGATTGCCGCTCCCCGATGAAGTCACGGGGAGCGGCGAACCCAGGTAAGATCTATCTTTTTGAGGCTGCCGGCAGCTTTGCCGGCAGCCATCGCTGTGATAACACCTGCGATCGGTGCTATCACCGATCTCAGGTGTTACCGGTAAGCCTTTGCTGCAATATGCAGCAAAGACTTACCGGCTATGGAGAGGTCTCAGCCCTCAAGCCCTCTCCATGCAGCGCGACCCGACCGCCGCCGTGAATACACGGCGGGCGGTCGCGAAACCGGTTAAACTTTACTAATTTCAGGCAAAATATGCCTCGATACCTAATGTGTTTAGGATTTTTACTGTTTATTTATATTTATACTACAGTATGGCAGGCAGTATATGGGGATTTTCCTCCTCATTCATTACAATGTGCTATCAGCACATTGTAATGAAGGGGTTAAAACCGAAATAGCAATATGCAGCAAAGACTTACCGGCTATGGAGAGGGTTCAGCCCGTGACGGATTGCCGCTCCCCGAACCCAGGTAAGATCTATCTTTTTGAGGCTGCCGGCAGCTTTGCCGGCAGCCATCGCTGTGATAACACCTGCGATCGGTGCTATCACCGATCTCAGGTGTTACCGGTAAGCCTTTGCTGCAATATGCAGCAAAGACTTACCGGCTATGGAGAGGTCTCAGCCCTCAAGCCCTCTCCATGCAGCGCGACCCGACCGCCGCCGTGAATACAAGGCGGGCGGTCGCGAAACCGGTTAAACTTTACTCATTTCAGGCAAAATATGCCATTTCTCAGCTCATTTTCAAATGACTTCAGAGGAGATTTTATTTAGGTTAATGGGCAGGATTTCAAATATAGAGTGAATTCTAGAAAGGACATTACATACCCTACCTAGCAGAGGGGGAGGGGGGGTTGTAAAATTGGAGGTCCAGCAGTAGAAATTTACAATTATATCATAGTAAATGGGAATAGTCCTCCGTTATACTAGATAGGACCTACTACCACAAGAAATTTGCCACTTTTTCCCACAGTCAGCTTCCCTGTGGAATATCCCCTGGAGACCTTTCCCAGTAATTCAGTCCCATGCTTCTCTGGCCTTTGGGTTCCAGGGACATTAATATCCTATGACTCCGATCACTCCCATGATCAGCTGTTTGGAGAGGCTGTGGAGTTTATTGTTTGTTTTTGGCCTCTTCCGCACTGTGTCTTACTAATAGACATAGCCTCCCCCCCCCCCCATCCCACAGGGGTCTGCAGTAATGTACCCAGCCACTTGTCATTCCAAATCATTGTCAAAGCAGCAGTTTTGTGCAGTTCTGAACATAGTTCACAGTCCCCTTCACATACAGAAATACTCTGGGTGTTATGGTGCATACTTTATAAATAGGTGGCAGCGGCTGACCCACTTTCATTGATAAACTAAGCACTTTTCCTGCCAACAATATTCACAGCTCACAAAAATGAGCACAAGCTTTTCTCATTTCATCTGCCAAGTTTGAATACAACTTGAGTCAAGCCTTGGTTGATAATATCCAGACCTTGCCATCCTGGAATTGCTGGCAATAAATACTGAGACACGGCTTGAATTTAATGTCTAATATTAGACTAATAACTGTCCAAATCTATTTTATTAGGGGGCTTTGTTGCCATCAAACCAATGGAAGATTCACTTGTGGCATCATTACAGTAGTGAGGTGCTTATGCCAATATTAGCAATTTTTATAGACTGTAAGTATAAATATGTGATATCCTCATTAATAAATTATAAGATGTAACAAAAAAATAAAAGCTTTTTAAAAATTCTAAAAAAAAAATAATAATAGTAATTAGTATTCATTTTACTAATTTCCATTGCTCCTGTCTTAATATTTTCCAGCCCTTTTAAGGGTATGTCCACACATGGCATAAAAGGGTTGGTCAATTATACTAAACTTTAACAGGTTAAAAAAGACACCACAGGAAATCCTAAATCTGTGCTGTCCAGGTGTCATGCCTCATGTTAAAGATTAGTTTAAATGGCCAGGCTCTTCAAGGAATACCAAAATAGAATAGAATAGAGTAGAGTAGAGAAGTATATAGAAAAATTGTTTAACTTTTCATTATTCAAACAATATTTGCTGAAATGGGAACACACCTTCAAGGTGTCATTTAGATATGTTTTTGCAAACTCTACCACCAGGAACAAGGATTGTAAGCCAAGCACACTTACATGCTCATGTTTTCCCCCTCTTGCAGGATCCACTCTTCTTCTAGCTTCTTATGCCCTGTTTTTTTACAAAAAAGTCTGAGGGGCTCCGGGCTCCATAGGCGTTAATTTTTAAAGCATATTTTCTTAAAAACAAGGGCATAAAAAGCTAAAAGAAGAGAGTGGATCCTGCCAGAGGGTGCACACACCAGTATCTAAGTGTTCTTCCTTTTCAATTCTTCATTCTGGTGGTAGATGTCCTTTAACCCCTTACCAACGCGCGCCTGGTGCATGGAGCCGGTAAGTCTTTGCTGCCTATTGCATCAAACAAATAACAACGATCGCAGGTGTTAGCCTTGCCGATGCTTCAAAAAGATGTTGGGGCATGGGCGCCGCCATCTAGCTGAGGATCGGCACTCCCTGTGACGTCATCAGAGTAAAAATCCCCATATACTGCCATACTGTAGTATGTCAGTATATGATACGATTGATCATGCAACCTAGGGTTAAAGTACCCTAGGGAGTGTGAAAAATAGACAAAGTAAAAATTTAAAAAAAGTTATTAAAAAAATTTATATAAAAAAATAAAAATACACATCACCTCCATTTCCCTTGAACTGATTTAAATATAAATAAACAGTAAAAATCATAAACACATCAGGTATTGTCGCGTCCAAAAAGCCTGATCTATCAAAATATAAGGCCCCTTCCACACTAGCGTTTTTCACGCGCGAGTTCTGCGCGTGCTTTTGACGCGCAGAACTTGCATTGCACTCTGTCCCATTGTTTCTAATGGGCCTTTCCTCATTTGCGTTGTTTTTCACGTGCGTGCTTGCGTTTGTTTTGACGCGCGTCAAAATCGCAGCATGCTCTACTTTTACGTTTCACGCGCCCCATTCAAGTCTATGGAGACGCATCAAAAATGCATTGCACTCGGAAGCATTGCAAGTGCAATGCGAGTGCAATGCGTTTTAAATGGATGGGTTGCTAGGTGACATGAATAATTCCCCTGCTCGAGATCGAGCATTTAATTAAAAAAACACAGTGAAGAACAGTGAAGAATAGAATAAAAACAGTGAACACAGGATCATTTAAGTGAAAAACACATTAAAGAAGAATGGATTACAGATGTTTGCATACATCTGCTAACTTATCAGAAGACATTCTTTTTCAATTAAATAAAACATTTTATTCCCGAACCATGGTCCCTTTGAAACAGTCCCATTGACTTAAAAAAATGTGCGTGAAAAACGCACTAAAAACGCGAACAACACGCGCGTGAAAAACGCAAAAACGCTAATGACTCCAAGGAAAAATGGAACAAAAACGCAGCCAAAAACGTCAGTTTTTCACCCATTGCACCCTGACGTGAAATGCAACGCTAGTGTGGAAGGGGCCTAACTGTCTCTTCTGGGGAGCGATTTCTCTCTGGCCATTCAGTCAGTCAAAATTGTGGAATGTTAAGGAGATGTTCCACATTCTGCATTCATTACTTTATTTTGTAGTGAAACCTGCACTTTTTCCATTTAAAAATCACGTAGACTCCTTCAATGGGTGGAAGCATCTCGAAGAATACCAAGAGAAAGAGGAGGTGCCGAAAGCTAAATTCAAAGTGTCATCGTAGTTTGACTGAATATTCAAAAAGCTTTGCGCTTTTTTTAAACTACATATATAGAATTTTGTTTTTGCATTCACAGTATGAGCCATTGAGGGCATAATAAAAGAGGCAAACTTGATTTGATTTTAGCTCAAGGCCTCGACATAATAAAATATAAAAGGGTCTGAAATGTACTGGTTGCACTGTATGGGTTAGTGGAAAAAATAAGTAGCTCTTCATTTATATCTTTCTGTGCAGAAAAGTCAAAAAAGCAGCCTTGTCAGTGGAAAAAAATATATTACTAGACTAGTAATTCAGATGACTGGGATTGGCAGTTCAGATCCCAAATGTTTTATTTGACAACACCCCTTAATACCTGGTCACTCAGAATCTAACTCACACATTTGCACCACAGCATTAGCTATTTACATGTATGTACAGGCAGTCACTGGGTTACATACAAAATAGCTTTTTAAAGGAAACCAACCACATGAAAACATATTAACCGGTTAAGGACCGGGCCCTTTCCTGTTTTTTCATGTCCATTTTTCACTCCCCACCTTCAAAAATCTATAACTTTTTTATTTTTACACGTAAAGAGCTGTGTGACGGCTTGTTTTCTGCGTAACAAATTGCACTTCATAGTGATGGTATTAAATATTCCATGCCATGTACTCGGAAGCAAGAAAAAAATTCCAAATGCAGTGAAAATGGTGAAAAAACGCATTTGCGCCATTTTCTTGTGGGCTTGGATATTACGTCTTTCACTGAGCGCCCCAAATGACATGTCTACTTTATTCTTTTGGTCGGTACGATTAAGGGGATACCAAATTTGTATAGGTTTTATAATGTTTTCATACATTTACAAAAATTAAAACCTCCTGTACAAAAATTATTTTTTTTTATTTTGCCAACTTCTGGCGCTAATAACTTTTTTATACTTTGGTGTACGGAGCTGTGGGTCATTTTTGCGAAATTTGATAATATTTTCAATGATATCATTTTTAGGACTGTACGACCTTTTGATCACTTTTTATAGATTTTTTTATATTTTTCAAAATGGCTAAATAGTGCCATTTTCGCATTGAAAAACCATTATCATATTTCGGATGCGTCGATACCTAATGTGTTTATGATTTTTACTGTTTATTTATATTTATATCAGTTCTAGGGAAAGGGGGGTGATCTGAAATTTTAGGGTTTTTTTATTATAATTTTTTTTTTGTAACTTTTTTTTATTTTTACTATTTTTCAGACTCCCTAGGGTACTTTAACCCTAGGTTGTCTGATCGATCCTATCATATACTGCCATACTACAGTATGGCAGTATATGGGGATTTTCCTCCTCATTCATTACAATGTGCTATCAGCATATTGTAATGAAGGGGTTAAAACGAAATTGCCTCTGGTCTTTGAAAGACCCGAGGCTGCCATGGAGACGGATCGCCGCCCCCCGATGACGTCACGGGGATCGGTGATCCCAGGTAAGATGGCGGCGCCCATGCGCCGCTATCTTTTTGAGGCTGCCGGCAGCCTTTGCTGGATTCTCACATTTTTGTGCTGTCATGGGAACAAGGATTCTCAATAAAGCTTCATCACAGACACCTTGGGGGATAGTTATCATGTGCACTGGCATATGATATATTTATCATATGTGCGCCGGCGTATGATATGTCGGCCGCTGCATATTCGCATATGCCCCCTTACATCTGATCATTGCAGCCCGGGACTAAAGTAAAGCATCCAGAAAGGGAAGGTGGTCTGATAAGTCGGATGTCCTTATGTCGGGGAATGCCTGTATTATCATATACATTTCATACAGTATACATTGTAGGTTTGACTTGGAGTGATCAAGCGAGATAGAAGTGTTGGATGCACCCAGTTTCTCACACATTTCACAATTGTTGATAAATTTGGAGCACATTATAAAACGCTGAATCCAGTAAAACTGCCCATCTCTAAGATTCCCACCACTGAAATTCTGTGCTTGGTCAACACTTTCAGAAAGGAGTAATTGTGTCCATAGCAATATGTGTCTCTATTAAGAACAAGGAGACCCTTTGTTATCACAATTCTGAGCCAGTCAATGCTTAACATTGGAGCAACCAGCAGGTTCACGAGCTGCTTTATGCTGTCTGAATAATGGATGAAGCACATTGTCTCTAGGCCGCTCCAGGGAATTGGGTTTCTATATCTCCTTGTGTTGTTAAACATGTTGTAAAACAAGATCCTGTAAAACATAATTTCATCTTAGGTACTGATCTCTGAACACTAAATGCCAAGCTTAAAAATGCTAGTTATTTTGTCTGATCCAAGGACAACATCTTGACTGTTAATACTCCATTTCATCATTATAATAGTTCCATCTTACTTGAAGATGTCTAAAGATGTTACGACAAAAGAGTAATTGGAAAGTACAAGGGGGAATTGAGTGCAGAGTATTTCTGCATCCAGTGCAGAACTTTGTAGAAGTCATTTAAATGCAGAATAGAAATCTCTGCAAAGTCTGGGAAGGGAGAATTCATATGACAATAGTTCTCCAATCCAGAGCACAAATAAAAGAGAACATATTACAGGTCTTGAAAGTGGTGCGGAAGCTTAGGAACAATATATGGCTCCAATTTCTGGGAGGTGAGACTTGTTTGTGTTATAAGCGTAGAGAACGGGAACCAGAATTACAAGCTTGTGATTTTGTAGCAAGTTCTGCCCTCCGTGACTTGTTTCCTGGCCCGGATTTCACGATACAGAAGACAAATAATACATATTACCATAGCCGAAAATTCTCTTATTGGCTAATAACCCTTTAATGTTGCATGAGTGAGTGCTGTGCTTGTACGGGTTGGATCAGATCCTCCCACCCCCCTCCGTAGCCTGCAAGGAATTTAAATGAAGTATCTCCATCAGCACAATCCACTTGGGCTCAATTTAATGAATAAATGTTTATATTTGGGTTTTGCCGTCAGTACAATCTATTTGCTCGGTCGGAGCGGTTTGCAGGTTAAAGCTGCCTTTTTCACTGCCTTCATTTTACTTATGAGACGAGTGTATTATGTGCATGCCTCCTCTCATTTTCAAAGTGTCTTCTTCTACTTTAAGGCATTTACTGACAAAATTCCAATTTGCAAACATATTTTTCTTTATATGTTGCGCTGAAGGTGCTTAGATGACTTTAATGGGTTACATGACAACATTGAAATTTAGTTGAAAATCCACTATAAGCTATAATGTACAGTAAAATGTTCATTGTTATTTTATTGTATAAACAACTGGCAACATGTCTCCAAAATTCCAAGCTAAAAATTTTGTATTTATTTGCAGCAAAAATCGTCAAAATGATAAAAAAAAAGTTCATATTAATTTAGAAACAACATTACTAACGTTTTAACTGAGGAAGAGTTGAGAAATCAAAATTAGGTGGAATAACATGATTTTTAAGCACAGCTTTCATGTGTCTTGGCATGCTTTCCGCCAGTCTTTTAGGTGACCTCATGCCGCTCCTGGCACAAAAATTTAAGCAGTTCTTCTTTGTTTGATCACTTGTGACCATCCATTTTCCTCTTGATTAAATTCCAGAGGTTTTCAATGGAGGTTCAGGTCTGGAAATATGTGCAGTGGTCTCTTAATTTTTCCAGAGCTGTATATAAAAAAATAACACTATATTTGGCTATTGTATGCTTTGTATCCTGAATATTTGCCAGTGTCGTCTAAAGGAGCTATAACAAAATATAGCTTTAGTCATATAGATGTGACCAAGAGGCACATATAACTTAACACTATGGTAAGGTATCATACACATACACTGTGCTTCCCTGAAAATAAGACAGTGGGGCACATTTACTTACCTGGTCCCTGCGCAATCCCCGCTGTGCGTTGTCCGCCGGAATGCCCATCTCCCACGATTCATGAAGATCATCGCCCGATTTCCTGCATGTGTCGCTTCCCTGCTCAAGTCCGCCGGAGTTCACCTCCTTCCTCCCAGTGTGAGTGCATGTCTTGCGACACAAATTGAATTGTTAAATCCCCGATTTGTGTTTTGCGTGAAAGCGACACAATCCCCGGCGCAATCCCCGAAAAATTGGGAAACTCGACAGAAATAGGGCAGCGGGACCCTTAGAAATAAGCCCCAGTGTCTTATATTAATTTTTACTCTTAAATAGGCACTAGGTCAGTGATGGCTAACCTATGGCACTGGTGCCAGAGGTGGCACTCAGAGCCCTTTCTGTGGGCACTCAGGCCATCACCAGAGATGACTCCAGGTATCTTCCTGCAGTCCCAGACAGCCCAGGACTTGCTGTGCACAGAGCTATTTTAATGCAACAGCGCTACCTGGGACTACTGGAGGAGTGGGAATGTGCGGACAGATCTGGATTGTCATTGTAGCTCCTGCTCCGGCCCTGACAATTCTTCCTGTTTATGGGACCCTGGAGGAAAGCTACAATGATCATCCAAATTTCTTCTATTTTCTGCTTTATTGTTGTCCTCAGGGTGGTGGTATCAATCACAAATTAAATTTCTGTGTTGGCACTTTGCGATAAATAAGTGGGTCTTGGTTGTAGTTTGGGCACTCAGTCTCTAAAAGGTTCGCCATCACTGCTGTAGAGTGTTGTAGAATTTTGTGCCATGCTTGCATAGGGAGCGTGGCTTAGCCTTCAAACAATGTTGTGTTTTAGTATGAAACGCACATGACAGCCGCCGTTCTTAGAATTTCTTCACTCTTCAATTCCATGTGCACTTACAGGAGCCAACTTCACCAATCGATCATTAATCCATTAGTATTACTAGAGCCAAAAACAAACAGAAGTGGATCCAGAACAGGGATGACCAGTAAATGCGATATTTGCATGTCCTCTGTGTTCTGTATTTCATTCATTCCTTCTGACAGATGAAGGGGAAAACCAAACGTAGTGGCAACGGCATAGAGTGGTGGAGGAAGAAAACAGCATTATGGAAACCACAGTGTTCCAGGGAGACAGAGGTCAGTTGGCAGCAGCATGAGTAGGCCGCAGAGTGGCACATTGACAAATTATGGAGGTGGCAGTAACAGCGTAGGCCACAGAGTAGCACAATAAATTTGAAGTTTGAAATGAATTCAAAGTTTGAAATTAATTCGAAGTTGACATTTTTTATTTAAATTTGGAGATTAGAGAAGCCACATGCATCATCCATTACAATTTCCCTGATAATATTATGCCAAAAAAGAACTTCAAATGTGGCAGTGGCAGCAGCAGCAGTTGCATGAGGTCACAGAGTGGCACGATTACAAATTCTTTAGGTGGCAGCATGGAGGAGGCAGTGGCAGCAGCAGGAGGTCAGAGAGTTGCTCAATGACAAATTCTGGATGTGACAACAACATGGTAGGCCACAGAGTGGAACAATGAATTCGAAGTTTGAAATGAATTTGGGATGAGGCTGGAGGATGCTGGGGGACAATAGGATGAGGCTGGAGGACAGGAGGAGGAGGGATGGAGGATAGGAGGATGCTGGGTGACAGGAGGATGAGGTTGTGTGACAGGAGGCTGAGGCTTCGGACAGGAGCAGGCTGGATGACAGGATGAGGATAGAGGACGGAGGGGCTGGAGGACAGGAGCAGGATGCTGGAGGACGGGAGAAGGAGGCTGGAGGACAGGATGCTGGGGGGCAGGAGAAGGATAGATGACAGAGGGGCTGGGGACGGGAGCAGGAGGCTGGAGGACAGGAGGCCACAGGATGAGGAGGCTGGAGGACAGGAGGAGGCAGGAGGGTACAGGGTGAGAAGGCTGGGGGACAGGAGGGCACAGGGTGAGGAGGCTGGGGGACAGGAGGCCACAGGGTGAAGAGGCTGGGGGACAGGGGGCCACAAGCTGAGGAGGCTGGAGGACAAGGGGCTACAGGATGAAGAGGCTGGAGGACAGGGGGCTACAGGAGGAGGCTGTGGGACAGGAGAAGGATAGAGGACAGTGGGGCTGGTGGAAAGAAGGGAGCACAGGAGGAGGATGCTGGAGGTGGAGGCTGGGGAACAGGATGAGGTCGCTGAAGGAGGAGGAGGATAGAGGACAGTGTGGGCTGGAGGATAAGAGGAAGCTGAGGGACAGCAGGAGGAGACTGGAGAACAGGAGGAGAATAAAGTGCAGAGGGGCTGGAGAACAGGAGGAGGCTGGAGGATGGGAGGAGGTGGCTGGGGGAAGGGAGAAGGAGGCTGGAGGACAGGAGGCCACAGGATAAGGAGGCTGGAGGACAGGAGGCCACAGGATAAGGAGGCTGGAGGACAGGAGGAGGCTGGAGGACAGGAGGCCACAGTGCTACAGGAGGGTCTGGAGGATAGGAGACCACAGGAGGAGGCTGGATGACAGGAGACTACAGGAGGAAGCTGGAGATCAGGGGGCTACAGCAGGAGCTGGAGGACAGGAGACCACAGGAGGAGGCTGGGGGGGGTTGCCAAAGTTAGGGGCATCGTACTATGGACTATGCTTGTGGCTGGGGCAATGGGTGTGGTTTAGAAAAAGGGGGAGGGGCTTTTGTCCCTCTTTCTCTCGCCCAAAAGTTGGGAGGTATGCATATGGGACAAGGTAGTGGGTGTTTATTCCCAAATAGGGTCAGATTGGATGTTACTATCTATCCTGTATTAATCTTGAATGCAGTATAGGAATATACCCAAGGTTATTACACTATACTACATGGACATCTAGTGAAAATGTATAGAATTTGTGTGTATATTGTATCATATAACACCTCCATAAAGGTACAGGGAGACAATATGGTATCAGCCAATGTCCACACAGACCACTTTACAACTGGAGATGGAGCTCTAGAGCCACATATAAAATCTGTACCTGGAACCTAAGAGCAATCTATCAATTATATTACTGTTATATTTTTGTGAATGATATAGCAATACTAAAGCTTGTGGCCTGGGTGCAACTACATGCCCTACATTCCCTCCAAACATCTGTGGACTTGTGCAGCTTCATCAAAAGCTGACATTTAGTCTTTGCTTAAAAAATAAAAAATAAAATAAATTTCGTTCTGCTTTCTGTTGTACACTGGGTCCTTAGAAGGTTTACAATTCCAGATAGTATTATTCTGCGAACACATCAGCCCACATTTACTATGCAGTCTTTGACAGTACTCTGGTGTAGATTGCACATACATACATGTACATCCTGCTTGCACATGTATTTATGAAGTGTTTCCTCCAGTATTGTATCGCAGCTGCACCGTGCAGACCCCAACACAACACTGTGCACCTAAATGGGGAGTTCTGGTGTACATTCACACCATGCACCACATTTATGTCGGCAAGTCCGCGTGCCGGTCTTCATTTATCCGGAGCACTTGGCACACATAGCGCAGTTTGCCTCACTATTAATAAATGTGGGCCATCATGCTGTGACTTATCTACCCTAAACTTATACTAATTGAATTCAGGATCATATCCCAACAGACCCCAAAACAGGCTGAAAACACCAACACAGCCACTGGTGGTAACACATATACATGTCTGGTAGACATCTTGTGGTATAGCATCACTAAATTATAATTTTTTTCTTTTTAAATGCTTATTTTGGGATATTTGACCTAATAAAAAATGTAAAGGACACTTAGACACTTTGGATCCTAATGACTTGTAGTAGTTCTATAAGATAATCTCTAGAAGTGCCCTTCCTTAAGATTTATTTGGATTTGTGTCCAGATGTGTGAGATACCTCCTCAGGACACTAATGCTGGTAACACTGTACCACTAATCTATAATGTTGTGCGTCCATGTGTGGCCACCCAGTGGTAGCGTTGCTCACAGCAGCCTGTCAAGGATTCTGTCGGCTGTAGTTCGATTAATAACATCAAAGTTCTTTTGAAACTAATTTGTTAAAAAAGTACAACATCCTAGGTTTAGGTTCTTCTGTATATATGTTACAGTCCCTCTCTCCAACTCTATATGCATTGTAGTAGATGGGTGGGACAGTTCATGGTGACACATCTACTTGTATTAAGTTTGTAAGTTCTCCGTATCCACAGGCTGATTGGTGCCCCCTCCATCATGAGAACGGACCACCAGTAATCTAGAGAAAAGGGGGTATTCATTCATTAATACAAGAGTGTCAGAAAGTGCTTAGCACACTTCATGGCTATCTGCGGCACTCACATAGACAGTGAATGGAAGCTCTGGAGATAGTCGAGTGCTGTGGTTGTAAATTTCCAACATCTCCATACTCCACCTATTAGTGACAATGGGAGCTCCATTCTCCTCATTGCTGGGGGTCCATTCTCATTATCATGGGCATCCTAGCAGTCTAAATCAATCAACTTGTTATTCCCTATCCAGTGTACACAGTATAAGCTACAATACTAGTGTCTCAATAGTTCTGTTCCTGTATAAAAAAACATCTTGTGAACATAGAAGTAGAAGTTATCTTGTAGGTATCAATTTTTATTTTTTTTTGCTTTTACACAAATATTTTGATAAAAGTCTATAACTGAATTTTTTCAGTACCATTCACAGCCACTACTGCGTGTATGGCACTGTCCTATTCCATATGCAGCCTATTCAAGCAGTTGGTCATTGAGAATGGAAGGAGCTGGAATCCCACCAATCTCATACCAAATAAGTCCTGGCAAAACCCCTTGAAATGTGAAAGTGTTTGTTAGAGACTTGTTATTGAATTCACCAGGGTTCCAGACTCTTGACGGCGAGAGAACCATAGAAAGAACCATTTCATGTCTTTACCTTCTAATAACAGGACTAGACATGTCTTGCTGTGTTTTTATCATTACACATAAGTGGATTTTGTCTGCTGTCCTACAGCTGAAGTGTTTATTCTAATATATAGGCCCAGGACGTCCATGCTGGCGATTTATGAGTTTACTTGCTGGCATGGACAGCTCGTCTCATTTATATTGATTTATCACGCTTGGATTGAAGTTATTTCCAATAAAAACATTAATTCAGCGCACATCACTCGCAGTCTAATCATTATTCTCCGCATCATCCCCGGTGTGAATCTCACCCTTCTGATCTCTCCTCCCGTGCAGGTCAATTGGTGTCCCTGGCCAGCAACGATGGAACCGTCAAGATCCTGGTGTTAACATCTGGACAACTGATGAGCCTGGAAGGCCATGAAGATGATGCGCAATGTGTGATCTTTGACCATAAAGGAGATTATCTGATCTCTGGAGGATCTGATGGGACCGTCCGCTTCTGGTTCTAGGAAACAGCTCCTTATCCCTGTTACCTCTGCAGATCAGAGGGAAATATGCAAAATAAAGAATCCTTCTAAATGTTGAATAAAATGTTCCTCTTAATCAAAGTGATTTTAGATATAAGTTGCATCTACATCAGTTACATTCTGTCTGCTTGTGCAACCCATGCACTGTCCTCACTCATAACATTGCAAGATGTCCATTTTATCTCATATCCCAATATGTGTCATTCAAAATTGTCATATACTCCAGTGTATCCTCTCCTGAAAGTGAAATAAAATATGAATTAAAACCAGCAGCAGTACATCTATAGTCCAATCTACACGATAAAGCGGTACAGGAAAGGTTAAATGTAACAGATTACAACATTTCTCACCTGATGTATAGAAAAGCAGCTGCTTAAACTATAAAGAGTTCACAGTCCTGGACTGAATGGGTTAAAGGGGCTGGTGGAGAGACTTTATAATCAAGGGGGGGGGGGTTGTTATCGTGCACCGGTGAATGAAAAACCTGTGTTGTGGCAGGTATCACTCAATTCCAGATGTGAAAGTTGTGACTTCTATTTTAAAAAAGTCACAAAGAAGTTGCACACATTGGCACAGATCCACACCTGCCCCCTACCAGGCATAGGAAATATGTTGGAGCTGTTTGTGAATTTTTCAGATCTCCTCAAAAGCATATTAATATCGAAAAACCACTATAATGCGTCTGACCAGCTGAAAGACAAACACACACAAAAAAATATATATATGACATCTAATAGCTGTGCAGCCGCTGTCCATGGTGCTGAACGCTGCCGTGCCTGATGCAGTGAGTGCGGTGCTGAGCATGGTACTGAATGTATCCACCTGCAAAGCCATGATCACTGTCTATGAAGAGTCATGTGTATGTAGATATGTACATGGTGATGAATACAGTATATAGCTGGTACAGACGGTATATGTGATGGGCAATGTCTATTATATTATATTGTAATATTATAATACATGTCTGTGGACGGGTCAGTGCTTATTGGAGGAGATACATTAATCTGTCTCCACCAGAATTCTAGTGTAACTCCATCTGAAATGTAGAACAGCACATTTATTACTGGTTTAAGACCATTTTTGGACAGCCTTCCGATTTATCCAAAAAAATTTGGGGGGGGGGGATAGCCGTAGGGAAAGGGGGCATGACCTAGCCAAAAATTCAGCCATTCACCACAAAATTCTGCGGTAAAGTAGACCAACTAATAGATGGTCTAGCCTTTACTCCACATTCTTACACTCCACCAGAAAAATCATTCCGCATGTTTATCTGATGCAGAATGCGACTGTGGAGTCAGACTCTGCACTGATCTATTCACCAACAATTTTGATAAATCCCTCCCATTGTATATAAAAAAGGGGAAATTATCATATGCCGGTGCTCATTCTCTGACGTTTGATATCCCCACCCCTCCTGATAAATGAAGAGGCTTAGGAGCAATATACATCTCAGCTGCTGCAGAACATCATAGTACAAACCTCAGCTACTACCAAACCTCATAATACCCACCTCCTGCAGAACATTACAATACACACTGCTCTAGGGAATCACAACACATATCTCAGCTGCAGCAGAACATCATAATACATGGCTGCTTATGAAGAACCCAATATTACACATCTCGCCCGGTCCTGAACATTAAATACAGACCTCAGATACTACTGAACCTAATAATACACACCTCATCATCTTTATAATCTCATAAAACACACACATCATAATACACCCCACAGCTGCTGCAGAACCTCATAATACAGCAACAGCTGCTGCATAACCGCATAATACACAACTTCACATAATACACACTTGAGCTACTACCGAACATCATAATACATACCTCAGCTACAGCATAACATAATCATGTATACCACAGATTCTGCAATCTTTTGCAAAAAGAAAAAGAAAAATCTTTTAAAACACCCACAGCTGTGACAGAACATCAAAATGCACACTTAAGCTATTACTGAACCTAATAATACACACCTCAGCAGTTGCAGAACCTTATCATACATACCTCAGCTGTAAAACATGGTAATACACACCTCAGCTGTAGAATATGGTAATACACGCCTCCGCTGTATAACATATTGTAATGCACACTTCAGCTGTAAAATATGGTAATACACAACTCAGCTGTAGAATATGGTAATACACACCTCAGCTGTAGAATATGGTAATACACACCTCAGCTTTAGGATATGGTAATACACACCTCAGCTGTAGTAACATGGTAATACAGAATTTCAGCTGTAGAGTATGGTAATACACACTTCAGATGTAGAATATGGTAATACACACTTCTGCTGTAGAATATGGTAATACGCACCTCAGCTTTAGAATATGATAATACACACTTCAGCTGTAGAATATGGCAATACACACCTCAGCTGTAAAACATGGTAATACAGAATTTCAGCTGTAGAATATGGTATACCCTTCACTGTAGAATTGGTAACCACACTTCGGTGTAGAATATGGTTAATACACACATGCACTATAGAATATGGTAATATGCACCTCAGCTTTAGAATACGATAATCGCACCTCAGCTTTAGAAATGGTAATACACACTCAGCTGTAGATATGGCAATACACACCTCGTAGAATATGGTAATAGACCCCTCAGCTGTAAAACATGGTAAACAGAATTTCAGCTGTAGAATATGGGTAATACAACATTAGCTGTAAATATGGTAATACAACACCTCCCTGTAAAACATGGTACATACAGAATTTCAGCTTGTATGAGTATGTAATAACACACTTCAGCTGTAGAATATGGTAATACACACACTTCAGCTGAGATATGTATACACACCTCAGCTTTAGAATATGATAATACACACATGCAGCTATAGAATGGTAATATGCACCTCAGCTTTAGAATATGATAATACCACCTCAGCTTTTAGAAATATGGTTAATCACAACTCCAGCGTGTAGAATTGGGTAATACCACCTCAGCTGTAAATGATATACAACACCTACGCTGTAAAACATTGTAATCAGAATTTCAGCTGTAGAATATGTAATACACACTCAGCTGTAATACGTATAATACACACCTCAGCTGTAAAACATGGTAATACAGAATTTCAGCTGTAGAGTATGGTAATACACACTTCAGCTGTAGAATATGGTAATACACACTTCAGCTGTAGAATATGGTAATACACACTCAGCTGATGAATAGGTATACGCACCTCAGCTTTAGAAATGGATAACACACCTCAGCTGTAGTAACATGGTAATACAGAATTTCAGCTGTAGAGTATGGTAATACACACTTCAGATGTAGAATATGGTAATACACACTTCTGGTGTAGAATATGGCAATACACACCTCAGCTTTAGAATATGATAATACACACTTCAGCTGTAGAATATGGCAATACCACCTCAGCTGTAAAACATGGTAATACAGAATTTTAGCTGTAGAATATGGTAATACACACTTCAGCTGTAGAATATGGTAATACACACTTCAGGTGTAGAATATGGTAATACACACCTCTGCTGTAGAATATGGTAATACACACCTCAGCTTTAGAATATGATAATACACACTTCAGCTATAGAATATGGTAATATGCACCTCAGCTTTAGAATATGATAATACACACTACTTCAGCTGTAGAATATGGTAATACACATCTCAGCTGTAGAATATGGTAATACGCACCTCAGCTTTAGAATATGGTAATACACACCTTAGCTGTAAAACATGGTAATACAGAATTTCAGCTGTAATTATGGTAATCACACACTTCAGCTGTAGAAATATGGTAATACCACTTCAGCTGTAGATATGTGATACACACCCAGCTTAAGAATATGGTAATACACACCTCAGCTTTAGAATATGGTAATACACACCTCCGCTGTATAACATATTGTAATGCACACTTCAGCTGTAGAATATGGTAACACACATATCAGCTGTAGAATATGGTAACACACACCTCAGCTGTAGAATATGGTAATACGCACCTCAGCTTTAGAATATGGTAATACACACCTTAGCTGTAAAACATGGTAATACAGAATTTCAGCTGTAGAGTATGGTAATACACACTTCAGCTGTAGAATATGGTAATACACACTTCAGCTGTAGAATATGGTGATACACACCTCAGCTTTAGAATATGGTAATACACACCTCAGCTTTAGAATATGGTAATACCACCCTCCGCTGTATAACTATTGTAATGCACCACTTCACTGTAGAATATGGTCCACACATATCAGCTGTAGAATATGGTTAACACACCTCAGTCAGCTGTAGATATGGTAATACGCACCTCAGCTTTAAATATGGTAATACACACCTCAGCTGTAAAAACAGTGTTAATACAAACATTCAGCTGTAGAATATGGTAAGACACCACTCAGCTGTAGAATATGGTAAAACACACCCAGCGTAAAACATGTAATACCACCTCAGCTTTAGAATATGGTAACACACCTCCGCTTGTATAACAATTGTAATGCCACACTTGGCTGTAGAATATGGTAATACACATCTCAGCTGTAGAATATGGTAATACACACCTCAACTGTAGATATGGTAATACAAACCTCAGCTTTAGAATATGGTATACAACACCTCAGCTGTAAACATGGTAATACGAATTTCAGCTGTAGAGTATGGTAAGATCAACAATACACACTTCAGCTGTAGAATATGGTAATACCCATTCGTTCTTAGAAAATGGTAATACGCACCTCCCTTTGGAATATGGAATAACACACCTCATGTAAAACTGGTAATACAGAATTTGAGCTGTAGATTGGTAAATACACACTTCTGGTGTAGAATTGGTATACCCACCTCAGCTTTAGAATATGATAATACACACTTCAGCTGTAGAATGGCATACACCTCAGTCGCTTGTAAACGATGTAAACAGAATTTCAGCTGTAGAATATGGAAAAACACTTCAGCTGTAAATATGGTAATACACACTTCATCGTTAAATATGGTAATACGCACCTCAGCTTTAGAATATGGTAATACACACCTTAGCTGTAAAACATGGTAATACAGAATTCAGCTGTAGAGTATGGTAATACACACTTCAGCTGTAGAATATGGTAATACACACTTCAGCTGTAGAATATGGTGATACACACCTCAGCTTTAGAATATGGTAATACACACCTCAGCTTTAGAATATGGTAATACACACCTCCGCTGTATAACATATTGTAATGCACACTTCAGCTGTAGAATATGGTAACACACATATCAGCTGTAGAATATGGTAACACACACCTCAGCTGTAGAATATGGTAATACGCACCTCAGCTTTAGAATATGGTAATACACACCTCAGCTTATAAAACATGGTAATACAGAATTTCGCTGTAGATATGGAATACAACACTTCAGCTGTAGAATATGGTAAATACATGCCTCAGCTTTAAAACTGGTATACACACCTCCTTTAGAATATGGTAATACACACCTCCGCTGTATAACATATTGTAATGCACACTTGAGCTGTAGAATATGGTAATACACATCTCAGCTGTAGAATATGGTAATACACTCCTCAACTGTAGAATATGGTAATACAAACCTCAGCTTTAGAATATGGTAATACACACCTCAGCTGTAAAACATGGTAATACAGAATTTCAGCTGTAGAGTATGGTAATACACACTTCAGCTGTAGAATTGGTAATACCCACTTCTGGTGTAGAATATGGTAATACGCACCTCCGCTTTGGAATATGGTAATACAACCTCAGCTGTAAAACATGGTAATACAGAATGAGCTGTAGAATTTGGTAATACACACTTCTGGTGTGTAGAATATGGTATACGCACCTCAGCTTGAATATGATATACCACTTCAGCTGTAGAATATGGCAATCACCCTCAGCTGTAAAACAGGTAAACAGAATTTCACGCTGTCGAATATGGTAATACACACTTCAGCTGTATAGATGGTAATACACACTCAGGTGAAGAATATGGTAATACACACCCACCTCTGCTGTAGAATATGGTAATATGCACCTCATCTTTAGAATATGATAATACACACTTCAGCTGTAGAATATGGCAATAGACACCTCAGCTGTAAAACATGGTAATACACACTTCAGCTGTAGTATATTGTAATACACACTTCAGGTGTAGAATATGGTAATACACACCTCAGATGCAGAATATGATAATACACACTTCAGCTGTAGAATATGGCAATACACACCTCAGCTGTAAAACATGGTAATACAGAATTTCAGCTGTAGAATATGGTAATACACACTTCAGCTGTAGAACAATGATTGGTTGCCATGGGTGATGATATAATTAGACTGTGTTAGTGATGAGTATATACAGGACACGTGTATAGTGTGAGTATAATACAGGACACTGTGTATAGTGAGTGATATAATACAGGACACTGTGTATAGTGATAGTATAATACAGACACTGTGTAAGTGATGAGTATAATACAGGACACTGTGTATAGTGATGAGTATAATGCAGGACACCGTGTATAGTGATGAGTATAATACAGGGCACCGTGTATAGTGATGAGTATAATACAGGGCACCGTGTATAGTGATGAGTATAATACAGGACACTGTAGTATAGTGATAGTATAGTATAATACAGCACCGTGTATAGTGATGAGTATAATACAGGGCACCGTGTATAGTGATGAGTATAATACAGGACACTGTGTATAGTGATGAGTATAATACAGGGCACTGTGTATAGTGATGAGTATAATACAGGACACTGTGTATAGTGATGAGTATAATACAGGACACTGTGTATAGTGATGAGTATAATACAGGACACTGTGTATAGTGATGAGTATAATACAGGGCACTGTGTATAGTGATGAGTATAATACAGGACACTGTGTATAGTGATGAGTATAATACAGGGCACTGTGTATAGTGATGAGTATAATACAGGGCACTGTGTATAGTGATGAGTATAATACAGGACACTGTGTATAGTGATGAGTATAATACAGGTACTATGTATAGTGACTAGTATAACCCATGATCTATATATATATAAATATGTATATCGCTGGGCACTGTCCCTGGTCTGTGTACCGCACAGTGTGCACTGCTCGCCATGCAGCAGCCGCCTGTGTGTGACATAGTGTGAATGGGGCTGGACGTGCAGTCACTACGTGCTGTCCCTGCTGCTGGCTGCTCAGCCTCACTCTCCCTCATCCCACCCCATGGATGGAGGAGCTGAGGAGACATTGCTCTCTCCATGGTGCTGGACTATGAAGCTGGCTTTATCCTGCGGTATTGCTGAAAACTGAGCAGCAAATGCGTCTCAATAGAGGATTAAAAGGAGAAAAAAGTTGTGTGTCTCACGCCTGCCCTTGTGCAGGGTGCACAGAGATGCCTGTAGGTGGCCACTAAAGCAACACATTGCCATGGAGCTGCAGCTCCCCGGGCAGCAGGAGACTTCCATGCTGTTTGTGCACATACAAAGCACCTCCCGAGCTGTGAGGGGCTGAGGGGAGCCCATCCAGCAGGGATCTAGCCCATCCTCAGCAGCTCCTCCATCATGACAGCTCTGCTCACACCTGGATACCTGTCTCTACAGCCTGGTTTTTGGGTGTCTGATGTTTAACTGGAAATCCTCCTGACCATTACCCATCCTGTACCATGGCAGGAAATCTGGAGGGACTCTATATTTTCTCCACTTAAACAATGGGTCCTCCGGCACCAAGGATGGGCTAACTACAGACTCGTAACCTTTTGGCTTTTTAGTTGCCTCGCTGGTCCTCATAGGATTAACCCTTCAGGTAAGAAACGTGCCTGGGCAAAGTATTAGATTTACACTTTTTGTTACAATGTTTCCCATCAGATTCGGATCTCTAGGTTAGGCTTTCATAAGTTTAAGAGGATCATTGCAAAGGTTTGGTTACTTTTTTTAATCTATTTTATTTGAGGATAAAGTGCAACACATTCCCTAGAATCCAAGAAGCAATTCTGTCTTCTCTCTGTGAAGAGATGTCTCTGATGATTCCTGTAATCTGGATCCATAGATGACACAGATGCTGCAGGGACACATTAGAAATCAATTAACCAAATCGCCTTAATGTGGAGCACCCTGCAGTAATCCTGAGACAGAACTGCAGTGTCAGGGGAAGCTTCACCTCACTACTATGTGACTCTACCATGTTGCACTCTGCTACATTGCTCACTAAACCATGTGTTCTAGTTTCCACAATGCAGTAATCCTTGGTGCAGTAACATGAAATGAAGCAGATTCCTGAGACTATCCTGATGTCCCATCTTCCCTGTTCCAAGCAGTGTTTGCATTTTGATGCAGCATCCTGGAAACTGAATGGTTAATAGATTACAATAAAGCAGTCTATATTATTTTCCATTAAAAGCTACTGTATGTATATATAATCTGCTATGCTTTATATCTACATGCGTTAAAGTTATTCTATATAGGCATCTTCTCCATTGATCAGATCTCTGTAATCTGATCAATGGAGAAGATGCCTATATAGAATAGAAAGTTTCTGGAACCTTGTGGGATTGCTAATAAGAATTAACTCCCTAAGGACTGAATAGTCCTGAATATTGTATTAGTCAGTTCTGAACATTTTGGTATGTAAAAGTTTTTTCCTATAAAATTGTTGCCCAAAACTGCATAATAAAGAGATTATGGTCATCTCATAGGCATTGTATTAGATTAGCTGCTTCCCCATATGTCCAGCTGGGGGGTAAATAACCTCATTATATGTATCAACTACACCTTTCCAGGATTAAAACATTGTTGTGTTCATCTTGTAAGTAACTGGTGACTCCATGAGGTCTACATATAAAAATGAAAAATGCAGGAGCACAGCCAAAATATAGACAAGTCAGGGTGCAATTCCCCCAAAAATACTCCCAGCAGAAGTTCCAAGGATATACACAAAAAAAATAGGCAGAAGTAGGAAAAAAAAACAGTGCTTGTGTAATCTTTTTTCACTACTTGGGATTGCTGCCTATGTTATTTTTTAGTATAATATAAAGTCATATTCTATATACCTGCTGCAGGTCATGCATTATATGCATATTATATAAGGACTTTCTTTACTATGTCATGATTGTATTTTCTCCCCTTCATGTTGCCCTTAACTTGTTAGACCTTCCATTTATTTAGCATATATCTTCTCTCTCCCTGAATCCTGCTGCTTCATTGCTCCATTTTGCAGACACACCCAGTCACGCATTACTATTATTACTACATATTAAACATATGCATCCATAATCACGCTTGCTTGGTGGCAGTACTTGAAGGGATAAGAGCAGGACCTGAAGAATATGGACTCTGGAGGGACAGTAGACTGGTAGCTGCAAGGAATATTAATGTCTTGTAACCCAATCATTACCTGGCGTTGGACGTGTTGAGTAAATGTCCATAAGAAGCTGCTTTTTACTTACAATAAAATTCCAAAGGGACATCCTCAACTCCAAACCTGCACAATTAATGAGGAATAGCACTGGCTTTATGATCCGTAGTCTAGATAAGAGGTGACGGCGTTTCAACGCCAAAGTTATTACACTGGCTACGTGTTAACCCTCGTGGTACCAGACTCTGCTGCTGAGTTAAACACATGGCTCTGCGTGATTTCAGATTTATCTATGCAGCTGTACAGGGGCCTTATTGACTGTCAGCGCAGCAGCGTGCATCCAGCCCGGAGCAATCTCCTCACTATAGGAGGCTTTGAAACATCAAACTTGAGATGAAAGAGAAGAGGAGGGCAAGTTCTCGAGGCGGCTGCTCTTGATAGGACACCTTCAGCAGCTCAACACTCAGGATGAGGTTTTGGGATCTGCAGCTAGATGACACCTTCTGGTCTTTACTATGGCTGACAGCATCATATCTCATAACCAAAACATTAGCGTCAACTAAGACTCTGTGGCCTCACAGTCCAGAAGGGTCAGCAGCTTCCCCTCTTCTAATAGGCCCCATCATTATTGTAGAGGTAAAAGCTTTGTCATAGTCAATAGATAATCAATACTGATGTCAGCAAAAGAAAAATTGGTTGATATGATGGGTACTTAAAGTGTCTCCAGGCGGTGGGTCCCTTCTCCCCCAGTCCTAGTGATGGGGTAGGGACTGACTCATATAATTGTTCTGAGGTTCCTGACTAATATTATTCATTTTTTTAATATCATTCGCTGTCACTTAGCAGAACCTTTCACAGATTCAAAGCAGCGATTAATTCTATTAAAGAAAGACGTACAATGTGAAATAGTCTATTCATACATGAAATGAGCACAAGCATTATACTCCTGTGGAGACAAGTGCTACTTACTTGTATTCATGTATCTAAGTTAACCCAGACTAGAGCCTTTCCCTCATTGTCTCATCTTCCAAATGACCTTTGCACCCCAATAGTCCCTATAAGCCGGGGACCTATACCAGTTTATGTCCTTATGGGTATTATGCCTGATGTATGTTAGGACAATCCTACTAACAACCCTACAATTGTAATGTGAGCACTGTTCTCTACAGCCTCAGTATACCATACCCCAATCCAATGGAAACCTCTCCTTAAAAAGCGACATAAGTCACATCTTCCTGGACTCCTTGGAAAGTGATCTAGAAGGTTGTGATAAACTGGGGCGCAACCAACAGCCAATGCCCCCAATAATACTGACATTTGCTCTGCTACATCTTTCCTATATTTGCTCTATACCCATGAGATATTGTGTTCCTTTGTTCTAAAATACATGATATTCTATCAGGAGTTGATAAAACTATAAGTAATATACTATGTACTGTATACATAGAGGTGCGTGTTACCTCATTATTGCTCCCTGTAATTTTTATCCTTTTTAGACTTTTTCAGTTTTTATATGATAATTAATCCTAATGGATGCCTCGGCTTCTCCTTAGTTATTGGAGGAGCCGGGTAATGTATGCAGTTATTCATCATATTCATAATTAATAAGAGGTGATTAAATAAGTTAGCCATGTATAACTATGTGCTGGATTTAATGTGTGAATAATGTGCACAGCCTCTTGTGTTTGGTAAAAGGATGAGATGAGAAACATTCAGTAATGAAACGCACTACAACAATGTCACAGCAAGGTTTGGAGATAAGTAAAGCCTCCATAATGACGCTGCTTACTGTAGGTTTAGGGACATTTCTCTAGGATTATAATGGAGGGAGTTTGCTTAATGCTGATACATCCTTTTCTATACTATTTTCGATACCTGCACTCTGTATGCTGAGCACCATCCATATAAACTTTTTACACCTCTATACCATCTCTGAAGACATATACTGACTGCTGGCTTGTGGGAAGTTGCGGTAGTGCCCCCGTGTTTCCCAGTTCTCTGTTTGTAAAACTACTAAGTATTTAATTCCCCTTACAGTGTTTCCAATAAAAATTCTGCAGTGCTCCTAAATTATCAGTGCAATACCCTTAAATACCATTAAATATCGCTGTAACCCTATGTATGATGTATGTTACATGGAAAAGTGGACATTAATAATATACATATTCATGATCTCAGGATGTTACTAAAAATAGTAAGGCTAAAATAAATGGCCATTTTATTTTTCCAAAATCGACGGTGGGGAGTCCTGCCTCCCCCCTCCTTTACCAGCGCACCACACTCTAAATTTACTGAGATGCTCTGGCCTGTAATTAAATCCTGAAGCAATATCCAGGTCAGAACTGGTCTGGAGGGCGGAGATATCAGCTATAGTTTCCGCTGAAATATGCTGGGCAGGGGTGTTTGTGTCCCCACCCACTCCGCTCCCTGTCACGCCCAAAGTGGTATGTTGTAAGGCAGTTATAATTGTGTCCTATAGCTCTCCTCCTGAATGGAGCCAGCTGTGTGTCCCTGCATGGCTTCTGCCTATCCATTATAATGAGCCAGTAATAATTGTAATGTATCGTCATGCCATATACTGCGATACAGTTGTATTGTAGTATACGGTAGGAACGATCGGACCATCTAGGGTTATTGTACCCTAGATGGTCTAAGAAATAGTGAAAAATAAAAGAAAAAAAAAGTTTAAAAATTTAAAAAAATATTAAAAGTTCAAAAAAAAAAAATGTTCCCAAGGGTAATCATACATAACTCGACCACATGCCCATAAGTGAGTTTGATGTGGGTAATTCAAATTGTGTGCTGGCTGGAATATCCGGCCTGAACACTCAGCAACCGGGACTGAACTGAGCATGTCACTGGGCCATCAGCATTCCCGATTGTGGCAGAGTCGGACAGTGCTACTGACACTTCTACATTTATATACAGTGCAACTTATCCAGACCCGATTTCAGTTTGCCATATATTTGCATTACTGTGTGCCTTCTTAGAAAAGAACAACCACCTAAATGACGTATGGTGCGTCTCAGGAGGCGTCACTTCGTACTAGCAGGAAGGGTTTTATGTTACCTGCAAAAAGATGTAGCGTTAGCTTACCACCAGCAGACAGACATGTAGACAATTTGGCTTGGATCAAAGTAATAACATAGTGGCAATTAAACCAAGGAATCATGAAATAACAAGGAAAAATGAATTAGCTCAGGATAACTTGCTTTTTTTTTTCTTTTTTTTTTTTTTTACTGCATAATGTGAGAATTCTTATTTAGCGACGTCTGCAAGATGTAGAACGTATAAAAGAGTCTTGACACTACATCTTCATATAAAGGAGATCCCAAACACTCTAAAGCAGGACAAGTGGCGGCACGCCACAAAAAATTACAGTTTGGTTGATGCTTGACAAATTGCACTCCTAACCAACCACTAGGACATACTGGTGCCCCAGCCCATTTTCTTGACTTGAGCAGAGTTCTACATGGGATCAGGCGGCGCTTGGAGACACCATCCCTATGCAGTCATACCGACTGTATAGGTAGGTATGCCATCTACCAGAGTTGCTGAAAATATAGTTCCCCCTCGAGATTAGCTTACACAAAGGCTACAGTCAGTAGCAGAGGAGACTTGTCTAAGTCCTAGTAAGAGAAGTGAGGCCCCAGTGATGTTATGAAAACATTGTAATCTTTATTGTCCGTGTCTTCTACATAGTGTAAGATTTATATGACCTGAAAATCCATGACTAAACAATCACATAGTCTGGCGGCTCTAAAGGGTAGATTGCAGGTGTTCACTGAAGCAATCACTGGACTAGAGAATTCCTAGTAGGTTTTTAGGTGCCTTTATTGGTAGCTTATAATAAGCATTTTGAGCCGTACGGGCTCTTCCCAGTTACATACAAGAAGGCAAACATTAAAAGTGTGGGGCTTATAAACTTGTGCTTTTGGCGCGGAATCTGGAGCATGTGTGACGTCAGGGTGTAAATAAAGACACAGAACAAAAAAAAAATGTGAAAAAAAATATCGAAAAAAAATATTTGAGAAAAACAATTTTGGGAAAAAAAATCTCAATTCAATATTTACAATATAATTTGCAAAATAATATAATAATATAAACAGTATCCCCTAATTGTCTCTTAACTAATATAAATATTTCACATAGCTGCCTTCGAAGTTGTTCCAGACAACATATCTTGTATCTTTAGGAGAGCATAAAGATACAATATAAAATGTATGAGCACCCAGCATTCCCAAACAATACAAATCCACCATTCCATCACCATCCAAAAAGGCAGCTTCAGATGTAGTAAACCCAGTGCTTATGATGAAAATAATAAGTATGTGATAATTCACATCAAACAACACAAATGAAATATCAACTTTAAAATTGAATTGCGCAGCAAATACGTAATATATCTTATCCAATGACATGTGGCATTGCAATATGTAGCAGACCATCAACCCTCACTGTAGGGTTAATCAGCACCGCTTATACATTAAAAATAAAGTCCTAAAACATGGCTTCCAGACCATGCACCTCAAACACAAGAGGGAGGGAAAATTACCATTATCCCTATGATTACATTAGTCCGGAAATTATAACAGGATTGGGGTTATAAAGACGAAAGAATCTAGTGGATGTACAGGCTTAATTACTCTCAAAAACCATCTGGCTCATGAGAGACGGGAACAGTAATGGTCGAATTATCTGATTCCAATATCATCGCGATTTCACATCTAGCTAGCTCCCCCTCATATAAAACCGACACTACCACTGGACCTAAGACACGAAGACACGGGCTCCGTATCATACATACTCCTATTACGTACACTAACATAACCCCCCCCCAGGGTGTACCCTTCCTATCGGTCGGCACCGTAGCTGCTTCTCCATCCACGCACCTAACATGCTTAGAGGAGTTCGTCCTCTTTTTGTCCCAAGCGGCTTCCGTAGCCCTAGGATACTAGACAAGGCAGCACAGCAGACAAAAACAATATCAAAATACACGAACACTGCAATCAGCCCTTGGGTTTAAATGTTGTTAAGTATGAACAGTTATTTATATGGTTTAATGGTATAAATATATATATATATCTACACTCACCGCCATTTATTAGGTACACCATGTAGTAACGGGTTGACCCCCTTTTGCCTTCAGAAACTGCCCTCAATTCTTCGTGGCATAGTGTCAAAAAGGTGCTGAAGCATTATCAGGATTTTGGTCCATATTCATGGACATGATGGATCACCAGTCTGCTGCAGAAAGGATTTGTCGGACTGCACATCCATGGTGCGAATCGCGCGGCCAACCACATCCCAAGATGCTATTATTGGATAAGATCTGGGACAGTGGAGGCCATTGAGTACAGTGAAACTCATTGTCATGTCAAGAAACAGTCTGAGATGATTCAAGCTGTAGGACATGGCGCATTATCCTGCTGAAAGAAGCCATCAGATGTGGGTACATTGTGGTCATAAAGGGAATGGACATGGTCAGCAACAATAACTCAGGTAGGCTGTGGCGTTGCAACGATGATCAATGGTACCAAGGGGCCCAAAGAGTGGCCAAGGAAAAATATTCCACCACACCATGACACCACCACCACCAGCCTGAACGTTGATTACAAGGCAGGAATGGATCCAGTCGTTCATGTGTTGCGCCAAAATTTCTGACCTACCACCAATATGGTGTTGCAGCACAAATCAAGGACTCTTAGGCCAGTGCAACGTTTTTCCATATTCTACTGTCAATTCGATGAGCTTGTGCAAATTGTAGCCTCAGTTTCCTGTTTCTAGCTGCCAAGGATGGTGCGCTGTAGCCCATCTACCTCAAAGTCGACCGTACTGTGCGTCAGAGATGCGCTTCTGCCTACCTTGGTTGTATTGTACCGGGTGGTGATTTGGTCACTGTTGCCTTTCTATCAGCTCGAACCAGTCTGACCATTCTCCTCGGACCTCTTGCATCAACAAGGGCAGTTTCCGCCCAAGAAACTGCCGCTCACTGGATGGTTTTTCTTTTCGGACCATTCTCTTTAAAACCCTAGAGATGTTTATGCGTGAAAACCCAGTAGAATCAGCAGTTTGGAAATACTCAGACCGCCTTCTCGGGCAACCAACAACCATGCCCACATTTCAAAGGCACTCAAATCACCTTTCTCCCCATATGATGCTCGGTGAACTGCAGGCGATTGTCTTGGACCGTCTACATGCCTAATGCACTGAGTTGCCGGCAGTGATGGATGATTAGGAAATTAAGTGTTAACGAGCCGTTGACAGGTGTGGTACCTAATAACGTGGCCGGGTTGAGTGTATATATATATATATTTCTATATTCTTTTATGTTTATACTTAAGACATGTTATATTTAAATTAGTGAAGGGACAATAGGGCCTACGGTTGTATTATAATTATATGTAAATTCTATTGTAAAATGATGGACATTATATTTTTTTTCTCAAATTTCTTTTTCAATATTTTTTTTTCTATGTCTTTATTTACACCTTGATGTCGCACATGCCCGTGATGTGCGCCAAAAAGTTTAGAAGCCCCACACTTTTAATGTTTGACATGCTTGTATGTAACTGAAGAAGAGCCCGGGACAGGCTCGAAATGCACATTATAAAGTTACTAAGTAAAGGAACCTACTAGTGAAATATCTCTAGTCTGAGTGATTGGCGACGTGAACTCCCTGGAATCTACCCTTTAGCCGCTTGATCTTCTTCATGGACACCAATGGTACTAGGAAGCCCAGGAAGGCCAAAACCACTCAAGATTTAAAAATGAAGCTGTTAAATGTATGTACCATTGTTGTAATAACCAAGAAGAGTGAACACCTTTTGCTAAAAATCTAAACATTCTCTCTTAATCCACTTGGATTTACACATGTGACGCCCGTATCGTCTCTCTCTTTTTTCTTGGAATAAAGTCTGGAGAGACCACGTCTTGTACCTCTTCCTCTGAAGGTTAAAAAAATGTTTAACGAGTAAGATATAAACTAAATAAGAATTAAGAGAAGTGCTCGGCATCATAAGCAAGATTTGGAAATACAAGTCTGATGCCAAAAATCTTTCCATGAGTACCATAGGTACTTCCCACTCTCTCATGTTGTCATTGGTTTGAGCTCACCACACAATTGGATGACCACAGGTAAAGCCTGTCCGAGCCACAAAAGGGCAATAATAAGAATAATAATATGTGACCTGGGCGTCAGTTGCACCAAATGGAAACCCAAAAACCATGTGTATAATCCCGTAGAAAATGAATTTGTCTTCTGCTATCCATTGATTAAACACACTGACAACAAAAATAGCACACTGACAACAAAACATTCACGTGCTGACAGGCCGTATACGTGTTGATAGTACCATGCTCCCCCATAACAGTGTTCAAGAGTGAATGCACTTTACAAAAGCCACACCCATATGACCAAAATGCTCATTTGTATCAATAAAATAATTCTGTTCATTAGATTTTGTCGGGTCTGTTAATGTTGTGGAACGCTGCACCAAAAAGACTGTAACTAAGGGCATGAAAATGATAGGCTGCATTCACACAATCGGTGATTTCTCCAAGTCTTGATTTCCGTGCGTATGATATGCATATGAATATGTATATATGGGACGATTTTACAATCTGTTATGTGCAACATAGTCACTGTATCGTTACCATTGGTATAAAATATGGTGGACTGTAAATGATGGCTGGTGAAGAATGCATTATTTGGATACTGTACGATATAAGGCAGCAATGGTGACAAAACCGTAGACAGAACGTTTGCAACTTGCATTTTATCGTCCCATAACACAATGTTGGCATGTGGAAACAGAAATACATGAGATATAGGACATTCTCTTATTTTCATCATTTCAGAATGCTGATGGTGGGCAATGGCCATGTAAAATGAATGGGGCCGTATGCTGTGCATTACATATGGTCGTTTTCATCACGATCATGTAAATGCAGGCCCTTAAATAAATTTTCCATGTTCAAAATAAATGTAATGCAGAATCCCGCTAAAGTTATTATTGGTATTATATTATAGGTACTGTAATGTCTAGAGTGAGCACTGGTCTGGAGCTTTGGATATGGTTTTTAGGGTAATTTTATTACATGGTTGGATTTATTTATTGCAATGTAGGTCGGGTTTATTTATGGCATCATTATGAACTCATAAAAAATCAGTAAAAAATTTACATTTAACCGGGACCTCCTTTAATTGGCCATTGGCAACAGATTGCCACCGTAATACCTACATGGCTAGGGCCAGTTGGTTTAGGAAAACCCACTTACATGTTCCTACAGTGAAGTTGTAACCTAAATGTCATAATGTATTTTTAACTTTCTTGTTCTTGGGAGGTCTCCTATGGCTCCTAAGGGAGTATAGAGCTCTTATTAAATGATGACCCCCTTCTTTTAGCAAAAATTGTTTCCATACATTCCACATAAATCACCTTTATCTTATATAAATTGACATCAGAATGGGGAGTGTATTAGATGGCCCCTCCACCAATACTCCATGCTTTATGCCCCTTACTGGTCAAGTTCATGTCATGTGAACAGAGGACTCCTATCAGGTACCTAGCCTATTAATAATACCACAACTATGCCCTATGCATGGAGCTGACCACATGAAGTCACAGCAGCATCCATGGACTTCTATCCTCTCCATCCTCCATGGAGGCTACGGTTTTGTCATGTGATCAATACATGGTGGACAGTTGCCTATTTCTTAGAAGGTGAATGACATGTCACTCTGGTTCATGTCATGAATGTAACAAGGCACTGTTGTAAAAATAAATGACACAATGGGGGCACAGATTTACTTACCCGAGTCATTCAGCGATCCAGCGCGCGTTCTTGCTCTGGATCATCGACGCGGAATGCACCACCTCGGACCAGTGAGTAGCGCTCCACAAGCGCACACTTTTTTCGTTTTTAAATGCGGCGGTTTCCGAAATACGTCGGGTTTCGATCGCCACGCCCCCGATGCCTTCACAGCATGCCGGCGCCCAAAGCGCACAATCCGACGCCGTGCGTCACCATCCCGGGGCTTCAGGTACAATCGGCGCAAAATCGGAAATATTCGGGTAACACGCGCGGGAAACGCGAATCGGGCCCTTAGATAAATGACCCACAATATTTTCTGATCTGGACATAGAGCTTTATATAGTTGCAGTTCAATATTAGCAGACGGTCCCTAAGAACAGGATAGGGCAGAGCAAATGATTTGAAGAGACACAGATATGTCAGTCAGAATAAGAGGCGTGGTTCACTGCAGCCTGAGAGAGAGTTACAGATACCAGACATGAGTCATAAAAGCTAATGGGCATATCAGAAAAAACATCGGTAATTTAAGGTACAGAGCCACACTGCCAGCTAATTGTAGGTGATATGGGGAGGGCTGTAACCCTTTACCGCAAAAAACATCTGGTGACAGTCATCTTTAAAAGGTTAGTCACATTTCAGCAATAAATGTTTGTACAATGTGACATGCCGGGAACTCAAGTAACGTCCCTGATCGCCCGTTAGATAGGCAGAGATTGTGCTTAGCTCCCAAGACCTGGAGTCTCCGTCCGGCATGGATTTCAAGTTGAATAGCACTGGACTCAGGTAAATTAATAATGTATAAAGCGGTCATTTTGCAATTTGGTGAAGATCCTTTTATGAACATCAGTTAAATCTTTTCTAATCTGAATTATATTGCACCTGAAAACGTCTCCCAGAGTAAAACTTCCATTCATTGTATGGCAAAATGCATTGCAGCAGGAAAAACAGAAGTGGATGCGCCCACATAGAAATAAATTACATTGCAAAATGACTCTTCTCATTTAATAAATGTAAAAACCACTTTATATTCTGGACATTGTGACATTATGTATCTTTTTACTGAGCATTTCCGTAGAGTTGAAGGTTAGAATTTGTTTGCCGCAAGGGACATGGAATGGAAATTTGAACAGTAACATATGACTGTTTTATTAGCAAAAAGTAGAAATTGACTGCCCACAGGTATTCGAGCAGCAGTATAAGTGTTACACATGGCTGCTTATATCATGCCAGGGGATAGTTAGAGTCATGAAAACCAACCATTTCGCATCAGAAAAAGTTTCTCTATAGGGATGAGAGATTTGGAGAGGATTGTAGATTTGTAGCATGGGATCAGAGTTGGATTATTATGTAAGTAGAGGCAGATAGAGAAGCTTTAAGAATCATACACAAAGGGGCATAGCTGTAACCTGGCCCATCGAGGAACTTGATGTAGAAACTGCACCACAGCAGTGGGGGCGCCTTATGAATCCAAAAATGGGGGAGGGGGTATGTGGGGAACATGAAAATGTGCCCAAAGTTCATAGTATAGAAAAAATTTACAATCTTCTTTGGGAAGACAAAACTTTCCAGAAGATAAAACCTCTTTTGACACGACAGCTGAAATTGTATAAGCGTATATAATTAGTACCATAATACATTATGGCCAGAATGATAAATAAAAAGTGGGGAACCCAAACTTAAAAATCTGTTCATCCCGAACCCGAGCTGAACCCTTCCCCGTGACACCTGCGAGCGTGCTAGCCAGGGGCTGGGGTCAAGCTATTTGCAGCACTCACATAGACAGGACATAGAATGGACAGGACCAACCCCTTTAAGCAAACCTTCAAAACATCGGAGGGCTTTGGTTTAGAATGAACCTTTTGCAAAAAAAAAGGCGTCTTTTGGCATTGTACTAGTCACGTGATAATAAAGTGAATTCTGCAAATTGTAATTCATCACGTCTTGAGCCTTGTCTGAATAGTCTTTTCACCTTATCACTGCTAAAAAGAAAACCACGTTACACCAATTCTGCACAAAATGTTGTTTGCAGAATTCTGTGATCCGTTACACAGAGTTTATTTATTGTAGTGTTTTTCTATGGAGAAGCACCACGTCACATGAAGCATGCACAGCAGGCTATAGATAGCGCTCATTCATACTTTCCTTTCCAAAATTATCTCAACTCCCTTTCAGTGTAGCACACAAGAAATCCAGCATATCGACAAGCCAGAAATAGAAATTTCTCCTACATCAAAACACATTTCATTGTGTTCCGTCGCAGTCAGCACCGTATTCTCTGTGCACCCACTGTACTAACAAAGAGATGTCCACATGATGAAGAAAAAACTCAGGTCGCCTACGCCTTAATCTGCTGTAGGATTTAGCAAAGATCAGAGATGACATGAATTTGTTGCAGTGGATGTTTTACATTCTCCTCCCCACTCAGGTTCTACATCACGATGAGGTACCTGTCAGATCAGAGCAGGCACTACGCTATGGTTATGACATCACCAGATAGCAAACAAATGTAGTTATTACCACTTAGACAAGCCAGCCAAACTACACATAGGACATAGTAGAATCATTACTAAAGTAGTGTCCACATGAGTAGTGCGTGCAATCTTTAATTTAGAATTTTGTGCAAAAAAACCCCTTTAATTCACATAGGCTTTGTATTTTGTTTAAAAATGGATGAGAATATTCATTATGTAGGGGAAATGTGATTGAAACCTAACAAAAATAACCTGTTTACTAAATTATCCAGCTATGTGTCAAAGGGATTGTCCAGGTTTTATTGTAGCCCCTAATAACAATTTGGATGAGAAATGGATCCCAAGCTGTCAGACCCCCCTGATTTCAGAATGGAGTCCATTCTCAATTAATTGATGGAGCGGTAGGTCAAAGCATGCTTATGTGCCTCATCAATATACGGAGTGTTGGAAAATTCGGTTCAATCTCCCCAGTCGGCAAACTTCAATCCTCCACTGTCAGTACAAAAATTTTAAAACGTCCCAAGAAGCCGGAAAGAGATCATATTGAATGGAAGGAGAATCGGACATCATGCAAATTTTCATTTCAAACAAGGAGAAGACTGTCAGAGAGAAGCCAAGAGGCCCATGATCCTCTGTGATAACGGCCAGGAGATCTACAGCGAGGGGAGAGAGTCTGTCTAAAGAGACAACCATCAATCACACACTGTAACAAAATCTGGCTTTATATAAGAAGTGGCTAAAAGATATAAACAAACAGTCTTGTTTAATGTTTGCCACGGGCCACAGGGAGGGACTCCAAACCATGTAGAGAGGTTGCCCTGTCAGATGAAACCAAAGTGTAACTTTTGGCCACAATGCCAAACGATATGTTCGATTGGTAAAGCAATTCCCTGAACACACCCATCCACAAATGACATCGGTTTTCTTCAACATGACGAAGAGATTGTTTTAAAATTGATGGGAAGATAGATGGAGCTAAATACAGGGCCATTCTGGAACAAAACATGTTGGAGTCTGCAAAGGACCTTAAACTGGGACAGAGATTTATCTTTCTACATGATCCTGAACATAAAGAAAAATTTACAATGGAAGGTTCACAAATAAACATATTCAAGTGTTAGAATGGCCAAGTCACAGTCCAAACCTGATCCATTTGAGAATCTGTGGAAAGAACTGAAAACTGCTGTTCACAAACACTCTCCATCCAATATCAATGAGCTCCAGCTGTTTTCCAAGGAAAAATGGGCAAGAACTTCAGTCTCTCAATATGCAAAACTGATAGAGACCTGATATCCCCAAGACTTGCAGCAGTAATCGCAGCAAAGTATTAAACTTACCGGTCGCCGGACCCGCCCGCCGGTCAGATGGCGATCCGTTGCCATGGTAGCTTTCGGGTCTGCACGAAGACCCGAAGCTACTTTGGGTAAACCCATTCATTACAAGTGCTATCAGCCACATTGTACTGTAGGAGGAGTAAAAATCTGAGTATGAGTTAGTATATGGAGATGATCAGGACAACCTCGGGGTAGAGTACCCTAGGGAGTCTGAAAAATAGTAAAAAATTAAAAAAAAATGTAAAAAAAAAATTATAATAAAAAACCTAAATGCAAATCACCCCCCTTTCCCTAGAAAATGATATAAATATAAATAAAAAGTAAAAAATCATAAACAATTACGTATTGCCGCGTCGAAAACCTGCCTGATCTATCAAAATATAATAACGGGTTTTCACGCATTTAACCCCGTAATGGAAAATCGCGCCAAAGTCAAAAACTGGCACTTTTTTGCCATTAAAAAAAATTAAAATCTATTAAAAAAGTGATCAAAGGTCGTACAGTCCTAAAAATAATATATTGAACTGATCAAAAGTGTAAAAGATGACCCACGTCAACTCCATATAATGAAGTTATGGGGAAAGTTATAAGCAAAGAAGACGGCAAAAATTTAAAAAAAAAATTGTTCATGAGGTTTTAATTTTTGTAAATGTATGAAAAACATTATAAAACCATACAAATTGGGTATCCATGTAATCGTAGACCCAAAAGAATAAATTAGATGCGTCATTTGGGAGCGTGAAGTGAAAGCCGTAAATCAAGCCCACAAGGAATACGACACAAATGCGGTTTTTTCACATTTTTCATTGCATTGAATTTTTTCCCGCTTCCCAGTAATGGATGAGAATATATTCAATGTGATCACTATGAAGTGCAATTTGTTAAGCAAAAAATGAGCCATCACATGCTTTTACGTGTAAAAATAATAAAAGTTAAGATTTTGAAGGTGGGGGTGAAAAATGGAAATGAAAAACGGGAAAGGGCCCGGTCCTAACCGTTAAAGGGGGCTGAATACTATTGCACGCTTTTCAGTTTATTATTTTTTACAAAAGTTTGAAATAACCAATAACTTGTTCACTTCACAATATTGTCCCACTTGTTGTTGATTCTTTACCAAAAAAAATAACAATTTAAAATCTTATGTTGAACCAGAAAATGTGGCAAAAGGTAGAAAAGTTCAAGGGGGCCAAATACGGATAACACGTTAGCTCTGCATCATCCCCATCCATTTACCAGCTCCTGCTCCATATTAGATGCCCCATTGTTGTAACCTCATTTATGTAAATTCTTAAAGATTTTATAGTGCGCTTTAAAATTTTCCAAATTTTATTTTCAAATTCAAGTTTTCGCTTATGTTCGGATTTTTAGCTTTTTAAATGTCCTTTCTAAGAGATAATAGAGCTCCTTTATCATTGAACAATATCTACAAGTCATAACATTAAAGGAGATGTACTGTAAAACTAGTGGTTGGTTATTGTGACCCTCCTACTGAATTATGGCATAATGTAAAAAATCCCCCTTTTTTGATTTCCAGATACAATTACTTTATTTTTTAAAAGGCATGATTTAAATCCGAATCCTGGCAAGACCTGTTTTCCCTTGGACTAAGCTTTAGCAGAACATTTCTAGCATATAGGATATCCTTGATCAGCTTCATGTTTGGATGGACCCTTCTACCAAAATGGACGTCTAAGGTGGACTACCTCTATAAAGGACTAACAGATTTACCCCATTACACTACCATCCCTCTCAAGTAGGGTATCACATTTCCTTCTGGAACTCTGACTTTATCTGATATATTGTTTATTTACCTTAAAAAACCATTTCCTACAGATTTATGTGCAAATAAGCAGAGAATCATAATTCATCAGTTTTGGAGCCTGAGAGTGTAATAAAGGAAGCTATGCTGATTTCAAAAATGTCTTTGTTAGCAGTCTGAATATTTTAGTAGTTTCTAATACAGGCAGTCCCCTACTTAAGAACACCGACTTACAGATGACCCCTAGTACAACGGACCTCGGGCTGTTGTTATTTTCTGTACTTTATCCTTAGGCTACAAGAAACACTATAATAGTTATCACAGGGCTGTGATAGGCTTATTGTTACCGGGTTCTTATTGACAATCCATACATTTTTAAAATCCAATTGTCATAGAGACCAAAAATTTGGCTGGGGTTACAATATAAAGTATACAGTTCCGACTTACATACAAATTCAACTTAGTAACAAACCTAGGAAAACCTATCTTGTACGTAACTCGGGGACTGCCTGTAGGTTATATTACATTACTGGCACCCTGCCAGAAGTGTGGAGGAGAGGAAACTCAAACCAGGATGCAGCTGCCCTCCACTGGGACTCACCAATGCTTCTGGCGGTAGCCGTTCTAACTGTTTTGATTTACATTACAGGCTTCAGGTGTGTGGCGAGTCCCGGGGAGGCGGCTTCTGCGCCTGTGTTTGCCTGCTTGTCTCCTAATGCATTTCTTCCTTACTGCACCCACCCACTTCCTTCCCGCCTGCTCAATGCATATAACAAGATAGTGGGTTGGTGGAGGGAGTGCATGAGTGTGAAGGAGGGGAGACTCTTCACATGTTCTGGTAGGGAGCCAGGTAATGAAAAATAACCACTATAAAGTACTGAACTGATTCAGGAATGCTGACAATTAAGTTTTAAAAAAGCATAGCATAAGTTACGGATCTGCTAAAAAATGACATTGCAGGTGACACATCAGCAGTAAAGGAACCACTTGTACATCAGGTCCTGTGTACTAGTCCTGTCACTACTACCTGTTGGAGCAGCTCAAAGGGTTCCCATCCAGCCTTTATTAGTTCTTTCATACATTATTCATTGTAAAATCATCTATTTATCAAGTAAATAGTTGGTCACATGGTCAGAGCAGTGATTGTAACCCCTGTTACTCCTCCCCTCTCCTCCCCCTGCTCAGGTATGTGTGTAATGTATGTTTAGTGTGTGCGTGCTGCATCTGCTGACATGGCTGATCCTCCTAATATACAGGTGGAGAGGACACAGACATAGCTACACATGAATCTGCATGTTCTGCTGTAACATGGCTGCCTGGAGCTGCTGTATCTCTCCTATACACACACACACCAAGGCCTGCAGGGGGTGTGGCCACCAGCACCAGGAAAGCACATCATTATACAGCCTCACTCATTATACAGGATGTCAGTCAGGCACTGGGGTGTGTGGCTGTTCCTCCCACTATGATAAGATGACAGCTTGCATAGCTAATGCTTCATTGGACATTTCACAGTCCTTTGCAGTAAGCTTTAGACCTATTGTTAGGTGTACAGGCATGTAGAGGGACAATAAAGGGATAGAGGACAATGCTATCAATGGCAGTTTATGAAAATCTATTTAGTTTAGGGGGGGGTTAGTTTGCTTGACTGGTTTCTCTTTAAGATCTGAATACTTATCTTAGAGCTTGCCACAGGGGAAGTATGATCAGTTCACACGGGGTGCACGACAGCAAGGGAGGCTTTTCAAACCTTGTGCAGATGCAAAATGAGAAAAGAATGATAGTCAGCCATCCACAGTCTGTAAACAAAAATTCAATGGTTATATTATACATATAAATGGGGTAATATCCGGTGAAAGATTCCCTAAACCATTCACTGCTAAGGACAGTGGTAATAGAATCATAATACGCGGCTGTATATTAGCCCGAAGGCAGTGGCGTAACTAGGAGAGGCAGAGCCCCCATAGCAGACTTCTGACTGGGGCCCTCCTTCCCCTTTAAAAATATACATATTTATATACTCACAAATGTGAGTTACAGTACACAGTATACAAAGTACACATACAGAGCATAATTGCAGTATATATTACCAACATCATAATTCGGTACAATACGAAATATATACATCACATATCTGTCATACATATATTATGTTGTACAATAGCAGCATACTAGTATTGTAATGGGGTACATCCTCCACTCTTTAGTTTGTCAGTTGGATGATGGGCCTCCTGACTCTGTGGGCCCCATAGCAGCTGCTAGCTGACATATGGCTGCTAACAACTGTAGTACGCCCCTGCCCGAAGGGTTAGAGGATGACATTACATAAAGTGATTTGGGAATAGAACTATAAAATTGTTGGGTTAACTGGAGAATTGCTCTAATAGTATAGGCCTTTCAGTAACTGATGGTGGTTAAAACAAAGGGACTTTGCTCACATATTAATACTCTATAGCAGGTACAAAGGTACTAATGTGCTCAGTATTTGTTTCCATTTACCTGATTTTATTCCTCCAGATTCAGAGTTGCTTGCAGTTTTGATGGATTTTATGATGATGATGCAAAATAGCATGTATGAACTGTACAGATGGTATGTAATGTCATTTTGTGCATTCAGCACGGGGCCTCCGCTCCCCAAGAGCCAGTCGTGGTTGCATCTCATGATCTCTGCGATCCGCTATAATTATGCCCATGGGGAGATATGAGAGCATAGACTATACCATGCACAGCATCACTTGGAAATCTATTGATACCACTGAACCCAATGATCGGTAATGCTTTGTTTCTCTGCAGCCAGCTTTCTAGGTATTAACAGGTGATGAAGAGGGTCCCTCCGCAGGACCCCCTCCATAATCTGCTCTTTCACTAGGAACCTGATACTACATTTAAAGGACTGAGTTTGACATAATTACAGTGACACACCTATGCACGCAGGACATACTATAGGAATGGACAGTATATTACCAGGACCCAAATAACTAGTAAGTACTTAAGGTAATGATGGGATCTACATTTATACTAGACGGTCAAAGAGCACTTCTAAACTTTTCCTGATACTACAAGTCATGGACAAGCGCCTAATAAATAAAGTGCGCATCAATATTTAATAAACACAGAACATTTCTAAAGGTTCCGCAATGAGTGATCCGGCATGATAAATGATAGATAAAGCAGATTGTACAGGGCGGCGTCATTGAAACTGGAATTATCCTCTGCGCGACTTTTAATGTCAAACAATAAAAAACGTCTGGTGCACAAGAAGTACCTGCCGTGTATTGATCACCATGTGGATACACCATAAAGATACAGCGTGAAGGTATGAAGAACGTATATGGGACAATCGAACCGGTGACCATGAAGAACCATCTATATGGATGGTGGATTTCCCTTTGCCCCCTGGAGGGATGGGAAGTAAGTGCTCTCCATTACAAAGACTTTGCCACTTGAACTCTCACACTGCCGTAAACATGTCCCTAACTGTGCTGAAGAGATTGCAAACCACAGCAAAACAGCGCTGTCAAACAGATGGGAAGGAGTTCCTCTGGAATAGATATACTGGTTTGCTTTAATCCTGCATTGGGCTTCATGAAAGTCAGCTGATGTTAAAGGGCTGCCTTGCAAGGTATGGTATAGAGACATGGTGTTCCTTAAGATATAAACTATATTGTATAAGAACAAGTATCTAATTTTTGCCTCAAATAGCATCGGAATTATTCAGTGTTTGTTGACAATTAGATTAAGTCCTTCTGGTGGTACTCAACTTACTTATAAGAGATCAGACACAATAGGTAATGCACAAGATGTATCCCACATCAGCCACCTATGGTCATCCAATAGGATAGCAAGAAAATCCTGCAAGCACTATAATGATGGAGCACGGTGGCCACCATAATGACAACCCCATCTATAATGGGAGCAGCAGGGTGAGGATAATGACTCCATGACGCTACCCATGGCTGTTCATAGAGTGATTTAAATAGATTAGGAAAGTAAGTTCTAATGATAGATGCAATATACAGGCTGGTACCCTACTTAAGAACACCGACTTACATACGAACCCTAGTTACAAACAGACCTCTGGATATGTAATTGATTGTACTTTAGATCAAGCTACAATAAACAGATATAACAGTTATCAGAGGTGTCTGTAATGAAGCTTTAGTGTTAATATGATTTCTATGACAATCCCAAAATTTTTAAAATCCAATTGTCACAGAGACCAAAAAAAGTCTGTCTGAGATAAACAATGATAAATATACAGTTCCGACTTACATACAAATTCACTTAGAACAAAACCTACGGACCCTATCGTGTATGTAAACCCGGGGACTGCGTATTCAAATCTTTCCCCATAGTCCCATTAGAATAACCACTTATAATTTGTCACATCAAATTAAAAAAGGAATATCCCCATTTTTACCCACATAAATTTTATTCCACCAAAAATTAGTAATGTAACAAAAATACAGAACTTTTAGTGTCACCGTATCATACTGACTTGTAGAATAAAACATGTAGTAGTTATTCGGTGTGAACACAAAACAAATGGCAAAAACCAAACAGGAATTTAGATGTTTTCGACAACCCCCACAAAAATAGTTAATACATTTTCAGCAAACAACACAGTGTATCATAAAAAAATAAGCCCTCACATGGCGCAACATTAATGAAAAACAAATATTTTATAGCTACAAAAGTACGCAATAAACAGATAAAAGCCATTAGTGTAAAACTGTATGCTCTCCTGTCCTTCTGCGTGCTGTGGCTGTCTTTACAACAAGTAACATCCACTGTGGGGTGCCTCCATAACTCGGGAGGAAAGAAATTGCTTATCCTGACGTGAAAAAAAATGCATTTGACGCCATTTTCTTGTGGCTAGATTTTCCAGCTTTCCACTGTGCAACCCAAAAAGACAGGTCTTACAGTATTCTTTGGAGTCACTACGCTCACAAGATGTATATATGTTTATAATTTTTTCATACATTTACAAAATTAAACCCCTGTACAATATAAAAAATTTTCATTGCATCTTGGCACTAATAACTGTTTCATACGTCAGGGACCAAAGATGTGTGTCTGTATCAATTTTTGCAAATGAGATGTTGCCTTCAATGCAAACCATTTGAGCCATGTACAGACTTTGATCACTTTTTCTTCCATTATTATCATTAGCAAAATGATGAAAAAGTGACATTTCAACTTGGGTGTAGCTATTTCCCATACGGGGTTAAACACGGAATAATCGTTATAATATTTTGATAGGATCAGAATTTTTGGGGCGGCGATAACCTAAAACATGTTTATTAATTTTACTGTTTATATCAGTTATAGGCAAAGGGGAGGGTGATTTAAATTTTTTTAAAACATTTTAAAATTCACTTTTTTCTTTTACTATATTCAGATTCCCTAATATACTTTAACACTAGATTGTCCAATGATCCTTCCATATACTGCCATACTACAGTATGACGTCACGGGGATTGGAACCAATCTGCACCAAGATAGCAGTCACTGATGCGGGTAAATTCTGAAAATACCCTCCTTGCAATACAGAAAACCGATGTTCGATTTTAAGCTGCGTGACATCAAATTTTTTTTTAAACTGACATTTTAGCAAACATATGTGAAATGTCATTTAGTAGCTAATTTGTCGGTGGTAAAAACTATTGCCTGAAAACGAGATTTCCGAATTTGAAAATGAAACTAATGTTCACCCTTTTTAATTTCTTTTTAGTAATAAACAAAATTATCCAATTCAAAAAGAATACTAACATAAGTACACCATGGACGAAAAAACTATTTCAAAATCACTTGGTAAGTCCAAAGGTTCAAAAGTTCTAAACCATGTAAAGCGATGCATCCTCAGGTACTAAAAATGGGCTGAGCCTTTAAGTACAATGTAAAGATGAAAGCTTTTGCCTAAACCTCGGCACTGCCAAAAAATATGAAATGCTTCATTTACTCTAAGTAGCTATCTGCTGGTGTATCTGCTAGCAGAGGTTTTCACCTTCGCCGTCTTGTTTACTGGTAAACATGGAAATCTGTACAGGGACGGCTGGAAATGAGAAGAGGCTGGTGGGTGGGCAGTAGGAGAGGAGGAGTGCTAGAAAACAGGACCTGGAGTGATGTCACAAAGCAAGTCACCAATTACAAGTCTTCAAGTCATCCAATTACAAACCTTCTGCTGAATCATGTGAACACCCTCCATACGGCCTCAGGTCTTTAGCTGATGTCACAACCAGGAAGTCTGCCCACTTCAAGAATAGTATAATATGATTTTACAAGAAGGACTGATAGATCTACAGACTGTATTAAGGCCAGAGGAAGAAGCCAGCAGCAAAAGAGATGCATTATTGGAATAGTTGTCAAAGGGCGTCTCCAGATGCGCTCAAGCATTTTTTGCCAAAACTTTAGAGTTCTCTTTAAGCAATAGTCTGGCGCATCAGACTCACCTGCAGAGACCCTATTGTAGATACAGTGTTTTCAGATTTGATATGGCCTCATGCCTGAAGGCATATGGAAGTGGACTCATGGTTTTAGCAGGCAGAACTTTTTGCATTCCAAATACCGCTTTAGTATGGTCCAGATAAAAGATTGCATGCATCACCGATAATATATTCGTTATTATACGTCCTGTTTTATTATGCTATACTATGAAACAGTTATTTTTTACGAATTGCTTTTCTTCTCAGAGCTTCTGGATGTCGAAATAGTCAGTTGTCTGCATTTCAAGCTATGTCACAAGGGATGCCCATGGAAGGTTAAAGTGCATTTCAGGAATTACTATGTGGCCTACGCCCAGAAATGGGCACAATTAGTTGATCGTTGGTTACCCACTGGCAATAGCAGCCTGCTGGTGCTTCAGTAAACCGAAACACAGGACTTGACAGCAATAGGCATACTGGGGAATTGATAAAAACGACTCATCCTATATATATCCAGTATCCACAGCGCTTGCCGGACATTTTTTGTACGCCAGGCCCTGGTCCAGTTCCTGAATATGTAGGCTTATAGAAGTTGCAGGCAGAACGAGCCACTTCACACCCATCCCTGCCCACTGGCATGGAGGGGGCATTATATAGGGGGAAGTATTGCAATTCCTGGCAGTGGCCAAGGAATGATTTTTTCTTATTTCAGGGCTGTACTCTAGAAAATGCCAGATAGATCTGCCACAGGTCTCTGTAGTGGCCGAAATGTCACTGCAACCGTGGCTCGAATTTACCTTAATAGGAGTGGATGAAGAATTAATGACCTTTGGGGCCACTACAGTGAGATGAGGCATTGCTTTCCGGCTCTGTGTGCTTGTTTTATGCATTGCTGACCCACCATCCTTTAATGGGCCATCAGTTGTTATCCTAGGAAACAATTGAACTAAAACTACCAGAAAACTGAAAAAACCTTGTATTTTTATATTTCCTTGACATCCTGTGGGAATTGTATTAAAGTTGTTTGGGCACCCTAAAAAGAGTAGAGTAGTATTAGGCAGTTGGGGTTTTAGGTTCAAAACCTTTAAGATACTATGCTTGTGGTAGTCAGGGTCCGACTTTATTAAAGGGATATGATGGTCCAGCACAATGGAGTTTCAGACCCCCAGCGAATTTGTACCAGTCTCCTTCAAATTCATGTCCTGAACATCAGAGTGAAGTAACCAGAGGCTCGTTGTAATATGTAACCAGGCAAGGAAGGAAGGGATTGGTGAACTAGGTTTAGAACCCTTGGCCCCATCGTTATAGAAACGGTTTGCTGGGTTTTTAGAGGTCCAAACTGCTGAAAAGTTCACCTTAAAGTACTTTTCTCAATTAATAACAATAATACCCCTATCTGCAAGATATAAGTAACTATGAATATCTGGGTTCAACAATGGAAACCCCCAGTGATTAATGGAGGTTTTTGAGAAGGTCTATATGTGTAACTACACCTATGTACATTAATGGGGAACTTCCAAAACAGTGATCGTCTGTCAGTCATAGGGTGGTCTTAAGTGATGTGCGGGACTACGGTACTTAGATGGGCGGCACGTAAATACCCAATTTTATTCGATACCCACTGTGTACTGGACAGCTTGGATAGGGGATTATGTGTAATAAAGTAAAAAAAACCTCTTTATACTTTTTTGGTAGTAGTTTAATTTTGTTGGGGATAAAGCTACCAAACCTGCACACTGTGACACCAGTATAATTTATACACAGACTTGGGAACTACCAAACAATTTGAGCTTAATGTACAGTTTTATAAAGATTACGTGCTGGGGTGCAGTAGGGGCACACTGGGACATTTAAAAAAATCAATGTAAATTGGTTTTCCGGCAATAATTTAACCATGGACTGGTTCTCATAATAACCTTTGTACAGCCTGTTAAAGGTCCCACTACTCAGAGAGGCAGGCAGAGCGCTGTATTAAGCCCATAGAAGTGCAGGCTGAGGTTTTATAGGCTCTGAAATGTCTGATCACATCCAGAAAAACTGCTAAGCTCTTTTTATGTGTTGGGAAGAGGATCTGTATGGCGAGAATGGCTATGGGAAGAATGATGAAATGAACTCACCAGCACTCACCTCAGTACAAAAGAATTGAATAGTGATACCCAACTTGGAACACCAGAGGGCACCAATTACACATTACTAGATTTTGAATGGGTTTTTTAATGAATGTAATAAGGAAATGTACTGTTAATCTCTTATTTGGCACAGTTTAAACTATTTGGCCATTTGCACCTCAGGAAGCGAACATTTTTTCCCCCAAATATGACGTATCTTTTATATGTTATAAACTTTGGAACCTTCAAACATATCCAGGTAAATTTGAAGTTTTCTGTGACGCATTTTACTTTAATACAGTATAGTTGAAGAATTTTTGATATGCCTGCTTTTTTTTTTGTAAAAAACTGAAAGTTGTCATCACAACTGTACAAGTCCTGCCAACAGGTACTATTACTATTACAGTACTAATGTCCCAGGTCAGGAAGAGGTAATGCACTGCAATTCTTCAAGTGGAAGGAAGTTCATTCTCGGGTTCTAAGGAATTACAACTTATTTCACAGTAATTGCTGCACAAGTGACTCTGAAATACCTTAATGTCGTAAAATTACATGTATGGATAAATGGTATCTTCAGCAGGCGCTCCTAGTAATAATTATTTCTGCCTGGTAAATCTTTAGTCATCTACAATACCTTTAAAAGCCCCATACTGAGAGAATTAAGTAATGTACCTAAGTAGCACCAAATCACTTTAAGTCATGAAAATAATCATAGTATTATTCAATGGGCTAATGAAAGTCCCTGAAACCAATGAGAAACGAATAATCCCTTAGTAGTAATGGCATTGTATGTGTGCCCTGACAAAGGATAGATACTTAACAAAAAGGATGATACTAGTGGCCCATTTAGACAGCCTCACTTGAGTTAAGGATGTCACACCATTAGCTTACTTCATCGTTATTGACATCAGTAATTGTGAGCTTAAACCAGGAGGGGACTAGTAGAACAGGCTCAAATCCTTCTATGGTATTTTATTGTGTGTGATCTCTGCATCTGGTTACAGCTCACAATAACTGATTGAAAAAAAAAACTTATGCAATAACCAGGCCTCTGAACGATCCCTAAGAAGAATATGCAACAAATGGGGTCAGCATCACACATCGACAGGAGACTGATGTAAAGAGAAGAATAAAAAATGGAAGAGAGTAGTTATCCATATGCCTTGACATGATGTGCTCAAGAGGAAGGTAGAAGGGAGTTTTTTTCTATAAAACTAAAAAAAAATCAAATACAAAGCAAATATTAAGTTAATGAAATTCCTCTAGAAGGTACTCAATAAAGTAGTGGATAAAGTAATCCCGTCTTAAAGATGTATAACCCGTACTTTATCTCATGTGGGTGAACAAAACAAAAAAACCAAGTTAACATTTTATTTCAACCAGTACTCATTCAGTCTTGCCGCCATATAAAAGGTTTTGTTTGTCACTTCGTTCCTATCTCCATTACAGGACATAATGCGCAGACCAATCCCTGGCAGCAGTACTTGCCATCCACAAACTTATTAATTTTGATTTGTTTTCTAGGGAGACTAATGGGGACCCAAGAGGATTTTGATCTTAAATAAAGTCTGTAGAAAACCACTTTATTTAAATTTTCTACACTGGCATTGATGTTTGGAGAGGTCAGGCACCTGGTCCCTACATTAGCAGCTGCTTCCACACAAGGTACACAATGTATTACTGGGCCTGACAAGCACTAGAGCCCCTTTTCAAATAAAGAGCAATGAGCTGCTACTGCCACATCATGGCCATGCCAATGCGAGGAGGTCAGCTTATATTAGCCCAATTGGCGCAGGGTCCAATGTGATTTTTGTATTAAGGTATACTCAAGGCCCAAATGTTAAAGGGGTATTCAATTTTCATCAAATATTGCACATTGTGTTGTGTAGTGAAGCTATACAACTTCAATATAATTCCACAATTTCATGGTCATATGATGTCACACAGGTGCACATCTTAGTAGGACACAGATACTCTCTGTGTTACTAAACGAGCGTGCACCCTTGTGTGACATCACAAGACCAGGGATATAACAAGCCTTGCACTATGTGACCTCACATGACCAGGGAAAAAAGATTTTATCCACAGGAAGTAAACAAGAAGGTTTCATGATGAATGTCAGCAAGCAGAGATTCTAGAAGACGACAATGAAATTGATACAGAACATTATTGGAAAAATTATTATTATTATTATTATTAAAAAGTATTCAATTTCACAAACAATGTAGGGGCAACCCTTGAAGACAGATCTCTGGTGCGTATTAACTATAGCAGAGTTAGTGTCTGCCCCTCCCACCTGTACAAAGTTCTCTTATTCATTTTATGTTATATCTGAGAATGTGTACCAACATTGTACCCATAGAACTTTATTTGACGTTAATATATGATTCATAAGGAAGTGATAATGACTCCTATACTATAATGAGACTATAATTTAACTGTATTTACCTATCATTAACCATCAGAGTTACATCGAGTAATCTTACAGTACGGGAGAACACACATTCTTACACGAGGTCCATTATGTCCACCCTGTTCAGGGCTATCTGTAGCCTAAAACAAGCGATTCCCCACTAAGTACGGTTTAACCCTTTTCCCTACCGTAAAATGAGTTTAGTTTAAAAATATTGTGAGGGGCCTTGTGCACATATCCACAGTTACAATGCATCACACTTAACTCGTACCTTAAACTCCTCCAGATTTTGTAGTCTTTCCATGATATTCACAAAAGTTTTCAACTCCGTACACTCAGGACAAACATCCTTATGTTCCACCTAGTGCATTCGGTTGAATTGTAGGGCAATTCCGGCTGATCACAAACCGGTCATCCTCTGTGCATACACTAAGGGCAGTTAGAGTGACCTGGAAAAAATCTCTCTCCTCGTTTATACACAAAACCACTGTCGTCCACACAGCCTTTACCCCGAGTCATCTAAATATTAAGTTGTATTACTGGAAGGCCTGTTTCTCCTCATCGGCAGGGTAATCTTCTTGTGATTGAAGCTGATGATGCTGAAGCCATGATTGCAAAGAAAATCATGGAGACTGCAGAAGAAATATGTAGAGCCATCCCCATGTCAGCTTATTATGTGGCACTCCACTAGGAACTGGATCAGGTCGCTTGCCCATCAGTAAAAAGCAAAACAGACCAGAATAGCACATTTAAAAAAAAAATCAATTGTTTTGTTTCAGACTTTTATTAAAAATGTAGCCAATGATGGCATCTTAGTGTTGACGATGAGCTATAAAACCTCATTGGACTGCTGAATGTTTATGTTTGGACCCTCACGCTATGTCTAAACATTAAAAGTTTATTGCCTCTAGAAAAAAGCCTACCAAGTGGTAGATGTAAGCTGCTCTGTTTGACTAAACCCCACGATCCTTATATGTTCAACCGCCAGTGGAAAAGTTATGGTAGATGTGAGCACAGCTGGAGAACCACAGGAAGCCAATGCCAGGACAATACAGCGTCGTGCAACAACATAAAAGAAACTCTGAATCCTTCGACTGTGTTTTCTGCATCTTGTAAGCATGAGCTCTATTTATTTCAGGGTGGGAGTAGCTCATCACATTCATGATAGAAGTCAGCCATATACTAATGGACAGCATGGACATCCCACAGTATGCTAACAGAAACTGAGTCACGGAGGAGGCTATTATGGAAAACAGGAGTTGTTAAGGGCAATGGCTTATAAGATTGCAAGTTGATCCTTTGCAGATTAGAACATAATTTGGGGGACAACTACCTAATATTGTGACTGTTGTGTTGATCTTGAATCCTTGTGTAGAATTGGCTATCCCCTTTGAAGGTAGCTGCAACCTAAGGTAGCCCCCGCCTGACTTGTTAAGAGCATAGAGACTGCTAGCATAGTGTGCAAAATCTATTGGTGGTTTGTTAGATTCGGTATCACATTCAGGTGCCAAAATGAAGACAACTATTAAAATATGGGCGAGGTAAGTTAAGCTTTCACAGAAAATCGTGTTGTTTTGGAGGACTAGAGGGGGTTATATCAATGTCCGGACAGTGGAGGAAATGAATGGCCTCAGACCCAACAGAAGACTTATGAAAAACCCAGAGAAGCCAATATTGGATGATTCACGTATGGAGTGGACTGGTCTCTATTTAAACATCAGCTACCTATAGAACAGCTGCCTTCCTTCAGGAGGCAGAGACTATTGGACCACTTCTAGCTGGCTGCAATGAGAGGAGGACGGATCATAGGAGGACACAGGCTGGCTGCATTCAGATGAGGAGAGTTATAGGACACCACAGCTGGCTCATCAGGAGGAGAGCTATGAGGACACAACTTCTAGCTGGCTGCATCAGGAGGAGAGCGATAGGACACACTTACTAGCTGGCTGCATGAAGGAGGAGAGAGCTATAGGACACCCAGAGCTGGCTGGCATTCAGGAGGAAGGAGAGCTGATAGGACACACTTTAGCTGGCTGCATGAGGAGGAGAGTATATAGGACAAACAGTGCATGGGCATTGCAGGGAGGAGAGTTATAGGACACCACAGCTGGCTCCATTCAGGAGGAGATGCTATAGGCACACAAAGCTGGCTCCATTAAGGAGGAGAGTATGGGAAACACAGCTGGTCCATTAGGAGGAGGGAGAGATATAGGACACACAGCTGGCTGCATTCAGGAGAGGAGGTTAGGACACACAGCTGGCTCCATAAGGAGGGGAGCAGATTAGGACACACAGGCTGGCTGCATTCAGGACGGAGAGCTATAGGACACACAGCTGCCTTCCTTAAAGGAGCGAGACGCTCATAGGAGACACTATAATGGCTGCATTAGAAGCTTAGGCATCTGCTTTTTCAGGAGAGAGGCTAGAGGACAAACAGCTGCTGCCATCGTCAAGGAGGAGAGCTATAGGACACACAGGCATGGGCTTCATTTCAGGAGGAGAGCTATAGGACACATAGCTGGCTCATCAGGACGAGAGAGCTATAGGACACACAGCTGGCCTTCCGATTGATAGAGAGAGGAGAGCATAGACAGTGTCTAGGCAGGAGAGCTATAGGAGACACTATTAATTGGCTTGCATTTCAGGAGGAAAGCTCTATAGACACTCTGCTGTGACTTCGAGGAAGCTATAGGACCTGTCTTCAGAGGAGGAAGAACCCGCTCCTATAGGAGACTAGGACACACAGCTGGCTCCATTCAGGAGAGAGTAGGCCGCGTCATAGGAAGAGCTTAGACACAGCTGGCTACATCAGGAGGAGAGCTATAGGACACAAAGCTGGCTCCCAGTCAGGAGAGAGCATAGGACACACAGCTGGCTCCATTCAGAGGAGAGCTATAGGACACACGCTGGCTCCATCAGGGGAGGAGAGCTATATCCTCCTGAATGGAGCCAGCTGTGTGTCCTATAGCTCTCCTCCTGAAGAAAGGCAGCAGAGTGTCCTATAGCTTTCCTCCTGAATGCAGCCAATTATAAGTGTCTCCTATAGCTCTCCTCCTTAAGGAAGGCAGCTGTGTGTCCTATAGCTCTCTCCTTAAGGAGCCCGCTGTGGTCCTATAGCTCTCTCCCTGAATGGAGCCATGGTGTGTCCTATAGCTCTCCTCCTGAATGGAGCCAGCTGTGTGTCCTATAGCTCTCCTCCTGAAGAAAGCAGCAGAGTGTCCTATAGCTTTCCTCCTGAATGCAGCCAAGTTACGGTCTCCTATAGCTCTCCTCCTGAATGGAGCCAGCTGTGTGTCCTATAACTCTCCTCCTGAATGCAGCCAGCTGTGTCCAGCTGTGTGTCCTATAACTCTCCTCCTGAATGCAGCCAGCTGTGTGTCCTATATCTCTCCTCCTTCATGCAGCCAGCCTGTGTTCCTATAGCTCTCCTCCTTAATGGAAGCCAGCTGTGGTGTCCTATAGCTCTCCTCCTAATGGAGCCAGCTTGGTCCTATAACTCCTCCTCCTTAATGCCACAGCTGTGTGTCCCTATCTCTCCTCCTTCATGCAGCCAGCTAAAGTGTTCCTAGATGCCTCCGCCTGAATGCCGCCACTGGGGGCCTATAGCTCTCCTCCTTCATGCAGCCAGCTAGAAGTGTGTCCTATAGCTCTCCTCCTGAATGCAGCCAGCTAGAAGTGTGTCCTATAGCTCTCCTCCTGAATGGAGCCAGCTGTGTGTCCTAAGTTAGTATCTTTACTATTATTACTACATATTAAACATATGCATCCATATCACGCTTGCTTGGTGGCAGTACTTGAAGGTTTAAGAGCAGGACCTGAAGAATATGGACTCTGGAGGGACAGTAGACTGGTAGCTGCAAGAATATTAATGTCTTGTAACCAATCATTACCTGGCTTGGACGTGTTTGAGTAAATGTCCATAAAAGCTGCTTTTTACTTACATAAAATTCCAAAGGGACATCCTCAACTCCAAACCTGCCACAATTAATGAGGATACACTGGCTTTATGATCCGTAGTCAAGATAAAGGTGACGGCGTTTCAACGCCAAAGTTATTACACTGGCTACGTGTTAACCTAACCTCGTGTACCAGACCTCTGTCTGAGTTAAACACATGGCTCTGCGTGATTTCAGATTTATCTATGCAGCTGTACAGGATGTAATAAACCTGTTTCCAGCAGACGGGGCCTTATTGACTGTCAGCGCAGCAGCGTGCATCCAGCCCGGAGCAATCTCCTCACTATAGGAGGCTTTGAAACATCAACTTGAGATGAAAGAGAGAGGAGGGCAATTCTCGAGGCGCTGCTCTTGATAGGACACCTCAGCACTCAACACTCAGATGAGTTTTTGGGATCTGCAGCTAGATGACACTCTTCGGTCTGTACTATGGCTGACAGCATCATATCTCATAACCAAAAACATTAGCGTCAGCTAAAATAGACTCCGTGGCCTCACAGTCCAGAAGGGTCAGCAGCGTCCCCTCTCTAATAGGCCCCATGATTATTGTAGAGGTAAAAGCTTTGTCATAGTCCAATAGATAATCATACTGATGTCACAAAAGAAAATTGGTTGATATGATGGGTACTTAAAGTGTCTCCAGGCGGTGGGTCCCTTCTCCCCCCCGTCCCTAGTGATGGGTAGGGACTGCTCTATAATTGTTCTGAGGTTCCGACTAATTTATTCATTTTTTTAATATCATTCGCTGTCACTTAGCAGAACCTTTCACAGATTCAAAGCAGCTTAATTCTATTAAAGAAAGACGTACAATGTGAAATAGTCTATTCATACATGAAATGAGCACAAGCATATACTCTGTGCAGACAAGTGCTACTTACTTGTATTCTGTATCTAAGTTAACCCAGACTAGTGCCTTTCCCTCATTGTCTCATCTTCCAAATGACCTTTGGCACCCCAATAGTCCCTATAAGCCGGGGACCTATACAGTTTATGTCCTTATGGGTATTATGCCTGATGTTGTTAGGACAATCCTACTAACAACCCTACAATTGTAATGTGAGCACTGTTCTCTACAGCCTCAGTATACCATAACCCCAATCCAATGGAAAACCTCTCCTTAAAACGACATAAGTCACATCTTCCTGGACTTCCTTGGAAAGTGATCTAGAAGGTTGTGATAAACTGGGGGCGCAACCAACAGCCAATGCCTTCAATAATACTGACATTTGCTCTCTACATCTTTCCTAATTTGCTCTATACCCATGAGATATTGTGTTCCTTTGTTCTAAAATACATGAATTCTATCAGAGTTGATAAAACTATAGTATATAACTATGTACTGTATACATAGAGGTGGCGTGTTACCCCTCATTATTGCTCCCTGTAATTTTTACCTTTAGACTTTTCAGTTTTATATGAATTATCCTATGGATGCCTCGGCTTCTCCTTAGTTATTGGAGGCCGGTAATGTATGCATTATCATCATATTCATAATTATAAGAGTGATTAATAAGTTAGCCATGTATAACTAGTGCTGGATTTAATGTGTGAATAATGTGCACAGCCTCTTGTGTTTGGTAAAAGGATGAGATGAGACATTCAGTAATGAACGCACTACAACAATGTCACAGCAAGGTTGTGGAGTAAGTAAAGCCTCCATAATGACGCTGCTTACTGTAGGTTTAGGGAAATTTCTCTAGGATTATAATGGAGGGAGTTTGCTTAATGCTGATACATCACACAATAGAGTAGCACATGTCCATTACACAGATGACACCAATAAGGCTCTCGCTAAACCTTTAAGGTAAAAGACTTGTCAATCAGTGATCAGAAAACAAGGTGTAAAACTACTACTTTGGCTATACCATGTCGGACTGATCTTATGTGAGACTACAATAAAGAATATTTTTAACGGGTGAGTGCCGCAAACGTCCTTTTCTATACTATTTTCGATACCTGCACTCTGTATGCTGAGCACCATCCATATAACTTTTACACACTATAACCATCTCTGAGAAACTATATACTGACTGCTGGCTTTGGGGAGGTTGCAGTAGTGCCCCTGTGTTTCCAGTTCTCTGTTTGTAAAACTACTAAGTATTTAATTCTCCCTTACAGTGTTTCCAATAAAAATTCTGCAGTGCTCCTAAATTATCAGTGCAATACCCTTAAATACCATTAAATATCGCTGTAACCCTATGTATGATGTATGTTACATGGAAAAGTGGACATTAATAATATCATATTCATGATCTCAGGATGTTACTAAAATAGTAAGGCTAAAATAAATGGCCATTTTATTTTTCAAAAATGACGGTGGGGAGTCCTGCCTCCCCCCTCCTTTACCAGCGCACCACACCTCTAAATTTACTGAGATGCTCTGGCCTGTAATTAAATCCTGAAGCATATCCAGGTCAGAACTGGTCTGGAGGGCGGAGATATCAGCTATGTTTCCCGCTGAAATATGCTGGGCAGGGTGTTTGTGTCCCACCCACTCCGCTCCCTGTCACGCCCAAAGTGGATGTTTAAGGCAGTTTATAATTGTGTCCTATAGCTCTCCTCCTGAATGGAGCCCTTGTGTCCTATACTCGCCTCCTGAATGGAGCCAGCTGGTGTTCCTATAGCTCTCTCCTGAATGGACCAGCTGTGTGTCCTATACTCTCCTCGAATGGAGCCAGCTGTGTGTCCTATAGCTCTCCTCCTGAATGGAGCCAGCTGTGTTGTCCTATAGCTCCTACTCTCCTGATGAGCCCGCTTGTGTCCTATAGCTCTCCTCCTAATGGAGCCAGCTGTGTGTCCTATAGCTCCTCCTCCTGAAGAAAGGCACAGCAGAGTGTCCTATAGCTTTCCTCCTGAATGCAGCCAATTATAAGTGTCTCCTATAGCTCTCCTCCTTAAGGAAGGCAGCTGTGTGTCCTATAGCTCTCCTCCTTAATGGAGCCAGCTGTGTGTCCTATAGCTCTCCTCCTGAATGGAGCCAGCTGTGTGTCCTATAGCTCTCCTCCTGAATGGAGCCAGCTGTGTGTCCTATAGCTCTCCTCCTGAAGAAAGGCAGCAGAGTGTCCTATAGCTTTCCTCCTGAATGCAGCCAATTATAAGTGTCTCCTATAGCTCTCCTCCTTAAGGAAGGCAGCTGTGTGTCCTATAGCTCTCCTCCTGAATGCAGCCAGCTGTGTGTCCTATATCTCTCCTCCTTAATGGAGCCAGCTGTGTGTCCTATAACTCTCCTCCTGAATGCAGCCAGCTGTGTGTCCTATATCTCTCCTCCTTAATGGAGCCAGCTGTGTGTCCTATAGCTCTCCTCCTTAATGGAGCCAGCTGTGTGTCCTATAGCTCTCCTCCTGAATGGAGCCAGCTGTGTGTCCTATAACTCTCCTCCTGAATGCAGCCAGCTGTGTCTCCTATATCTCTCCTCCTTCATGCAGCCACTAAAGTGTTCCTAAGCTTCGCCTCCTGTTGCGCCAGCGGGGTGCCTAAGCTCTCCTCCTTCATGCAGCCCTAGAAGTGTGTCCTATAGCTCTCCTCCTGAATGCAGCCAGCTAGAAGTGTGTCCTATCTCTCCTCCCTCTGAGGAGCCAGCTGTGTGTCCTATAACTCTCCTCCTGAATGCAGCCAGCTGTGTCTCCTATATCTCTCCTCCTTCATGCAGCCAGCTAGAAGTGTGTCCTATAGCTCTCCTCCTGAAGGAAGGCAGCTGTCTATAGGTAGCTGATGTTTAAATAGAGACCAGTCACTCCATATAAGTGAATCATCCAAGATTGGCTTCTCTGGGTTTTTCATAAGCTTCTGTTTGGGTCTGAGGCCATTCATTCCTCCCACTGTCCTGGAAATTGATATATAACCCCCTCTAGTCCTCCAAAACACAGATTTTCTGTGAAAGCTTAACTTACCTTCGCCCATATTTTAATAGATTTGTCTTCATTTTGGCACCTGAACGTGATACCGAATCTACAAACCAACCAATAGATTTGCACATCTATGCTAGTCAAGTCTCTATGCTCTTAACAAGTCAGGCGGGGGGCTACCTGTAGGTGGCAGCTACCTTCAAGGGGATAGCCAATTATTACACAAGGATTCAGAGATCAAACACAAAGTCACAATATTAGGTATTGTCCCCTCAATTATGTTCTTAATCTGCAAAGGATCAACTTGCAATCTAAAGCCATTGCCCTTTAACAACTCCTGTTTCCATAATAGCCTCCTCCGTGACCAGTTCGTGTAGCATACATGTGGGATTCCATGCTGTCCATTAGTAATAATGGCTGGACTTCTATCATGAATGGGATGGAGCTACTCCCACCTGAAAAAATAGAGCTCATGCTTAAGAGGAGCAGAAAAACAACAGTCGAGAGATTCAGAGTTTCTTTCTATGTTGTGCCACGCTGTATTGCCTGGCATTGGCTTCCTGTGGTTCTCCAGCTGGTGCATCACATCTACCATACTTTTCCAGCTGGCGGTTGACAGATAATAGGATCGTGGGGTTTATAGTACAAGAGCAGCTGACATACCACTTGGAGGCTTTTTTTCTAGAGGCATAAACTTTTATGTTAGAGCATCGTGAGGGGTCCAACATAACATTCAGCATGTCCAATGAAGGTTTATGAGCTCTCGTCAACACTAGATGCCATCATTGGCTACATTTTAATAAAAGTCTGAAACAAAACAATTGATTTTTTTTTAAATGTGCTATTCTGTTTGCTTTTAGACCTGATGGCAGCGACCTGATCCAGTTCCTAGTGGAGTGGCACATAATAAGCCTGACATTGGGGGATGGCTCTACATATTTCTGCAGTCTCCATGATTTTCTTTGCAATCATGGCTTCAGCATCATCAGCTTCAATCAACCAAGAAGATTACCCTGCCGATGAAGGAGAACAGGCCTCCAGTAATGACAACTTAATATTTGATGACTACAGGGGTAAAGGCTGTGTGGACGACAGTGGTTTTGTGTATAAACTAGGAGAGAGATTTTTTCCAGGTCACTCTAACTGCCCTTGTGTATGCACAGAGGATGGACCGGTTTGTGATCAGCCGGAATGCCCTAAAATTCACCCGAAATGCACTAAGGTGGAACATAACGGATGTTGTCCTGAGTGTAAGGAGGTGAAAAACTTTTGTGAATATCATGGAAAGACTTACAAAATCCTGGAGGAGTTTAAGGTAAGAGTTAAGTGTGATGCATTGTAACTGTGGATATAACTCATTTTACGGTAGGGAAAAGGGTTAAACCGGACATTAGTGGGAATCGATTGTTTTAGCTACAGATAGCCCTGACAGGGTGAATAATGGACCTCGTGTAAGATGTGTGTATCTCCCGTACTGTAGAGATTACTCGATGTAACTCTGATGGTTAATGATTAAGGTAAATACATGTTAATATTATAGTCTCATTATAGTATAGGAGTCATTATCACTTCCTTAATGAATACAATATATTAACGTCAAATAAAGTTTCTAGTGTACAATGTTTGTACACATTCTCAGATATAACATAAAATGAATAAGAGAAGCTTTGTACAGGGTGGGAGGGGCAGACACATAACTGCTATATGTTAATAAGCAACAGAGATCTGTCTTCAAGGGGTTGCCCCTACATTGTTTGTGAAATTGAATAATTTTAATAATAATAATAATTTTCCAATAAATGTTCTGTATCAATTCATTGTCGTCTTCTAGATCTCTGCTTGCTGACATTCATCAGGAACCTTCATTGTTTACTTCCTGTGGATAAAATTCTTTCCCTGGTCATGTGATGTCACATAGGTGCAAGGCTTGTTATATCCCTGGTCTTGTGATGTCACACAGGTGCACAGCTCGTTAGTATCACAGAGAGTAATCTGTGTCTAATAAGATGTGCACCTGTGTGACATCATATGACCATGAAGTGGTGGAATTATATTGGAAAGTTGTATAGCTTTTCACTACACAAACAATGTCAATTATTTGATGAAAATTGAATACCCCTTTAACATTTGGCCTTGAGGTATAACTTAATACAAAAATCAACATGTGGACCCTGCGCCAATTGGCTAATATAAGCTGACAGCTCCTCGCTATTGGCAATGGCCATGATGTGCAGTAGCAGCTCATTGCTCTTTATTTGAAACGGGGCTCTAGTGCTGTCAGGCCCAGTATACATTGTGTACCTTGTGGGGAAAGCAGCTGCCTAATGTAGGGACCAGGTGCCTGACCTCTCCAAACTCAATGGCCAGTTGTGAAAAATTTAAAATAAAGTGGTTTTCTTACAGAATTTTATTTAAGATCAAAATCCTCTTGGGTCCCCATTAGTCTCCACTAGAAAACAAATCAACCAATTATAAGTTGTGATGGGCAAGTACTGCTGCCAGGGATTGTCTGAGCATTATGTCCTGTATGGAGATAGGAACAGGAAGTAGAAACCAACAAGAACCTTTTAATATGGCGGCAAGACGGAATGAGTAATGGTTGAAAGAAAATGTTAACTTTGTTATTTTTGTTTTGTTCACCCTACAATGAGATAAAGTAATGGTTATTACATCTTTAAGACTGGATTACTTTACCACTACTTTATTGAGTACCTATCTAGAGGAATTTCATTAACTTAATATTTGCTTTGGTATTTGATTTTTTTTTAGTTTATAGAAAAAAACTCCCCTTCTACTTCCTCTTGAGCACTCATGTATGCATATGGATAACTACTCTCTTCCATTTTTATTCTTCTCTTTTACATCTAGTCTCATGTCTTATGTGTGATGCTTGACCCCATTTGTTGCATATTCTTCTTAGGGATAGTTCAGAGCCTGGTTATTGCATAAGTTTTTTTTTCATCAGTTATTGTGAGCTGTAACCAGATGCAGAGATCACACACAGATAAAATACCATAGAAGGATTTGAGCCTGTTCTACTAGGCCCCTCCTGGTTTAAGCTCACAATTACTGATGTAAATAACGATGAAGTAAGCTATGTGTGAACAGTCCCTTAACTCAAGTGAGGCTGTCTATGGGTCCTAGTATCATCCTTTTTGTAAGTACTTTCCTTTGTAGGGACACACATACAATGCCATGTTACTAAGGGATGTATTCGATTTCTCATTGGTTCTCAGGACTTTCATTAGCACATTGAATAATACATATGATTTTTCATGACGTAAAGTGATTTGGTGCTACTTAGGTTACATTACTTAATTCTCCAGTATGGGGCTTTTAAAGGTATTGAGATGACACTAAAGAATTTACCAGCATGAAATAATTATTACTAGGAGCTCCTGCTGAAGATAAGCCATTTTATCCATACAAATGTAATTTACTACATTAAGGTATTTCAGAGTCAATTGTGCAGCAATTTACTGTGAATAATAAGTTGTATTCCTTAGAACCAGAGAAGGAAACTTCCAACTTGAAGAATTTCAGTGCTTAACCACTTCCTGACCTGGGACATAATAGTACTGTAATAGTAATAGTACCTGGTTGGCAGTGACTTGTACAGTTGTGATGACAAATTTCAGTTTTTTACAAAAAAAAAAAGCAAGGCATATCACAAAAATTCTTCAACTAATACTGTATGAAGTAAAATGTGTCACAGAAAACTTCAAATTCACCTGGATATGTTGAAGGGTTCCAAAGTTATAACCATATAAAAAGATACGTCATATTTGGGGGGAAAAAATGGTTCGCTTCAGGAAGGTGCAAAATGGCAAATAGGTTAAACTGTGCCCAAAATAAGAGATTAACAGTACATTTTCTATTACATTCATTAAAACAACCCATTCAAAATCTAGTAATGTGTAATATGGTGCCCCTGGTGTTCAAAGTGGGTATCACTATGCAATTCTTTGTAATGAGGTGAGTGCTGGTGAGTTCAATCATTCTTCCCATAGCCAGTTCTCTCCATACAGATCCTCTTCCCACACATAAAAATAGCTTAGCAGTTTTCTGGATGTGATCAGACAATTCAGAGCCTATAACCTCAGCCTGCACTTCTATGGGCTTAAGTACAGCGCTCTGCCTGCCCCGCTCTGAGTAGTGGGGACCTTTACAGGCTGTACAAAGGTTATTATAGAGAACGCAGTCAAATGGTTAAATTATTGCCAGGAAAACACTTTACATTGATTTTTTAATGTCCCAGTGTGCCCATACGGCAGCCCCAGCAAGTAATATTTATAAAACTGTACATTATCTCAGAATTGTTTGGTAGTTCCCAAAGTCCTGTGTATAAAATTATACTGGTGTCACAGTGTGCAGTTGTATGCTTTATCCCACAACAAAATTAAATACTACCAAAAAAGTATAAAGAGGTTTTTATACTTATTACACATATCCACTATCCAAGCTGTCAGTACACAGTGGTTATAAGAATTGGGTATTACGTGCCCCATCTAAGTAACGTAGTCCCGCACATCCTTTATGACCACCCTATGGGACTGACAGAGATCACTGTTTTGGAAGTCCCATTAATGTAAATAAGGTGGTAGTTACACATATAGACCCTTCTCAAAAACTCTTCATTAATCACTGGGGGTTCCATTGTTTGAACCCCATATAATTCATAGTTACTTATATCTTGCAGATAGGGGATTATTGTTATTATTGAGAAAAGTACTTTAAAGGGAACTTTTCAGCAGGTTTGGGACCTCTAAACCACCAGCAAACCGCTATACAGATGGGGCCAAGGGTTCTAAACCTATTTCACCATCCGTCTTCCTTGCCTGGTTACATAGTTATCACCGAGCCTCTGGTGACTTCACTCTGATGTTCAGGACATGAATAGTGAAGGACGGTACATGCGCTGGGGGTCTGAAAACTCCATTGTCTGGACCATCATTCCCTTTAATAAAGTTCGGAACCCGACTACAAGCAATAGTGATCTTAAAAGGTTTTTGACCCTAAACCCCAACTGCCTAAATACATACTCTGGTTTAGGGTGCCCGAAACAACTTTAAATACAAGTACCACAAGGATGTCAAGGAAATGTAAATACAAGTTTTTCTGTTTTTCTGGTAGTTTTAGTTAAATTGGTTTCCTAGGGATAACAACTGATGGCCCATTAAAAGGATGGTGGGGTCAGCACTGCATAAACAAAGCACACAGAGCGGAAAGCAATTGCCTCATCTCACTGTAGTGGCCCAAAGTCATTAATTCTGTCATCACTCCTATTAAGGTAAATGCGAGCCACGGTTGCAGTGACATTTCGGCCACTACAGAGACACTGGGGCAGATCTATCTGGCATTTTCTAGAGTACAAGCCCTGAAATAAGAAAAAATTCCTTGGCCACTGCCAGGAATTGCAATTACTTTCCCCCTTATGCCCCCTCCATGCCAGGTGGGCAGGGATGGGTGTGAAGTGGCTCGTTCTGGCCTGCATACTTCCTATAGCCTACAATATTCAGGAACTGGACCAGGGCCTGGCGTACAAAAATTGTCCGGCAGCGCTGATGGATACTGGATATATAAGGTGGTCGGTTTTTATCAATTAACCCCAGTATGCCTATTGCTTCAGTCTCTGTGTTTCGGTTACTGCAGCACCAAGCAGCTGATTATTGCCAGTGGGTAACCAACGATCAACTATTGATTGCCCATTCTGTGCGTAGGCCATCAATAGTAATTCCTGGAAAGCAACTTTAACCTTCATGGAGCAGTCCTTGTGACATAGCAGTTGAAATGCAGACACTGACTTTTCGACATCCAGAAGCTACTGAGAAGAAAAGCAATTCTGTAAAATAATACTGTTTCATAGTATAGCATAATAAACAGGGACTTATCATAACGAATATATACGGTGATGCAGTGCATCTTTTATCTGGACCATACATAGAGCGGTATATTGGAATGCAAAAGTTCTGCCTGCTAAACAATGAGTCCACTTCAGATGCTTCAGGCATGAGGCCATATCAAATCTGAAAACATTGTATCTAAATAGGGTCTCTGCAGGTGAGCTGGATGCAGCCAGACTATTGCTTAAAGAGTAACTATAAAGTTATTGGCAAAAAATAGCTTTAGCTCAGCTGGAGACAGCCTTTGACAACGATTCCAATAATGCATATATTTTGCTGCTGGCTTCTTCCTGGCCTTAGATACAGTCTAGTATATCTATCAGTCCTTCTTATAAAATCATATTATACTATTCTTGAAGTGGGCAGACTTCCTGGTTGTGACATCAGCTAAAGACACTGAGGCCAGAATATGGAGGGTGTTCACATGATTCAGGACAGAATGTTTGTAATTGGATGACTTGAAGACTTGTAATTGGATGACTTGCTTGTGACATCACTCCAGGTCCTGTTTTCTAGCACTCCTCTCCTACTGCCCCACCCAACAAGCCTCTTCTCATTTCCAGCCGTCCTGTACAGATTTCCATGTTTACCAGTAAGACAGACGGCAAGGTAAAACCTCTGCTAGCAGATAAACACCAGCAGATAGCTACTTAGAGTAAATGAGAGAATTGCATATTTTTGCCAAGTGCAGAGTTAGGCAAAAGCTTTCATACTTTACATTTGTACTTAAAGGCTCAGCCCAATTTTTTGTAACCTGAGATGCATCGCTTTATATGGTTAGAACTTTTGAACACAATGGGGGTCATTTACTAAGGGCCCGATTCGCGTTTTCCCGACGTGTTACCCGAATATTTCCGATTTGCGCCGCTTGTACATGAATTGCCCCGGGTTTTTGGCGCACGCGATCGGATTGTGGCGCATCGGGGCCGGCATGCGCGCGACAGAAATCGGGGGGGCGTGGCCGAACGAAAACCCGATGTATTCGGAAAAACCGCCGCATTTAAAAACCGAAAATGTGTCGCTTGGGGAGCGCTCACCTTCACCTTCTATGGGATGGTGCATTCCGGGGCGTTAAGATTATTTTCGGCGCTGCAGCGCCACCTGGTGGACGGCGGAGGAACTACCATCTTAAATCCCAGCCGGACCCGAATCCTGTGCAGAGAACGCGCCGCTGGATCGCGAATGGGCCGGGTAAGTAAATGTGCCCCTTTGACTTACCAAAGTGATTTTGAAATAGTTTTTTCGTCACATGTTGTACTTGATGTTAGTAGTTACTTTTGATTGATAAGTTTTGTTTATATATAAAAAAGAAATTAAAAAGGGGGGAAACATTAGTTCATTTTCAAAATTCGGAATCTCGTTTTCAGGCAGATAGTTTTACCACCCAAATTAGCTACTAAATAACATTTCACATATGTTTGCTAAAATGTCAGTTTTAAAAAAAAATTTGATGTCACGCAGCTTAGAAATCGAACATCGGTTTTCTGTATTGTCAAGGAGGGTGAAGATTGTCAATCCCCGTGACGTCATACTGTAGTATGGCAGTATATGGAAGGATCAATTGGACAATCTAGTGTTAAAGTATATTAGGGAATCTGAATAATAGTAAAGAAAAAATGTGAAAATTTAAAATGTTTTAAAAAAAATTTAAATCACTCCCATTTGCCTAGAACTGATATAAACAGTACAAATTATAAACATGTTAGGTATCGCCGCACCCAAAAATGTCTGATCTATCAAAATATTATAACGATTATTCCCGGTGTTTAACCCCGTAATGGGAAATAGCGCCCAAAGTTGAAAATGTCACTTTTTCATCATTTTGCTAAATATAATAAATGGAAGAAAAAGTGATCAAAAGTCTGTACAGTGCTCAAAATGGTTGCATTGAAGGCAACATCTCATTTTGCAAAAATTGATACCACACACAGCTTTGTACACTGACGTATGAAAAAGTTATTAGTGCCAAAGATGGCAAAATGAAGAATTTTTTATTGTACAGGAGGTTTTAATTTTTGTAAATGTATGAAAAAATTATAAAACATATATAAATCCTTGTGATCGTAGTGACCCAAAGAATACAGTAGACATGTCTTTTGGGGTGCACAGTGAAAGCTGGAAAATCCTAGCCTACAAGAAAATGGCGCAAATGCATTTTTTCACGTCAAGGAGTAAAGCAATTTCTCCCCAGTATGGAGGCACCCCACATGTGGATGTTACTTGTTGTAAAGACACACAGCAGCAGAAGGACAGGAGAGCAGACAGTTTTACACTAATGGCTTTTATCTGGTTTATTGGCGTACTTTTGTGAGCTATAAAATATTTGTTTTTCCATTAATGTTGCCATGTGAGGGCTTATTTTTTTAGGACACTGTGTTGTTGCTGAAAATGTATTAACTATTTTTGTGGGGGTTGTAGAAAAAACATCTAAATTCTGTAATTGGTTTTTGCCATTTTTTTGGTGTTCACCGAATAAACTAACTAACATGTTTATTCTACAAGTCAGTATGAATACGGTGACACTAAAGTTCTGTATTTTTGGTTACATTTACTAATTTTGTGGAATAAAATTTAATGTGGGTAAAAAAATGGGGATATTCCCTTTTTTTAATTTGATGTGACAAATATAAGTGTTATATCTAATGGGACTATGGGGGAGATTGTGAATACAGGCAGTCCCCGGGTTACATACAAGATAGGGTCCGTAGGTTTGTTCTTAAGTTGAATTTGTATGTAAGTCGGAACTGTATATTTTATCATTGTTATCTCAGACAGAACTTTTTTGGTCTCTGTGACAATTGGATTTTAAAAATGTTGGATTGTCATAAGAATCAATATTAACACTAAAGCTTCATTACAGACACCTCTGATAACTGTTACAGCTGTTTATTGTAGCTTAGATCTAAAGTACAATAAATTACCAATATCCAGAGGTCTGTTTGTAACTAGGGGTCGTATGTAAGTCGAGTGTTCTTAAGTAGGGGACCGCCTGTATATTGCATCTAAATTAGAACTTACTTCCTAATCTGATTTAAATCACTCTATGACAGCCATGGTAGCGTCAGGGAGTCATATATCCTCAACTATGCTGCTCCATTATAGTATGGGGTTGTCATTATGGTGCCAACCTGTGCTCCATTCATTTATAAGTGACTTGCAGGATGTGTCTTGCTTGTGCATCTTGTGCAGTTAAGCTATTGTGTCTGATCTCTTATAGTAGAGTGAGTACCACAAGAGGAATTATCTAATTGTCCAACAAACACTGAAATATTCAGATGCTATTTGAGGCAAAAAAATTAGATAATGTGCTGATACATATATTTATCTTAAGGAAAACCATGTCTCTATTACCTACCTTGCAAGGCAGCCCCTTTAACATCAAGCATGACTTTCAGGAAGCCCAATGCAGGATTAAAGCCAAACCAGTATATCTATTCCAGAAGGAACTCATTCCCATCTGTTGACAGCGCTGTTTTGCTGTGGTTGCATCTCTTCAGCACAGTGTAGGGAAATGATTTAGCAGTGTGAGAGTTCTTAATTGGCAAAGTCTTTGTATGGAGAGCACTTACTTCCCATCCCTCCAGGGGCAAGGGGAAATCCACCAGCCATATAGATGGTTCTTATGGTCCCTCGTTTCAGATGTCCATATACGTTCTTCATACCTTCACGCTTGTATCTTTATGGTGTATCCACATGGTGATCAGATACAACGGTCAGGTACTTCTTGCACAAGAAGTTTGTAATTGTTTTGACATTAAAAGTCGCGCAGAGGATAATTCCAGTTCATGAAGCCGCTCCTGTACAATCTGCTTTAATCTATCATTTATCATGCCGATCACATCATTGCGAGACCTTTAGAAATGTTCTGTGTTTATTAAATATTGATGCGCACTTTATTTATTAGCGCTATGATAAATGACTTGTAGTATCAGGAAAAGTTTTAGAAGTGCTCTTTGACCGTCTTATTATAAATGTAGATCCCATCATTACCTGAAGTAATTACTAGTTAATTGGGTCCTGGTAATATATGTCCATTCTATAGTATGTCCTGGTGACTAAGGTTGTGTCACTGTAAATTATGTCAAACTAAGTCATTTACATGTAGTATCAGGTTCCTAGTGTAAAGCAGATTATGGAGGGGGGTCCTGCTGATGGGACCCTCTGCAGTCACCTGTTAATACCTAGAAAGCTGCTGCAGAGAAACAAAAGCATTACAGATCATGGGGTATCAGTGGGTATCAAGAGATTCACTGAATGCTGTGCATGGTATAGTCTATGCTCTCATATATCCCCAGGGGCATAATGATAGCGGTCGCAGGAGATCAGGAGATGCAACCACGACTGGGCTCTTGGGGAGCGGAGGCCCGTGGCTGAAATGCACAAAAAATGACAGTACACCATCTGTACAGTTCATACATGCTAATTTTGCATACATCATCATAAAATCATCAAAACTGCAAAGCAAAACTCTGATCTGGAGGGAATAAAATCAGGTAAATGGAACAAATACTGAGCACATATAGTACCTTTGTACCTGCTATAGGAGTAGTAATAATGTGAGCAAAGTCTTTGTATTTACCACCATCAGTTACTGAAAGGCCTTACATATATAGAGCAATTTCATCCAGTAACCCAACAATTTATAAGTTCTAGTCCAAAATCACTTTAATGTAATGTCATCCTCTAACCCTTCGGGCAGGGGCGTAACTACAGTGGTAGCAGCCATAGCAGCTGCTATGGGGCCCACAGAGTCAGGAGGCCCCATCATCCAACCTGACAAACTAAAGAATGGAGGATGTACCCCATTACATACATATTATGCTGCATATTGTACAACATAATATATGTATGACATATATGTGATGTATATATGCTGTATGTGTACAGAATGTATGATGTGTATATATACTGCATTATGCTCTGTATGTGTACTTTGTATACTGTGTAACTGTAAATCACATTTGTGAGTATATAAATATGTATATTTTTAAGGGGGAAGGAGGGCCCCAGTCAGAAGTCTGCTATGGGGCTCTGCCTCTCCTAGTTACGCCACTGCCTTCGGGGCTAGTAGCCGCAGTAGTTATGATTCTATTACACACTTCCTTAGCAGTGAAATGGTTTAGGGGAATCTGTCACCGGATATTACCCCATTTATATGTATATATAACCATGGAGTTTTGTTTTTACAGACTGTGGAGGGCTGACTATCATTTTTCTCATTTTGCATAATTCACAAGGTGTTGAAAGCCTCCCTTGCTGTCGTGCACCCAGTAGGTGAACTGATCATACTTCCCTGTGCAGCTCTAAGATAAGATTCAGATCTTTAAAGAGAACCAGTCAAGCAAAATAACCCCCTAAACTAAATATATTTTCATAAACTGCCATTAGAGAGCATTGCCTCTATCCCTTTATTGTCCCTCTACATGCCTGTAAACCTAAGCAATGAGGTCCTAAAGCTGTATGCAAATGACCTGTGAAATGTCCAATGAAGCATTAGCATATTCAAGCTGTCCATCTTATTCATGAGTGGGAGGCACAGCCACACCCCCAGTGCATGACTGACAGCCTGTATAATGATGTGAGGCTGTATAATGATGTGCTTCCTGGTGCTGGTGGCCACACCCCCTGCAGCCTGTGTGTGTGTGTGTTTAGGAGAGATACAGCAGCTCCAGGCAGCCATGTTACAGCAGAACATGTCAGATTCATGTGTAGCTGATGTCTGTGTCTCTCACCTGTATATTAGGAGGATGCAGCATGTCAGCAGATGCAGCACACACACTAACAATACATTACACACAGACATGAGCAGGGGGAGGAGAGGGGAGGAGTAACAGGGGTGACATCACTGCCTCTGACCATGTGACCAGCCTCATTTACATGATAAAAAATAGATGATTTTACAATGAATAATGTATGAAATAACTAGATAAAGGCTGGGATGGGATCCTTGTGAGCTGCTCCAACAGGTAGTAGTGACAGGACTAGTGACACAGACCTGATGACAGGTGTCCTTTAATGCTGATGTGTCACCTGCAATGTCATTTTTAGCAGATTCCGATAACTTATGCTATGCTTATTTTAAAACTTAATTTGTCAGCATTCTGAATCATTTCAGTACTTTATAGTGGTTTATTTTTCATTACCTGGCTCCCTACCAGAAGCATGTGAAGAGTCTCCCCTCCTTCACACTCATGCAGCTCCCTCCACCAACCCACTTCTTGTTATATGCATTGAGCAGGCAGGGAAGGAAGGGGGTGGTGTGCAGTAGAGGAAGAATGCATGAGGAGACACAGGCAAACACAGGCTGCAGAAGCCGCCTCCCCAGGGACTCGCCACACACTGAAGCAGGTAATGTAAATCAAACAGTTAGAAACTGGCTACCTGCCAGAAGCATGTGGTGAGTCCCAGTGGAGGGCAGCTGCATCCTGTGTGAGTTTCCTCTCCTCCACACTGCTGGCAGGGTGCCAGGTAATGTAAATAGAACTACAGGCAGTCCCCGAGTTACGTACAAGATAGGTTTTCTAGGTTTGTTAATAAGTTGAATTTGTATGTAAGTCGGAACTGTATACTTTATAATTGTAACCCCAGCCAAAATTTTTTTGGTCTCTATGACAATTGGATTTTAAAAATGTTGGATTGTCATAAGAACCAGGATTAACAATAAAGCCTAATCACAGACACCTGTGATAACTATTATAGCTGTTTATTGTAGCCTAAGGATAAAGTACAGAAAATAACTAACATCCAGAGGTCCGTTTGTAACTAGGGGTCATCTGTAAGTCGGGTGTTCTTAAGTAGGGGACTGCCTGTATTAGAAACTACTAAAAATATTCAGAATGCTAACAAAGACATTTTTGAAATCAGCATAGCTTACTTTATTAACACTCTGCAGGCTCCAAAACTGATGAATTATGATTCTCTGCTTATTTGCACATAAATCTGTAGGAAATGTTTTATAGGTAAATAAACAATATATCAGATAAAAGTCAGAGTTCCAGAAAGGAAATGTGATACCCTACTTGAGAGGGATGGTAGTGTAATGGGGTAAAATCTGGTGAGTCCCTTTATAGAGGTAGTCCACCTTAGACAGTCCATTTTGGTAGAAGGGTCCATCCAAACATGAAGCTGATCAGAGGATATCCTATAGCTAGAAATGTTCTGCTAAAGCTGAGCCAAAGGGAAACAAGGTCTTGCAGGATTCTGATTTAAATCAATGCATTTTGAAAAAATAAAGTAATTGTATATGGAATCAAAAGGGGGATTTACATTATGCCATAATTCAGTAGGAGGGTCACAATAACAACTCACTAGTTTTACAGTACATCTCCTTTAGATGTATATTGACTTGTAGAGATTGTTCAATGATCAAAGGAGCTCTATTATCTCTTAGAAAGGACATTTAAAAGCTAAAAATCCGAAACATAAGCAGAAAACTTGAATTTGAAAACTAAAATTTGAAAATTTTAAAGCGCACTATAAAATCTTTAAAAATTAAATAAATGAGGTTACAACAAGTGGGGCATCTAAATAATGGGAGCAGGGAGCTGGTAAATGGATGGGGAGGATGCAGAAGTCTAACGTGTTATACAGTATTTGGCCCCCTTGAACTTTTCTACCTTTTGCCACATTTCTGGTTTCAAACATAAAGATTTTAAATTGTTATTTTTTTGGTAAAGAATCAACAACAAGTGGGACAATATTGTGAAGTGGAACGAAAGTTATTGGATATTTCAAACTTTTGTAAAAAATAATAAACTGAAAAGCGTGCAATATTATTCAGCCCCCTTTAACTGGTTAAGGACCGGGCCCTTTCCCGTTTTTTCATTTCCATTTTTCACTCCCCACCTTCAAAAATCTATAACTTTTTTATTTTTACACGTAAAAAGCTATGTGATGGCTCATTTTTTGCTTAACAAATTGCACTTCATAGTGATCACATTGAATATTCCATGCCATGTACTGGGAAGCGGGAAAAAAATTCCAAATGCAATGAAAATGGTGAAAAAACGCATTTGTGTCGTATTCTTGTGGGCTTGGATATTACGGCTTTCACTTCACGCCACAAATGACGCATCTAATTTATTCTTTGGGTCAGTACGATTACAGGGATACCAAATTTGTATAGGTTTTATAATGTTTTCATACATTTACAAAAATTAAAACCTCATGAACAAATTTTTTTTTTAAATTTTGCCGTCTTCTTGTGCTTATAACTTTTCCATACTTCATTATATGGAGTTGACGGTGGTGTCATCTTTTACGACTTTTGATCATGTTTTCAATTATATTATTTTTAGGACTGTACGACCTTTTGATCACTTTTTATAGAATTTTACATTTTTTTTTAAATGGCAAAAAAGTGCCAGTTTTGACTTTGGACGCGATTTTCCATTACGGGGTTAAACGCAGTGAAAAACCGTTATTATATTTTGATAGATCAGGCATTTTCGGACGCGGCAATACCTAATGTGTTTATGATTTTTACTGTTTATTTATATTTATATCAGTTCTAGGGAAAGGGGGGTGATTTGAATTTTTAGGTTTTTTTATTATAATTTTTTTTTTAAACTTTTTTTTTATTTTTACTATTTTTCAGACTCCCTAGGGTACTTTAACCCTAGGTTGTCTGATCGATCCTACCATATACTGCCATACTACAGGATTTTACTCCTCATACATTACAATGTGCTGATAGCACATTGTAATGAATGGGTTAACCCTACTTTTTGTGTATATCTTCTTGCCACTTCTTATATAAAGCCAGATTTGTACAGTGTGTGATTGATGGTTGTCCTTTAGACAGACTCTCCCACCTCAGCTGTAGATCTCTGCCGTTATCCAGAGGGATCATGGGCCTCTTGGCTGCATCTCTGATCAGTCTTCTCCTTGTTTGAAATGAAAGTTGCAGATGTCCGATTCTCCTTCCATTTCAATATGATCGCTTGTACACGGCTTCTTGGGAAGTTTAAAGTTTGTACTGACAGTGGGAATGATGGAAGTTGCCGACTGGAGGAGATTGACAGAAATTTTCCAACACTCCAGTAGTATTGATGAGGCAACAAGAAGCATGCTTGACCTACCGCTCCATCAATTATTGAGAATGGGACCTCCATTCTCATAATCAGTGGGGGTCTGACAGCTGGGATCACATTGCTATCCCCAAATTGTTATTAGGGGATAACAATAAAACCTTGGACAATCCCTTTGACACATAGCTGGATAATTTAGTAAACAGGTTATTTTTTTTTAGGTTTCAATCACATTTCCCCTACATAATGAATATTCTCTCCATTTTTAAACAAAATACAAAGCCTTATATGTGAATTAAAGGGTTTTTTTTTGCACAAAATTCTAAATTAAAGAATTTGCACCACTACCAGGTGGACACTTTACTTTAGTAATGAGTCTACTATGTCTATGTGTAGTTTGCTGCTTGTCTAAGTGGTAATAACTACATTTTGTTGCTTCTGGTGATGTCATAACCATAGCCGTAGTGCCTGCTCTGATCTGACAGGTACCTCATCTGTGAAGTAGAAACCTGGGAGTGGTGGAGGAGAATGATAAAACAGTCACTGAACAAGATGCATGTCATCTCTGATCTTTGCTAAATCCTACAGCAGATTAAGGCGTAGGCACCTGAAGTTTCTTCATCAATGTGGACATCTCTTGTTAGTACAGTGGAGTGCAGCAGAGATACTGTGCTGACCGGGACGGAACACATGAGATGTGTTTGATGTAGGGAGAAATTTCTGGCTTGCTGGATATGCTGGAGTTTCTTGTGCTGCACAGCTGAAAGGGAGTTGAGAGAGTTGAAAGGGAAGAGTATGAATGAGCGCTATCTATATAGCCTGCTGTGCAATGCTTCATGTGACGTGTGCTTCTTGCACATAGAAAAACACTACAATAAATAAACTCTGTGTACAGGGATCACAGGAACTGCTAAACAACAATTTTGTGCAGAAGTGGTGTAAACGTGTTCTTTTTAAGCAGTGATAAGGGTGAAAAGACTATTCAGATCAAGGCTCTAAGACTTGATGAATTACAATTGCAGAATTCACTTTATTATCACGTGACTAGTACAATGCCAAAAGACTGCCTTTTTTTTCAAAAAGGTCATTCTAAACCAGAAGCCCTCCATGTTTGAAGGTTTGCTAAAGGGGTTGTCCTTGTCATTCTATGTACTGTCTATGTGAGTGCTGCAAATAGCTGGACACAGCCCCTGGCTAGCACCGCTCGCAGGTGGCACGGGGGAAGGGGTTCAGGTCAGGGTTCGGGATTGAACAGATTTTTAAAGTTTGGGTTCCCACCTTTTAGTTAATCATTCTGGCCATATGTATTTATTGTACTAATTATATAACTCTTAATACAATTTCAGCTGTCGTGTCAAAGAGGTTTTATCTTCTGGAAAGTTTGTCTTCCCAATGAAGATTGTAAATTATTTCTATATATGAACTTTGGGGCACATTTATCATGCTCCCCACAGCCCCCCTCCCCCATTGTTGGATTCATAAGGAGGCCCCCCACTGCTGTTGGGGCAGTTCTACATCAGGTCCTGAATGGGCCCAGGTTACAGCTAGTGCCCCTTTGTGTATGATTCTTAAAGCTGCTCTATCTGCCCTACTGTACATAATAATCCAACTGATCTCATGCTATAAAATCTACAATCCTCTCCAAATACTCTCATCCCCTATAGAGAAACTTTTTCTGATGCGAAATGGTTTGGTTTCACGACTCTAACAATCCCCTGGCATGATATAAGCAGCCATGCTGTAACACTATATACTGCTGCTCTAAATACCTGTGTGCAGTCATTTCTACTTTTTGCTAATAAAACCAGTCATATGTTACTGTTCAAAATTTCCATTGTCCCTTGCGGCAAACAAATTCTAACCTTCAACTCTACGGAAATGCTCAGTAAAAAGATACATAATGTCACAATGTCAGAATATAAAGTGGTTTTTACATTTATTAAATGAGAAGAGTCATTTTGCAATGTGAATTTTATTTCTATGGCGCATCACTTCTGTTTTCTGCTGCATGCAGTTTGCAATACAATGAATGGAAGTTTTAACTCTGGGACGTTTCAGGATGCAATATAATTCAGATTAGAAAGATTTAACTGATGTTCATAAAGGATCTTTCACCAAATTGCAAAATGACCGCTTTATACATTATTAATTTACCTGAGTCCAGTGTATTCACCTTGAAAATCCATTGCCGGACGGAGACTTCAAGAGTTCTCCAGTCCAGTGTATAGATGAGCTAAGCACAATCTCTGCCTATCTAACTGGCGAGCAGGGACGTTACTTGAGTGTCTGCAGTCACATTGTACAAACATTTATTTGCTGAAATGAGACTACCCTTTTAAAGAGGACCTGTCACCAGATGTTTGCGGATAAAGGGTTACAAGCCCTCCCCATATCACCTAAAATTAGCTGCCAGTGGGGCTCTGTACCTTAATTACAGATGTTTTTCTGATATGCAAATTAGCTTTTATGACTCATGTCTGGTATCTGTAACTCTCTCTCAGGCTGGCAGTGAACCACGCCTCATTATTCTGACTGACAGATCTGTGTCTCTTCAAATCATTGCTCTGCCTCCCTGTACTTATGGACCGTCTGCTAATATTCAACTGCAGACATATAAAGCTCTATGTACAGATCAGAAATATTGTGTCATTTTATTTTACACAGTGCCTTGTGTTACATTCATGACATGTGACCAGAGTGACAGGTCATTCAGCCTTCTAAGAATAGCAAATTGTACACCATGTATGTGATCACATGAAAAAACAGTAGCCTCCATGGAGGATGGAGAGGAGTAGAAGTCTATGGAGGCTGCTGTGACTTCATGTGGTCAGCTACATGCATAGGGTATAGTTTGGTATTATTAAGACGCCTAGGTACCTGAGAGGATGTCACTCTGTTCACATGACATGAACTGTGACCAGTAAGGAGGCATAAGGCATGGGGAGTATTAGATGGGAGGGGCCATCTAATACACTCCCCATTCTGATGTCATGTAATATAAGATAAAAGGTGATTTATGTGGATTTAATGGAAACAATTTTTAGCTAAAAGAAGGGGGTCAATCAGTTAATAGAGCTCTATAGGCTCCCTTTAAGGAGCCATAGGGAGACCTCCCAAGAAAAAGAGTATAAACAATACATTATGACATTTAGGTTACAACTTCACTGTAGGGAACATGTCAAGTGGGTTTTCTACCCAAAACTGGCCCTAGCATGTATGGTATTAAGGTGACCATATCTGTTGCCAAAATGCCAATTTAAAGGAGGTCCCAGGTAAATGTAAATTTTTTAATATATTTTTTATGAGTTTATAATGATGACCATAAATAAACCATACATTGAAATAAAATAAAATCCAACCATGTAATAAAATTACCCTAAAAACCATATCCAAAGCTCCAGTGCTCACTCTAGACCAGGGGTCAGGAACCTTTTTGGCTGAGAGAGCCATAAGCGGCACATATTTTAAAATATAATTCTGCGAGAGCCGTACAATGGGGCTTATTTACTAAGGGTCCCGCGGCCGCATTTTTGTCGGGGATCACGCCACCCGCCGCAGAACATTATAATACACACGCCACCCCCCGCAGAACATTATAATACACACGCCACCCCCCGCAGAACATTATTATACACACGCCACCCCGGCGGCAACTCAGTGCATTTAGGCATGTAGACATGGTCAAGACAATCGCCTGCAGTTCAAACCGAGCATCAGTATGGGGAAGAAAGGTGATTTGATGTGACATCACTGTGTGTATTATCCCTGTACTGTGACATCACTGTGTGTATTATCCCTGTACTGTGACATCACTGTGTGTATTATCCTGGGAATGTGACATCACTGTGTGCTCTATCCCTGCACTGAGACGAGATGTATCTTGACTTCATCTGTGCACCTTTAAAATCATTGCCTAAACACTGTAGTTGTGATGTGCTATGAGCATATAATACATGTTATACTCTATGTTATACAATGTGCTTTCTAGCAGAGGTATATATTCTATCAGCCACAGATCCTCCACATCCTTCGCTCGGCCGCGGAGACTGGGAGGACTTTTTGTTTCAGTTTATTTACATAGTTTCTTTTATAATGTGAAACATTTGCTTTTCTTGAACATATTTTAGCGTGACTTTTGCTGACTTTTATATACACGGTGCTATATTTACCCCAGCGTCTGTTTGTCTTCTCTGTGAGCTCCACGTGAGAAAACCAACACTAAAAATCTGCAGGAAGTGGAACCTCCTCAAGAGGAAATGAGGAAGGATAAGAGAAGTGCTGTCCCTGGAGGAGGTGGTCGCTCAGCACCGGTTCTGCTGGTAGTAGGTGGTTCTGTTTCATATCCAGTACGTTCTGCAGGACTGTGGAGGTGGAATCTGTGATCTGTGTGTGTGTGTGGGGGGGGGGGGCAGGATATTAAGTAATTTGCCAATATACATCTATTTAAAGTTCTGCTCCGATTTCTTGATATGTGAAGAAATCAGGGCAGAACTATTAATAGATATATATTTAATTACCTAACATTCTGCCCCTACACTTACACACACATTACAAAACACATGAGATAAAGTGGCCAACCCCTTTAATGCTACAGAAGAATGTTACATACTTCTGGATAAAATCATGTAAAATAATTAACGGTTTAATTTGAAATGTGCAACTTACCCGTATATACTCGAGTATAAGCCGACGCCCCTAATTTTACCACAAAAACCTGATAAAACCTATATTTTTTTTTTAACTCGAGCATAAGTTGAATTTGGGTTTTCAGCACATCTTTTTGTGCTGAAAAACTAGGCTTATACTCGAGTATAAGCTTAGTTATAAGCCTAGAAGCTTTACAATAATCCAACATCCTCTTCATCATCTATACATGTTTTTAATTTGCAGAAAAAAAAAAAAACAGTGAAAATAATTTACTTCCGGAACATTCTACAAAGATATTCTGTAACAGTTATATCTTTATAACAATATTATCGGCACCTTAAGAAGTTGTAAGAAACAATGATGTTTTTGCGGTGATACAGAGTAATTGGCTCTAAAGATCATTCAACTACGTGGAGTGGAAACAAATTATCCAACTAATAGAAGATGATCAAGGCAGTGACCCCGGGGCTGTGTGTAGGACCTTTTTAGCCATATTTGGAAATTTTATATATTAATGTCGGCACATGAAGAATAATGGCCCGTTAATGCAGAAAGATGATCCAAGACCACAGTTTAGATACAATGGGGGTCATTTACTAAGGGCCCGATTCGCGGTTTCCCGACGTGTTACCCGAATATTTCCGATGTGCGCCGATTTTCCCTGTATTGCCCCGGGATTTTGGCGCACGCGATCGGATTTTGGCGCATCGGCGCCGGCATGCACGCGATGGAAATCGGGGGGCGTGGCTGAACGAAAACCCGACGGATTCGGAAAAACCGCCGCATTAAAAAAAAAAATAAATAAAAATGTCGCAAAAATTGCACTTACCTTCACCAGGTATAGGCCGGTGAATTTCAGGGCATTCCAGCAGGCCTCGGGGAACTTCAGCGCAGCAGCGCCACCTGGTGGACGTCGGAGGAACTACCTTAGTGAATCGCCGGAAGACCCGAATCCACCGCAGAGAACACGCTGCTGGATCGCGAATGGGCCGGGTAAGTAAATCTACCCCAATGTCTACAGGAAGTGTGAGGTGGTCTAAGACACGCCTCTTGTATCATCATTGGTTCAGGCAGCAGCAGAACCCGGTGCACTTGCACACAAATGTTGTTTGGGGCCATGTGCTAGCGGCTAGAACGCATCCCCATATTTTTTTTTTTTTTTTTAGTTTTTTCCAGCTGAAGAGTCCACAACTCTGTGCATAAGCCGATGGTTATATGACACAAACATGCCAATGATAGAGGGGCAGTAAACAAGGAACCACAGGTTGGTCCCTCATGTGCATGTGGCCATAAACCGATGGAGAGACAAGGGTGGACTCCCAACTGGGAAGCCAAACTGTGGTCAACGATCTTTGGTCTGGAAGATAATAATAAAGCTATAATTACCCAGTGTAGTCGCTGACTTGGCCTTAACTGTCCATGAAAGTGTGTAACCACCCTGGTGTCCATTCATGCACCAAAAGCGGAAGAAAGTTCTGCCCCAACCACAAATTTGGGAAGGAATAAGACCTGTAAGTTTACACGCAGTTTTTATTCTTTTACAGAAGACTCTTCAGTAGGGGAGGTTCTGGTCACTGGTGCTGGCACGGATCGCAGGTGCCACCCTATAGGGCCAATATTAAGTGGTGGTGATAGGATAATGGTGTCACGTGTAAGTGGTGTTAAGAGGAACATCATTGGAGAGCGACAATTTGGAGTAGCACCAATCGTTCGTGATAACAGCAGGTGATGTGCTATGAACCAGGGCGGCTCCAGGTTTCATTAGGCCCCTTTTCCATCACGTCCCCCATGACGGCACCTGGAGGTTGCACCTTGACCTTTGGTAGGGACAGGATGTTGCGAAAGTTATAAGGCCCCTCCTCTGCCGCTGTTCCCCAGTGTATTCCTGTCCCTACCAAGGGTCAGGGTTGCGAGACCTCGTCTCTCCCCTTGGGGGGGGGGGGGGGGATGGAATTGGAACCCCCCAGGACTGGTCGCGAGCGGGGGTCTTACCTTCCTTCCTGACCTAATGTCCTGCAGGACGCGATCCTGACCCCCCTCCTCCTGCAGCCCAGAGCCAAAGCCGAGGGGGGTACGGGTCTCCGGACCCTGGATAAAGGTGCCTCCCGGCCTCCGGGCGCTACCTCCCACAGCTTTTCCCCCCAGAACGCCGGCGCGTACTGCGCGACGGCCGTGTATCGCCAGCCAATTCGCGCATGCGCAGTACGCTGACTTCCGGGTTCGGGTCACGTGACCGCTAGAGAAGCCATCTGATTGGCTTAGGGGGTGGCGGGAAGTTTAAAAATGCTTCCTGCTTAGTGTCAGCCTCTATACCACCAACGAGTTCACTACTGAAGCTGTGGAGATATCCTTTGCTATGGCGGACGACCTTGGTTCTTCCCCCATTGTCCCGGGTACCGTGAGTACAACCAAAAAAACTTTTCTTAAAGGGGTAGTATATTGTTGTGCAATATTTTGTGGATTTTAATATAGTCTATCTCCTTGTCCTAGGACGACCATTCGAGACCTAAGGACAAGGAGAGGAAAGACAAGGACCCCAAAAAAGGAAAATGTCTTACTAAATCAAAAAGATGCCTTTCTTGTAACATAAGATTATCAGATTTATATCCAAAATCGCTATGCTCTGAATGTCTAGCCAGGGCTTTACAACAAGAAAAGGAGTCAATGTTAAATGAGCTTAAAGCGGCCATGCGGGAGGAATTCCAATCCTCCCTTATGATGTTTACTAATTTAAACCGACCAGTACCGGGACTAGGTCCTGAGCCAAATCCTGAACCTGAACCAGACCAGGATCCGGATTTATATCCAGAGCCAACTTCTAAAAGACTTAGATCTCTAGATACTGATTCTGACTATGATAAACACTCGGCGGCTCCTACCTATTCTTGGAAGGACTCGCTTGAGGACGTCTCCTTAGTATCCGAGGACAAAGGAACCTCAAAATACCTCTTTTCTAATGATGAATTGGATAACCTCCTTAAAGCCGTACGCAATACGCTTAATGTGGAAGAGATCCCTGTACTGTGACATCGCTGTGTGTATTATCTCTATACTGTGACATCACTGTGTGTATTATCTCTATACTGTGACATCACTGTGTGTATTATCTCTATACTGTGACATCACTGTGTGTATTATCCCTGTACTGTGACATCACTGTGTGTATTATGCCTGTACTGTGACATCGCTGTGTGTATTATCTCTAAGTTCTGCTCATCTCTACTCAATTTTGCAATTTAATTATAAGGCTGAAATACCAGAATGTAATATTGATAAGTAGATTATGGATATTGTACATGTAAGTATTCTGCCATGGTCATACAAAAGGATAGATTAAAAGAGCAAACAACACACCAATAAACCGCTCTCCAACAATCTGCTCACCAACTCACCAATAAGCCGCTCTCCAACAAGCCACTCTCCTACAAGCCGCACTCCAACAAGCCGCTCTCCAACAAGCCGCTCTCCAACAAGCCGCTCTCCAACAAGCCGCACACCAACAGGCCGTACTCCAACAAGCCGCTCTCCAACAAGCCGCACTCCAACAAGCCGCTCTCCAACAAGCCGCTCTCCAACAAGCCGCTCTCCAACAAGCCGCTCTCCAACAAGCCGCACACCAACAGGCCGCACTCCAACAAGCCGCTCTCCAACAAGCCGCTCTCCAACAAGCCGCACACCAACAGGCCGTACTCCAACAAGCCGCTCTCCAACAAGCCGCCTCCTGATCTTTACAGTAGAAGGTTCTGGAAGCAGAAGGCTCCTTTGGCTCTGTAGTGGTTGAGTTTGGGTTTTTCATCTTATCTCCCATCTTGAGGATCATAGAGCTAGGATGTACCTGAGATGGCCCCGATGAGGCCCACGAGCAGGACTATCAGAGGTCCCAGGCGTCTGCTACGTTCCATCTTCCCCATGTAACGCTCCGGTTGTGCTCAGAGGCTGCGATCAACATCTGGAACACTGACTCCTCCTCCCGACTCATTGTACTGGTGGGAATACAGGGATGGAAATGTTGGACGATGTCCCACTTGTGATTGGCAGGAAAGATGGTTCTTATCTTGGGAATGTAAAATATTTACTTGGAGTGGATTGAGAAAGGACGGACCTCATATTGCATGGAATCAAAATTAAAATATCTGTCGATCCCAGAACAGAGACATCACTATGTGTTACCTCTGTACTGTGACATCACTGTGTGTATTATCTCTATACTGTGACATCACTGTGTGTATTATCTCTGTACTGTGACATCATGTACTGTGACATCACTGTGTGTATTATCTCTATACTGTGACATCACTGTGTGTATTATCTCTGTACTGTGACATCGCTGTGTGTATTATCCCTGTACTGTGACCTCACTGTGTGTATTACCCCTGTACTGTGACATCACTGTGTGTATTATCCCTGTACTGTGACATCACTGTGTGTACTATCCCTGTACTGTGACATCACTGTGTGTATTTTCCCTGTACTGTGACATCACTGTGTGTATTAACCCTATACTGTGACATCACTGTGTATATTATCTCTGTACTGTGACATCACTGTGTGTATTATCCCTGTACTGTGACATCACCGTGTGTATTATCCTTGTACTGTGACATCACTGTGAATATTATCCCTGTACTGTGACATCACTGTGTGTATTATCCCTGTACTATGACATCACTGTGTGTATTATCTCTGCACTGTGACATCACTGTGTCTATTATCCCTGTACTGTGACATCACTGTGAGTGTTATCACTGTACTGTGACATCACTGTGTGTAATATCCCTGTACTGTGACATCACTGTGTCCCCCCGCAGAACATTATTATACACACGCCACCCCCCTCAGAACATTATTATACACACGCCACCCCCCGCAGAACATTATAATACACATTTGTTAAAGTGTCTGCGCCAGTTTTATGTGGCGGCTGCTCTGTGTCCCACAAGACTGCTAGACTGCTGTTACTGCTAAGCCGGACCATGTGCCACATTTATTACTGACGTGCACCACAATTTTGTCTTCGGTCCTAGCTATTTTGTATCTCAGCTGCTGCAGAACCTCACATTAATGTAGAAATGCAGTGGTGGGGGAAGATATGAGGGGATGATGCAGATGGGTCTGTAAGGGACACTTAGGAGCTTCATAGCTGCTCCTGCACACAGGACACTAAGGGGTTAGTGCAGAGTGTGAGGAGACACTGGGGGCAGGGAGCACTTATCTCTGGCTGATCCCCGGCTACTAACTCCTTCTCCTCATGTGCTGCATGTCTCCCGAGCATGCAGCTCTGGTCTCCTCTGTATGAATCTCCCGCGCTGCTACATCCAGCGCTGGGATTGGCTGCAGGCAGACAGTCTCCTCCCCTCCCTCTCTCACACACGGAGGAGACTGCTGCAGGGAGGGAGAGAGAGGCGCCGCCCCTGAATTAACCCCGCGGACCCTGCGCTGCTCTGCCAATTACATCCAGGGGCATTACTACAGCCAGGGGCACAACAGGAGCCAGATATGGGCCCCTGGTCTTGACAGGCAGCATAGCAGATGCCACGGCTATAGTAATGCCCCTGGATAGGAGCCCTGGCTGCGAGCCAGGTGCGGCCATCAAAAGAGCCACATCTGGCTCGCAAGCCATAGGTTCCCGACCCCTGCTCTAGACAATTACAGTACCTATAATATAATACCAAAATATAAACTTTAGCGGGATTCTGAGATTACATTTATTTTTGAACATGGAAAATTTATTTAAGGCTGCATTTACATGATCGTATGAAAACGACCATATGTATGCACAGCATACGGCCCCATTCATTTTACATGGCCATATTGCCCACCATCAGCATTCTGATGATGAAAATATAGAGAATGTCCTATATTCTCATGTATTTCTGTTCCACATGCCACATTGTAGTTTATGGGAACGTATAAAATACAAGTTGCAAACGTTCTGTATACGGTTGTGCACCATATGCTGCCTTATATACGTACAGTATCCAGAATAAGTGGAAGGTGCATTCTGTCAGCCAGCCATCATTTTACAGTCCACCATATTTTATACCCATATGGTACGGATACAGTGACATATGTGAACATACGGATGTAAATCGTCCCATATATACAGATTCATATGGATTCATACAGCACGGAAATACAAGACTGGAGAAATCACACGTTGGTGTCAATGCAGCCTAAATCATTTTCATGCACTTAAGGTTACAGTCTGTTTGGTGAAGCGTTCCACAACATTAACAGACCGAAAAATTCTAAATGAAAAGAAATTATTTTTATTGAAATACAAATGAGCATTTTGGTGCAATATGGGTGTGGCTACTTGGTAAAGTGCATTCACTCTGAACACTGTTATGGGGGAGCATGGAACTATCAACACGTATACGGCTGTCAGCACGTGAACGTTGTTGTCAGTATGCTATGTTTGTTGTCAGTGTGTTTAATCAATGGATAGCAGAAGGACAAATTCATTTCTACAGGATTATACACATGGTTTTGGTTTCCATTTGTGCATTGACAGCCCAGGTCACATATTATTATTCTATTATTGCCCATGTTTGTGGCTCGGACAGGCTTTACTGTGGTCATCAGTGTGTGGGTGAGCCTCACCAATGACACATGAGAGAGTGGAGAGTACCTATGGTACTCATGGAAAGATTTTTTGGCATTCAGGACTTGTATTTTCCAAATACTTGCTTATGATGCCGAGTACCTCCTCTAATCTATATTTAGTTTATATCTTACTCGTAAAACATTTGTTTAACATTAAAATCCTATCATTTGGGTGAAAAAGACAAGACGTGGTCTCTCCAGACTATGTGATTCAAAGAAAAAAAGACGATACGGGCGTCACATGTGTAAATCCAATTGGATTAGAGAGATGTTTAGATTCTTTAGTGAAAAGGTGTTCACCTTTCTCAGTTGTACAACGGTACAACACGTGAACTAGCTTCAGTTTTATCTTTGAGTGGTTTAGGCCTTCCTGGGCTTCCGGGTGCCATTGGTGTCCATGAAGAGATATTTCACTAGTAGGTTCCTTTATTTGGTAGCTTTATAATACATGTTTCGAGCCCAGACCGGGGTCTTCCTCAGTTACACACAAGCATGTCAAACATTAAAAGTGTGGGGCTATAAACTTGTGATTTTGGCGCTAATCTGGGGCATGTGTTATGTCAGGGTGCAAATAAAGACAGAGAACAAAAAAAAAATGTTTTAAAAATATTGAAAATATTTGAGAAAAAAAATATCCATTCAACATTTACAATATAATTTAGAATATAAAATATAAACAGTATCCCCTAATTGTCTCTTAACTAATATAAATATTACATGTATAAAAGTATAAAAATATAGAAATATATATAATACCATTAAAAACCAATATAAATATGGTTCAATAAGAAACCTGAGTAAAAACAAGCGCTGATCGTCAGTGTTCGTGTTATTTTGATATTGAGGATATCCTCCGATAGCACCCTTCTATGATTTTGTCTACGGCTTCTGCGCTGCTGTCTATTATCCTTAGGGCTACGGAAGCTGCTTTGGTACAAAAAGAAGGCGAACTCCTCTAGCATGTTGGGTGCGTGGATGGAGAAGCCGCTGCGGTGCAGACAGAGAGGAAGGGTACACCCCTGGGGTATGTTAGGTACGTAAATAGGAGTATGTATTGATACGGGGAGCGTGCCTTAGGTCCAGTGGTAAGTATCGGTTTAGATGAGGGGGAGGTAGCTATATGTGAAATCGCGATGATAGTGGAATCAGATAATTCAGACCATTACTGTTCCCGTCATCTCATTGAGGCCAGATGGTTTGAGGGTATTAAGCCTGTAAATCCAATAGATTTCTTTCTTATTTAATAACTCAAATCTGTCATTAATTTCCAGACTAATGTAATCAATAGGGATAATGGTAATTTTACCTTCCCCTTTGTGTTTGAGTGCGCAGTGTCTAAAAAGTCCATGTTTTAGGACTTTATGTTTAATGTTATAGCGGTGCTGATTAACCCTACAGTGTAGGGCTTGGGGGGTCCTGCCCACATATTGGCATTGGATGAGATATATTACGTATTTGCTGCAGCAATTCTGTTTGTGCTTAAGGTTAAATATTTAATTTGTGTTGTTTGATGTGAATGTATCACATACCTTTTATTTTACAACATAAGCACTGGGGTTTACTACATCTGAAGCTGCCTTTTTGGATGGTAGTAGATAGAATGGTGGATTTGTATTGTTTTGGAATGCTGGGTGCTAATACATCTTTTATTGTCGGGGCTCTCCTAAAGATACAAGATATGTTGTCTGGAACAACTTTGAGGGCAGCTACGTGTAATATTTATATTAGTTAAGAGACAATTAGAGGATACTGTTTATATTATTATATTGCAAGTTATATTGTAAATATTGAATGGACATTTTTTTTCAATATTTTCTTTTCAATTTTTTTTCCAATTTTTTTGTTCTGTGTCTTTATTTACACCTTAACGTCACACATGCCCCAGATTTGCGCCAAAAGCACAAGTTTATAAGCCCCACACTTTTAATGTTTGACATGCTTGTATGTAACTGAGGAAGAGCCCGGTACGGGCTCAAAATGCGTATTATAAAGCTACCAAATAAAGGAACCTACTAGTGAAATATCTCTAGTCCAAGTGATTGGCGCAGTGAACACCCTGGAATCTACCCTTTAGCCGCCAGACTATGTGATTGTTAGTCAGGGATTTTCAGGTCATATAATATTACACTATGTAGAAGACAAGGACAATAAAGATTACAATGTTTCATAACAATCACTGGGAGCCTCACTTCTCTTACCTAGACTTAAGACAAGTCTCCTCTGCTACTGACTGTAGCCTTTGTGTAAGCTAATCTCGGAGGGGGAACTATATTTTCAGTAAACTCTGGTAATGGCATACATACTATACAGTCCATATGAACTGCATAGGGATGGTGTCTCCAAAAGAGCCGCAGTGATAACAAGTAGAACATCTACTCAAGTCAAGAAAATGGGATGGAGGCACCAGTATGTCCTACTGCAGTGGTGGCGAACCTATGGCACTAGTGCCAGAGGCGGCACTCGGAGCCCTATGTGTGGGCACCCAGGCCATCACCCCAGAATGAAGTTCACCAGACAGGACTCAAAGAATCTTCCTGGAGAATCTTCCTACAATATTAGACGAATTTGCCCTCTTCCTTTCAACTATGTTGGTGTCCTTAGGAGGCTGAAAGATTGAAAATTGTCAAAGAAAAAGGAGAAATAAATTACTGCTTAAATTGCTGCGCTGGCACTTTGCAATAGATAAGTGGCTTTTAGTTGAAGTTTGGGCACTCGGGCTCTAAAAGGTTCGCCATCACTGTCCTATTGGGTGGTCAGGGTGGCCCCTGTGTGAAGCATCACCAAATCTGTATTTGTGGCGTGCCTGCCACCCTCCTGCTGTATAGGTGTCTGGATCTCCTTTATATAGAAGATGTATTGTCAGACACTTTTATACATTCTACATCTTGCAGACGTCGCTAATAAGAATTCTCTACATTATGCAGCAAGTTATCCTGAGCTAATTCATTTTTACCTTGTTAATTCATGATTTTCTTGGTTGTAATTGCCACTAATTTGATCACAAACCAACTTGTACTACATGTCTGTCTGCTGGGTGTAGCTAACGCTACATCTATTATTGCAGATAACATAAAAGCCCTTCTGCTAGTATGAAGTGACGCCACCATACTGGTCATTTAGGTGGTTGTTCTTTTCTAAGAAGGCACACAGTATGCAAAATATATGGCAGAACTGAAAATCGGGTCTGGATAAGTTACACTGTATATAAATGTAGAAGTGTCAGTAGCACTGGCCGACTCTGCCACAATCGTGAATGCTGATGGCCCAGTGACATGCTCAGTTCAGTCCCGGATCAGGCCGGATATTCCAGACAGCACACAATTTGAATTGCCCACATCAAACTGTTAGCAAAGGGTCTTTGTGGCGATATGTAGCAAAGCCCATCTCTGTATGAAGAAGGCTCAGCCCGTGAGCCCTCTTCATACACCCTTTATAGCTCTGTGGCGGATATATCCGTCACGAAGCGTGAAGGGGTTAAAGGGGTTGGCCACTTTACCTCAAGTTTTTGTAATGTGTGTAGTCGTGGGGAGCAGGATGAGTCTTAATGATGCAACTGTAAATATGGAACATCACCGTTGCTATGTATGACATTTCTGAGATACTCCTAGCGTAATCCTTATGCTAATGAGGTAGTTGGTGCACCCAGAGCTCTGTTATTCCTGCCTAGACCCCTACCCTCTTCTTCCAGCATCGCCCCATGTGTGGTCCCTGCAGGATTAGCAGCGCTACAGTATTGTCTAGATTTATTTTACAATGTATTCTGCCATATTAAGCAACAAAACACACATGGCACTAAATAATGCACATAGAAAAAAAGACAACATCTTAAGTCCCTGATAGCAGCGAGTAATACAGTAGTTCCAAACACTCGCTGTACTACGGCCTCTCCTTAGCATTTCACCGCCAGAGCCTGAGGGCCCCACTGCAGGACCTCTAGTGTCTGCTGGCAGAAGGTAACAATTCTGTGTAATGCTGCCACCTATGGGACAGCAGAGTTATATCTCGTTGTAACAGTAGGGGAATTATTGCTGCTGTCTGAGTGCTGAGCCCCTGGATCCTTCCTCCTCATGTGTAGTGGACCCAGCAGCTAGCAGTCTGTCTGTTCCTGGTTCTCATGAGAGAGGACATGATAGATCAAATGGGCCCTCAATACAAGTTATACCCCAGGCTCTGCAGCAGCAGCGTTCACATCATTGCTGCCCCATGACATCACTTTATGTATTATTGTATTATAAAGCATTTTTTCTACGCACTGATGCTGGTGCCATTTTTCTGTTTTTATTTGCTGTGATACTCGAGTGTGCATTAAGGTTGCACCATGACATAAGTTTACACAATATTCCAGTACAGTGACATAACGGGGTGTTTTATGCCTGCACTGTGACATCACTGTGTGTATTATCCCTGTACTGTGACATCACTTTGTGTATTATCCCTGTACTGTGACATCACTGTGTGTATTATTCCTGTACTGTGACATCACTGTGTGCATTATCCCTGTACTGTGACATCACTGTGTGTATTATCCCTGTACTGTGACATAACTGTGTGTATTATCCCTGTACTGTGACATAACTGTGTGTATTATCCCTGTACTGTGACACCACTGTGTGTATTATCCCTGTACTGTGACATCACTATGTGTATTATCCCTGTACCGTGACATCACTGTGTGTATTATCTCTGTACTGTGATACCACTGTGTATTATCCCTGTACTGCGACATCACTGTGTGTATTATCCCTGTACTGTGACATCACTGTGTGTATTATCTCTGTACTGTGACATCACTGTGTGTATTATCCCTGTACTGTGACATCACTGTGTGTATTATCCCTGTACTGTGACATCACTGTGTGCATTACCCCTGTACTGTGACATCACTGTGTGTATTATCTCTGTACTGTGACACCACTGTGTGTATTATTCCTGTACTGTGACATCACTGTGTGCATCACCCCTGTACTGTGACACCACTGTGTGCATTATCCCTATACTGTGATAACACTGTGTGTATTATCTCTGTACTGTGACATCACTGTGTGTATTACCCCTGTACTGTGACACCACTGTGTGTATTATCCCTGTACTGTGATAACACTGTGTGTATTATCCCTGTACTGTGACATCACTGTGTGTATTATCTCTATACTGTGACACCGCTGTGTGTATTATTCCTGTACTGTGACATCACTGTGTGCATTACCCCTGTACTGTGACACCACTGTGTGTATTATCCCTATACTGTGATAACACTGTGTGTATTATCTCTGTACTGTGACATCACTGTGTGTATTATCTCTGCACTGTGACACCACTGTGTGTATTATTCCTGTACTTTGACATCACTGTGTGCATTATCTCTGTACTGTGACACTACTGGTGCAGATTTTGACATTTACCAGAGTATTAGACACTTTTCAGACACTTCTACGACTGGTACAACAAAAGGGTGTGGCCTACGATAAGGGGGTGTAGCTTCACAACAAAAAATCTGCGCAACAACAATAATGCTAACCTGATAGCATTTTGTTCCAGTTTTTGGGCTTATAATAAGCCAATGTGAAAAATATGTGCAGCATAAGACTGTCTAGTCTGACTCTGCTCTGACTTGCCTTACCACACTTTTGAAAAATCAGCCCCAACGTGTGTATCATCCCTGTACTGTGACAACACTGTGTGTTATTCTTGTGCTGTGACATCACTGTGTGTATTATCCCTGTAATGTGAAATCACTGTGGGTATTATCCCTGTAATGTGAAATCACTGTGGGTATTATCCCTGTACTGTGACATTACTGTGTGTATTATCCCTGTAATGTGAAATCACTGTGTGTATTATCCCTGTAATGTGACATCACTGTGTGTATTATCCCTGTAATGTGACATCACTGTGTGTATTATCCCTGTAATGTGACATCACTGTGTGTATTATCCCTGTAATGTGACATCACTGTGTGTATTATGCCTGTTGTGTGACATCATAGTAAACATTATCCATGTACAGTGACATCATGGTGTTCAGAATTCCTGTGCTGTAATGTTATTGAGTTAAAGGGGTTTTCCACATTTTTTTTGTTTATTATTATTCATTGTTACCCACCAATCAGCTGTTGCAAGCAGTTACAATATTAGTAAATACTACTTCTGTAAACAACGGACACCCAGCACGCCACCAATCTGATCTTAATGACCTATTCCAAGGAAATGATCAGGTGAGTGATGCTGCCTTTACATACTACAGTGCCTAGGCTTAGTACTACAGGTAAATTACCTGTTTTCCATTCACTTGGGACAGAGCTACAGCACAATATGATATATTCTGTATCAGAAGAAAAGGTCAGCAATATTACATATTTTATACGGTTGAAAAAAGACACATCATCAAGTTCAACCTAGGAAGGGAAGGGATTGGATGAGGAAGGGATTTAGGGGAAACGATTCTATATAACATAACCATCAATGTTATTTAGATGGCATCTGGGCCCATCTGGGTCCTTTTCGAAGCTCTCTGCTGTCCCTACTGTAACCAGCGCCTGAGGCAGGGTATTCCAGAGATTGAGAGTTCTCATAGTACCCTGTTGACTCTACTGAGTAAACCTTGTTTTCTCCATACGTAGACAATGCCCCCTTGTCTTTTGATTTGGTTTGACCTGAAACAACTTTCCACCATATTTTTTGTATGGACCATCAATATATTGATATAAATTAATCATGTCCCCTTTTACTTGTCTATTTTCCAGACTAAATAAATCTAGTTGTTTTGATATTTCCTTATAATACCCCTTATTATTTTGTGTGGCTCTTCCTTGTACTCTCTCCAACTCCATGCATCCTTTTTATGGACTGGTGCCTTGAAGTGGACGACATATTCCAGGTGAGGTGAAACCAATACCTTATGCAGTGGTAATATTACAACCCTATCCGGAGAGTCCATACCACTTTTGATACATTACAAGATCTTGCTTGCTTTAGAGGCAGCTGATTGACATTGCATGCTGTTATTTAATTTATGATCTACTAGTACCCCCAGGTAATTCTCAACAAGGAATTCTCCAAGTTTTCTCCCCAAGGACATATGTTGCCTGTGGATTATTAGCCCCCAGATACATAACCTTACATTTATCCACATTGAACCTCATTTGCCAAGTGTATGACCAAACACTCAGTTTGTTCAAGTCACCCTGCAGCCTATGAACATCCTTCAAAGACTGTATTACACTACACAGCTTGGTGTGATCACCAACACAGTACTAGACAAAGTACTATTAATACCTACCTCTATATCACTAATAAATAAATGAAATAGTAGTATGGCCAAGCACAGAGCCCTGCGGTACACCACTTATACCTGGTGACCATTCTGAGTAGGAATCATTGACCACAACTCTCTGGATCCTTCAAACAATCGTCCTTATTTTACCCATCAAGTGTCTATAAGGGACAGTGTCAAATGCCTTTGCAAAGTCCACACAAGAACACAATATCCACAGCTGCTCCTCCATCCAGGGATCTGCTCACCTCTTCAAAGAAGCAGATCGGGTTAGTCTGACAACTTCTATCCTTAGTAAACCCATGCTGTCTGTCACTTATTATACTATTTGATGTTACATACTCCAGTATATAGTCTTTTACTAACCCTTCCAATATTTTTCCCAAAATTGTAGTTAAAGGGAACCTGTCACCGCTGTTCCAAAAAAATGAAACTAAGACAGGTTCCCATAGAGCTCTTTAGTCCTAAGGGCACCCATTTATCAACTAACACTGGCGATGCATAGAAAAGCAAAAGATCACATTTTATTCTGTACCTGGTAACCAGGGAGAACCCAGCGAGTCCACGTGGGAGGATCACCGCGGCTCGAGTCCTTGCCCTCCTCTGTGCACATAAGCCAGCGCACGCCCCCTGTATGATTTTTCCTACATCGCACAGCCGAGTTCCACGCACGCGCACTGGCTGCTCTCAGCTGTGTCACTGCTTATCAGCGAGCAGGAAGCAAGGGAGCCGCGTGACGTAGGAAAGATGGAGGCGTGCGCTGGCTGATGTGCACAGAGGAGGGCGAGGACTCGAGCCGCGGTGATCCTCCCACGTGGACTCGCTGGGTTCTCCCTCGTTACCAGGTACAGAATAAAATGTGATTTTTTGCTTTTCTATGCATCGCCAGTGTTAGTTGATAAATGGGTGCCCTTAGGACTAAAGGGCTGTATGGGAACCTGTCTTAGTTTCATTTTTTTGGAACAGCGGTGACAGGTTCCCTTTAAGCTTACAGGCCTTTAATTGCCTGCGAAAGTTCTAGAGCCTATCTTAAATATTGGCACAACATTCGCCTTGCGCCAGTCACTTGGCACCATACCAGAAGATTTTAGACAGCCGCATAGCAATAACAGAACTGAGTTCTTTAAGAACTCTGGGGTTTAACCCATCTGGTCCAGGAGCCTTATACCCATTGATTTTATTGAGCGTAGATTGGATCATGTCTACATTCAGCCAGTCTAGTATATTACAGGATGCATGACCCACACTGGAACCACCCAGTTCTTTCTTCTTTAGTATAAATGGAGCTAAAAAACTCATTTAGTATCTCCGCCTTCTCTTGGTCTCCAGTCACCAAAGTCCCTTATATGGGTCAAACCTGCTCTGACCCATTTTTTTCGCATTAATATACTTAAAAAATTATTAGGATTTGCTTTGCTATCTTTAGCCACATGGCTTTCATTTTGTATTTTGGCTGATTTTATTTCCTCCTTACAGATTTTGGTGAGTGTTTTGTAAGTATTGAATGCCTCAGACGACCCTTCAGATTTATATTTTTTGAATGCCCTCTTTTTATCATTTATTGCCCTTTTAGCTGTAAGCAACACGGGGTGTAATTTAGCCCGTCTATAGTTGTTACCTATAGGAATAAATATGAAGTTTAGACCCAGGATAGATGCGAACGTCTCCCATTTAGCATTAGTGTCATGTGACAGTATCTGATCCCAGTCTATATCCTGTAGTGCAGGCTTTAATTTCAGGAAATTAGCTTTCTTAAAATGTAATGTTTTGTCACTTGTTTTTGCTTTTTACAGTTTAAGAGGAAAATAATTATATTATGATCGCTGTTACCAAGGGGTTCCCGGACACTGACATTTTGGACAATCTCTGCATTGTTAGATAATACAAGGTCCAACAATGCGTCACCTCTTGTGGGATCTTCTACATGCTGCACCATAAAATTATCCTGCAGAAAGTTGATAAATTGTCGCCCCTTCACAGATGAAGAAGAGCCCTGACCCCAATTTATATTTGGAAAGTTAAAGTCTTCCATTATCACTACGGTCCCCTCCTGTGCAGCCCGCTCCATCTGTTTATATAGGTGACCCTCTATTTCATCTTTTATACTGGGGGGGGGGGGTTGTCTATAAATTAAACCAAAATTAATTTTCACAAAGCTCAACCCACAAAGTTTCAGCCTCCTCACACTCTTCATTGACCACTGTCTCATTCACATTTAAGTCTCTTCTGGCATACACCACCTCCTCCCCCATTACATATATACATTTCCGAAAGAAATCATGTGATGCATCAAGCCATGTCTCCGCTACTCCAATATCTAACTATACCAGAGCCTCAACTCACCCATTTTGCTTGCGATACTTCTTATATTTATGTCCACAGTTATTTATTTTAATTTTACCAGCACATATATCCTCACTATTGTTTTGTAACTTGTGGATCTCCCTGTCCACTGCCTTACTCCGCCATTCGCCACCCACTTGACACCCACCAACATAACCTGCCCCCATTCTGACCTGTCTACCCCTTTAGTTTCTTCCTTTTCCTCCTCCCCTAACCCTAGTTCAAATACTCCGCCACCCCTGCTTGGATCTTCTCTCCATTAAAGTCCTGGAAAACCTATCTGACTCGCTGCTGAGGATGACTCTGGTGGAATGAGGTCTATATTCAAATTGTGATGAAGGACTAGTGATTAGAGATGAACCCGTTCAGGATCGTCCAGCGCAACCTGGACACGTTGCCAAATTGGCTGCCGAACAGAAATCTCAACATATTGACGCGCCTAGATACTAGCATTGGCCATAGGATTACCCCTAGACAATCAAAGCCATGGCTATATACTATGGGCGTTATTATGTTAATATGTCCTGAGTGGGAAGTTTGGGTCTGCTCATTTCTGTTAGTGACACCCTGGGAACAGCTTTTGTTACCCTAAGACATTTCCAGGACACAACAGGACAACTGATAGATGTACAGGATTTGTTCACGACTATGCATGATTCAGAGCTCTGCTGTCCTGACCTCCTAGGACATGGAACAAGCTGAAATTTATAACTAATATCATTATACAGAGATCTCATAAATCACTTGTGTTCTTTTTTCTAGAAAATGAGAGAATGTAAGACACAGCAAGATCTTTGACCTCTGTACTGCTGTGCCCAGAGCCAACAATATCAATTAAAAAAAATAAAGTAAGATTGAGAACATTAGGGAAACAGGCACTTTTATAACCGCCATATAACCATTGTGCTATGCCGCATATGGAGCATTATTCAGATTATGTGATGCTCATCTCCAGATAAATAGGACTTCCATGATTACGTGATTGGAAACACTAGGGAGGGGAGTCAGTTTCCAGACGTAGATAAATGGGATCTTATGAGCAGTAGAAATATCACTCGTAATTACAGACAATGAGAGTTGTATCATTTTATAATGTAGTAAAAAGGCTTGGGACACAAAAGTGCATTTTTATGTACAAATGTTGCTTATTGTGTATTTGTAGCACAGTGTGAACATTCAACTCTAAGCTTTTGTCCACATGTGCATTATGGCATCTGTTAATAATTAAGTCGTATCATGATTCTGGGTCGACTGTATGTTTAATGTAATCCACTGAGTTATCATGGGTTTCATTAAGGCTCTGCTATTTTGACACACAAAAGTTGGGTGCTGAGATTATCTTACCATCTTTTTTCTACCTTATCTAATATGATACTATAAACAGTGACAAAAACATTGAGGAACCCGTAAACATAATGCAGATGCTTACTGCAAAGATATTCATTGTAGTTAGCTATTACATTTCACAGACCTAGGTAAAGATGCAGAAATTGTAGGTAGCCCCCTAGGCCAGACATCATGGTTCATACTATTATTAACCAATATCCCCATACTCTATAGCAAGCAGCTGGATGTAGACCCGCTATGCCAACTAACAATTTTGAGTATGGCCTACGCCCAAAGGTATTTTCTAAGTGATCCTGCCATTTTTTGCACTTTAAACTTTGTGAAGGATCTGGACAGCCACAGGGTCATGTTGGGTCACCAGGGGGTTACCTAAGAAGAAGCCCTGATACAGACTGCACAAAGTAGTCAGGCAGTGAATGGAACAAGCCAAGATTTACACATGTAGAGTTTGAGGAAAGTCAAGGAACACACCAAAGAGATGCATGGCCAGCACATATCCAATGTCAGGTCGAGCCAGGGTCAGGTTGTCACGCCAGCGGTGCAGGAATGAGAATCAGGAACAGAGCAGAGTCATGATTACCAAAGTAAAACAGCAGCGGATTAGAGTATTAACAGAGGGATGCAGAATTAGTGGAAGGATGGTGTTAGTCATGAGCCACCATGAGACAGAGACATTGGCTATGGTGGTATGATCCTCATCTCATTGTGGAGAAATGTTGGTCAACTCTGTTTTATAGAAGTACTTAAAAGGGTATTGTGCTCACAACAAGTTATCCAGAATACAGGGGATAACTTGCTGATCAGTTGGAGTCCTTGTTTTGGTAGCCTCACAGATTTTGAGAATAAGGTATATAGTTGCACATGATGCCCACTGATCAGCATGTTATACCTTATGTTGTGGATAGGGGATAACTTATTGTGACCGGACAACCTCTTTCAACCCATCTTGATCTGAGGACTTTTGTGCATAAATTGCCCATTAATATCCTGCTACACATATGAATGGGATTTACAAGAGAATTATTCTAGGTCTAGTAAAACCTACCCAAATCGCTCTCTCCTGTGTGTGAGAAGAAAAAAATAAAAACAGAAATAGCAATGATATAAAGAGAAACAACTATTCTGTAGTCCCTATAGTATTACATCCTTCCAAATACCAAACTAGCCTTTCACCTGTGCTGTAGCTCCATAGATAAATGGCCTATCCATGGGGCCCAAGTGGTAAAGAAACTCTTTGTAACTCAATATGTTTTTGTTTGGTAAATGTAAAATATGTCTCCTTGTTCCTTCTGGTTAGTAGTAGAGATTGATCTCCTCCTAGTTCTTTGTAAGCAGCCTACCCCTTGTCTAATTGTGGAAGTTTCACTTTCTTTGAGTTGACGTAAGCCATTCTGATAAGATTTATCTAGGTTCTCCTGCGACTTTCTGACTGTATTGTCTTTATTAGGACACTAATTTCACCACTCGTCACATAATTTTTATTGGGAAATAAAGGATCTTCTAAAAATCCTATTTAATGAAAAGTGTGAAACTATGAAAATATGATGCAAGGGCTCCCTGTCTGGAGGCCAATCTGCAGTACAGTCACTTTTTTCAAGGGAATCTTTGCATTATATTTCTGTATGATGCATGGACTCCTGTCCTGTGTACTATGTGCAATCTGTGGGATTGCATACGGCTTCATTTCCATGGGATATTCATTCCCCAACTTTCTGTAATAGAATGCTGATACTAAACGGGGCTGGCTAGCTTCTCTCCAGTGCTATTCACAACACACACACAAGTCTCATATGAGTCCAGCATACATGTTTATGGTGTAGTGGGTGTAGATATGAGAAATGAAATCCTTTGTTCATCCACAGTGGATTTTGCATGTAAACTCCAGCACAAAGGTCAATTTCTGTGCAGAAAATATCCACAACCTATAGATGATATTTATTTTAGGGTTACATTACATGTGCATTAACCTTTACACATATGCATAGTACACACTGGGGGAGATTGACCATAGATCGCACATTAGACCAGTGCAGAGCACAACTTGAACAGTGTTCTCCTGCGCTAAAGTCAACACTGTGTCTGATGCTGGATGATAGATCTGTAGTAGTTTACAACTGTTGAGTCATACTTTGCACCATCTATAAGTTGGTGTAGTGCATTGTGCTACATTCAGAAATTTTTCTGGAACACCTACTTTTCTCTGTAAAGCCATGCCTCCTTTTCAGAGGCCATGCCCCTATTACATACATGTCAGAAAAGTGCAGTAGGAGAGGAGGGGGATGGGAGGATTTACATTAACTGTAAATCAGTTAACCTACTGAGCTTTGAGCTTGTTTTTCACAACAATTAATATTTTTTTATTGACACTATATTGGATTTTATACTTATTCAGTGCTTTTGCATATTGCTTAAATTCAGTGATTATCTAAGCTTTTACCTTGGAGTCTAAATATGATGCCACTCATATAGTTCAGGTTGTAACAATCACTTTACTTCTGCTTTAGTTTCATAAGGCACTACTCATGTAGTAAGTAGTAATACACTCTCACTTGCTCTGGCAAACAGTCTATTAGACTCCTAAGTTTGGCCGGTTCTAAGGCATACGATGAGGATAGACTAACTCCTTTGTTAGGTTCCAGCTGATAAAATGCTCAGATTGTGATATAAAACTTGCAGCTGGAGCGTCACAGTGTTGCCCACAGCTCTTATCGTCTATCTGGCTAAGCAGATTAAATCACTTAAGGATCCCTTCACATAAAGGGGCAGATTTACTGTGCAAAGTTAGACTTGTCCGTTTTAAAATGTGCAAAATTTATCGCAGTACAAGAGGATAATTGTTTGATTGTTAACGCTAAGTTTGCACCATCTTTATGCTCAGTGCTAGACAAATAGGTGGTAAAAAGTTTCCTAGCCCCTTTCCGCTTTCAGAAATCCACTTCCTTTTTCTAATACAGCACACCTCCAGGGCAGAAAACCCATAAATTACCATTAAATTAACTATTTACATATGTAGTTAACAGATTTTTAATAGTAGACGTTTCTACATCAAAGTAGCACAAAAGATGCTAATTTTTGAGCATCCCCTTCTAATCTTTCTCAGACGTTAGCCAAGTGAGGTTTTTTTGCTTAAAAAATTTGCAACTTTTTAAAACATCAACTGATAACACTGGAAAATCTGGTTGTGACAAATTTTGCTGGGCTGGTGAAAAAGTTGCAAGTTTTTGTGCAAATCTACTAGTGTGGTCACAAATATAATAGAAAATAAGTTAAAAAAAACTGATATAAATGACCCCCAGTGTGTTTTACTTATTTACTTGTTCATTGAAAATACCTAGGAACTATCTCTTCACTTGTTTTAAAACTTTCTTTATTCAAATTTTTTAGTGTATAACAAAGCGGTCGTGTGATTCATGGTTATCACAGCAGGCGACTATGTAATTCTAAGCTGAGGCATCATGGAATTGATAGCACACAGAAAAAGAAATCAAATAGTAAAATTGGCATAGATACGTTCCCCTTAGAAATCAATGTCTATCTTTCCCCGTTTACAGGCCGTGACAATGGAACGCTATGGAGAAGGGAGGGATTACCCTCCTCCTCTCTCCATTGCGGCTGACGTAGCCCGCCCGCCCGCCCGGTTGTAGCCGTGTGTTTTACGTCAATGTAAATGCAGCCTAAGAAGGAAGTTAGTTTCTTACTTTTCATTGGATGATGCCTACATAAACTGCTAGTCTAAAATTTGCAGTACTATAAGATGTTCATATACAACAGCATTTCCTTGACACAGCGTATTTGAATTGAGTGTGATATTTCCATGAAACATTGCTGGGACTACATTTGTGAATATTATCAATAGTCATAACCTATTCTGGTACGTGTCTTCTAAAAATAAAAACAATATTTGTGTTTGGTTAGATCCAAATGCTTCAGAAATGTGAACAGGAGCAGGGGCTGCCTCTAGGTGAAGGTTCTCTGGGGTTTTTTTACTGACAAAGAGGTTCTCACAAAGCTCTCTCTCGAATCACTCAGCGGGGATTACAACTCACGATTTATTATTCACATCACTTCTATCCTAGATTTTCTCACTTCTGGGATGTGCTTCTCATTTGCATAAATAAAAACATATTTACATCATAATTTTCTACATACAGAAATGTATCTGTTCATGTTGTGAATATGCATGATGCAGTCTATCCATGAACAGAATATACTATATACGAGCACAATATCCTACAACATAGACGTCTATAAAGTTTTCTTACCGCAGTCTTACTCTGCATGACAAACACATGGTGTAGACTGGCTCTAGTTACCGTATTTCCGGAACTATAAGGCGCACTTAAAAGCCTTGGATTCCTTGGAAATCCAAAGTGCGCTTATAGTCGGTGCGCCCTATATGAGGCAGCGGACCACTTACAAAGGTCCCCGCTACCAGAGACAGCAGATCCAGCGGGAACTGCAGACCACGCGGCACGAACAACTTCTGCCGCGTGGTCTGAGTTCCCGCGGAGATTGCTGTCTCCGGTAGGGGGATCTATGTAAGTATTCCGTTCTACTCCATTCCTCCCGTCGCCACTTCCCGCGTTCGCGTCTTCTCCGCGTCGCGTCGCGTCCGGGGGTCTCCGCTCCGCCCCGGACCTCCGCCATGCCCCCGGACCGCGGCCTTATAGCTCCGAGCGCTTATATATGGATTATTACAGGCCCCGAAAAACGGTATTCTTTTTATGGCTGTGTAGAGCTTAAAGGATTTGAAGTAGGGAAACAAAAGAAAAAAAGAAATCCATCCCTAAACCAATGCTGCAGACACAGGTGGAAAATTCAGATTTTGCCCATGTATTATCTAATGAATGGTTTATGTTCTTGAGGCTGATAAAATTTCTGCCCCTTCGTGGAAAGGCAGATTATGGCGAATTTACGGGAATGTGTGCCCGCCGTACTGTAGCATGGCAGCACAATGCCGCCCCAGAAGGAGGAGGAGGGGTGAGCGGTGCTTCGTGTACAAAAGCCGTCCAATGATCCATAAACCAATAACATCTCACTCAAGTTGGATTCTGGATGAGACGCCCCAAGGGCATAAAAAGCAGAAACATATTTCGAAGGTGTCAATCTAAACTACACTTCCTCCGTATTTCACCATTCTGTGGTCTCTCTTTCGGTGCTATCGGGCTTCAGAGATCAGTTGTCGTGAGGAGCCGAGCTCTCAAGCTGCCATCACGGTTCGCGGCCTGACTCCGCCCCTATCTCTTCACTTGTGTCATGTGATCTCATGGTTAATCCCAGCAGGCAGACTATGTAATTCTGTGCTGAGGCATCATGGAATTGATAGCACACAGAAAAATAAATCAAATAGTAAAATTGGCATAGATACGTCCCCCATAGAAATCAATGTCCTATCTTTCCCCGTGTTACAGGCCATGCACAATGGACGCTATGGAGAAGGGAGGGATTACCCCTCTTCCTCCTCTCCATTGCGGCTGACGTATGCCCGCCCGCCCGGTTGTAGCCGTGTGTGCATACATCATTGTAAATGCAGCCTAAGAAGGAAGTTAGTTCTTAATTTTCATTGGATGATGCCTACATAAACTGCTAGTCTAAAATTTGCAGTACTATAAGATATGTTCATATACAACAGCATTTCCTTGACACAGCGTATTTGACATTGAATATGATATTTCCATGTAAACATTGCTGGGACTACATTTGTGAATATTATCAATAGTCATAACCTATTCTGGTACGTGTCTACTAAAAATAAAACAATATTTTGTGTTTGTGCTAGATCCACAATGCTTTCAGAAATGTGAACAGGAGCAGGTGCTGCCTCTAGGTGAAGGTCTCTGGGGTTTTTTTCCTGACAAAGATGTTTCTCACAAAGCCGTCTCTCTGAATCACTCAGCGGGATTACAACTCACGATTTATTATTCACATCACTTCTATCCTAGATTTTCTCACTTCTGGGATGTGCTTCTCATTTGCATAAATAAAAACAATATTTACATCTATAATTTTCTACATACAGAAATGTATCTGTTCATGTGTGAAATATGCATGATGCAGTCTATCCATGAACAGAATATACTATATACGAGCACAATATCCTACAACTATAGACGTCTATAAAGTTTCTTACCGCAGTCTTAGTCTGCATGACAAGACACATAGGTGTAGACTGGAGTCTCTAGTTATTCTTTTTATTGGCTGTGTATATGAGCTTATAAGGATTCTTGAAGTAGGGAAAATACAAGAAATACAAGAAATCCATCCCTTTAACAACCAATGCTCTGCAGACACCAGGTGGCACAATTCAGATTTTGCCCATGTATTATCTAAATAGATTGTTTTATATTGTTCTTGAGGCTGATAAAATTTTTCTGCCCATTCGTGGAAAGTCAGATTAATGGCGAATTTACGGGAATGTGTGCCCGCCGTACTGTAGCATGGCAGGCACACATCGCCGCCCCAGAAGGAAGGAGGAGGGGTTGAGCGCTGCCTGACTTCAGTGTTAAAAGCTCCGCCTCCATGACTCCATACAACCAATATACATCTCACTTCAAAGTTGATTTTCTGGATGATGCCACCCCACTGGGGCATAAAAGAAACACTATTTAGAAGGTGTTCAACTGCCTAAAACCCTCGAGCGAGTCTGATACGACTAACTCGCTTCATACTTGCAGCATGTTGGGCCAGAGTGCTTAGAGACCAGGACTGGACTTAGCATGTTCGTTCAGTTCCGGTCTGCCAGTGTTTGGGCAGGACCTTACTACAGTCAGTTGCATCAGACTCACTTGTGGGTTTTAGGCCTAAGGGTTTATTCAGTCAATTTTTGCTGACAGGTTATTTTTAGGCCACGGATGCACAAGAACCAAAAATGTTACATATGAAGGGGGCATAGGAGTACTTCATCTGAGATAGGAGACCCTGAATCTCCTCATTGATAATACAGTGGTAGGTTGGTAGGGGAGAGTATGCTACTTTTAATAGGAAAAGTTATATTCTGCATTGAAAATCTGCAGCAATTATTGAAATGTAGCAGAAACTTGGAGCATAAATTCATCTTATGCTGGAGAGTTTTATGCAGCATCATGATTGCAGTGAACCCGTCGACTAACCTGAGAGATTACACATACATAAGTGTCCCAGGATTTGTAGGGTTCATCTCCCTAAATGACCTGGCACACAGGGAGGAAAGCCTAATCTTATTTCATGAAATTAAATGTTATTGACCACTTTCTTTGAATAGCATGCTCACAACTCATATAGAACCCCCTTTATGCACATTAACCTCTGAACCGGTCACAGAACATCTACAGAATTTCCAGACTTTTGCTTCTTATGGATCATATGTATGCTACTTACCTATCAATTTTCGGAATGCTGAAAGAGGGACAGAAATTGTAGTATACGGCAAAAATGTTTCTGCCTTTGATCACCCCACATTATATAATTTCCCCTTCCTGTGACAACACTACCTGTGTAATTACCCCTTGCTCTTATATGTATAACCACTTTCTGTAACCCTCCACTTATAATGTCCCCTTTTCTGTTGAGAGTCCACTAATAATGCCTCTTTTTTGAAGTCCCCCTCCACTGACCCTGAGTTTCCTTGGACCCACCAGATCAAACTATTCTGGGGCCCACCATCTATAAACCCCTATTAAATACACCCTAGCAGTCGCCAGTTGTCTTCTGTGGAATTGTTGGGTTGAAGTACCGGGTTAGAACCTGAACCCACTGTTGGATTCTCTAGTACTCTGGCGGGCCAATCTGACATTGAACCCCAAAGATATCCCCTAATTGTGGCCGCTTGTTTCCATTTTGCTGTAAAAGTTGAGAATATTAATGAGATATCCATCTGTCCTAATGAGTGGAGCTCGGAGGCACACTGACTTCATTACTCTGTGCTGCCAGCCCCAGCTGCACACAGCAGAGGCAGAGTGGTGGAGCGGGGAGCTGATGGGTAAAGTCTATACTTTATGAAAGAAATAAGTTTAGTTTTTCTTCTGCCATTGTTCCTTATTTAAGCAGTTTATGTAAATCAGCTTTCTGTCCTGTATCCACTGACAGTTGAGAGATAATGGAGCCTGATAATGTTTCCAGGGACATAACTCTTTACAAACAGTCACTGGATAGTATAAAGTCCTGAGAGAGCTCATTATATTCTCTGTCCATGGAAAGAGTTAATCGTTGTAAATCTTATCTCTCTGAAGTGGACACAGCTTAGAAGATACACTGCTCACTATTGGAGAAAGAACAGAAAAAGTCAGAGAGGCTACTTTCCTTAACAACCTATTTTTGTTTTTGTGTGTTGATTTTTTGCTTCCCAACTTCAAAAATTCATAAATTTTTTATTTCTACATTTACAGAGCGGTATAGAGGCTTGTTTCCTGTGTAACAAATTGTACTTTCTAGTATCAGTATTTAATATTCCTTGCCATGTACTGGGAAGCGAGAAAAAATGTCAAATGATTTGAAATTTGTGCAGTTTTTCTTGCAGGCTTTGTTTTTATGGCTTTCACTGTGTGCGCCAAATTATTCCACCATTTATTCTTTGGGTCAGTACAATCACGTAGATACCAAATGTATGTAGGTTTTAATCCATTTAAAAAATGGAAAACTTTGTGTACAAAAAATTTGTATGTAAGGTGTCATTTTTTGTAGGATATAATAATGTTTTCATTGCAACCATTTTGGAGACTGTGTAACCTTTTGATAAAATATGTTGTTGAAAATGGCGAAAAGTGGCGTTTCGGAGATTTGGGCACTATTTCACGTTACAAGGTTCATGACCAAGAATAACTGTTTCTATATTTTGATAAATAGGGACTTTTGAGACACAGCAATACCTCACATATTTATGATCTTATTTATTTTTATTTTAGTTCTAGGGAAAGGGGGTGATTTGAACTTTATTAGTCTTAATTTTTTAAAAAAAATTTAAACTTAGTTTTTTCTCTTTTTCAGACCCCCTAGGATACCTTAGCCCTAGGAAGTCTGATTGCTTCTGCCATGTACTGCAATACCACTGTATTGCAGTATATAGCAGCTTTGCAGTTAATCTATTAAGCTGCCCTAGGAAGACGCTTGCAAATCAGGCTGAATGACCGTTTGCAGAGTCTGTACAACAAGACTCCAAGGCTTCATTGCAACCTGTAACCAGGGGCTGGGATCAAATCCAAGATGGCAGCGTCTATGCACCACCACAATTTAAATGTACCCGGTATCTTTGCTGGTAGCATTAAAACAGTTAACACCCCCAATTGGTACCAGTACCGAACTCGGGTGTAAGTGGTGGGTGGTTCGTGAGCCCTCTCCATACAACCGTCCCGGTGCCGCACCATAAAAGGTTAATACAGTATTACAAAGTTTACTACTATCACCTTCTCTGTCCATTACTGAAATGTTTAGCTAACTTGACTCTTTCGATGGCATTTTAACGGCTTTTGTTATGAGACTTCACCCGGCTGCAAATGATCAGATTCAAGTAAACATTTGCTATATCCGTAGGTAGATATTTATGTCTCCATGATTTACTTCTTCCATTCCGTTCCTCATTACAATATATTTAATGCGTAAAAGAAGTTTGACATTTTCTAACTTTCCCGATATCTGCCGGTCTCAGATGAGTAACCAGCGGCGGCTTCTTTAGTAGTCAGCTTGTAGCTCCGGGATATTGATTATAGGAGTTGTTGGCGAGCGGCCCAGCAATAAATCCTTAGTCTGAAGCAGGTCAGATCATTTGGCTGTGGGATTAATTATAATCCAATCAGGCATATGCCTCCCTGATCATCATATACCATGGATATACTCTTATTCTACCTCTTATAAACACTCTGATCAGCTGCATGCACTCTAGTTGTACGGCTATTGCTCAACATATATTGCAGTGTTCACAATGTCATCTTCATACATTATGTACACATTTTGGGGGTGAGGATACAATCTCCCATCATTGATAAGCAATGTTCATTGCCAAAGTTGATGTTGAACAGATTCTCTCCTTTGCTCAGTGAGGCGGCACCTGGGGAGAATCAAGGTTTACATCTCGCCAGACTCGACATTTTCACATACACATTTCAAAATGTAATTGCAAATGCAGGTGACTATAGGGAGTGTCGATCCATACCAATACTTTATAGAAATCCTGTGATCTGTCCTTACTGGCAATAGGGGAAAGGGAGCAAAAAAAGCATCATGTACAGTTTTCCAATTGATCTATAACACAATAGAAATATTTGACAGTATTTTACCCATAAGGATGGCAGAAGAGGGAACTAATGTTATAAAAGAGGTAAACAATTCAATTTGTATGTCTTTAAAAAATATCTGGATGCTGAGTTTTACAGTAGAATCAGCTATCTACTAGAAATCAGAAATTGGCAGAAGATAACAGTGACAAGTGTAATATACAAGATGCATAAAAACAAGAATCTGAACACAATATTTTTGGGGAAAATAAACAAGTTTGTTTTCAAAAATCTCAAACAAACCTTGAATAAATATATGTGGTGTTAGTAGCAGCAGTTAAGGGTTTAGATCTCATAGCACAGCACTCCAGCTACAATCCTGGAATATAATTGTGCTTTACACAGTCCTGCTGCAACACACATAGGTAAGGTCACAGAGCTCTCCAGAGTGGGGTGGATTAAGACTGCTATGGGCCCTGGGCTGTAGGAATATTATAGACATTATAGACCCTACAAGTCTAAAATTAGGTTAGGGTACTAGAATATAGTGCAAGCTTCTTGGAGGATGGAGGATATGTCCCGTCTGCCTGCTTTAAATCTGTGTTTCCAAGACATTTGTTGGACCTTCAAAGGTCCTGAAATTGCTTTTGTGTAAATATTTATTTAGAGCAGGAACAGATGTATGAAGAATTCATGTGTGAAGTTCCTTCTCATTATACAATAAGATGGGTGTCTTGGGTGGCCGAGGCACTACTGTCTCCATCGCCAATACCTAACACTATCTGTAGTTTTCTATGGTTGTAAATGCCATCAAATTCTCCCTTCAATAAAGGAGAAAGAAAGAAAGTAACATAGGTGGTGTGAACATGGCCTAATTTACATACAGGATAGGTTGTGCTTCAGTAGTAACATAATATATAGGCATATATGTAAATATATTAAAAACTATGATCATGTTTCCATTAGGATAGCCCACCTATATTCACCATCAATGGGGACTCATCATTGTGACCTCAGTGGACAAAAGAATAAGGAAAGATATAACACTACTGTGAGCACCACAGTAGTAACTATTTTCTCTAATCCCTTTGCTAATATTAACAAATGGTTATTCCCATTACAGCAAATTAATGTTATTGTTTGTATTATAAAAAGTTATCTGTTTTCTAGATCTCTGCTTGCTGTCATTCTATAGAAAGCTTCTGTGTTTACTTCCAGTGGACAGAAATCTGACCATGGTCACACAGGTGCACAGCTCGGTATATCACAGAGAATTATCAGAGCTGTGTGATATAAAGAGCTGTTCACCTGTGTGACCATGGTCACATTTCTGTCTACTGCACTGGATGTAGACTGGATTGTATAACTTTTTATCATGAAAACAATAACATTAATTTGCTGAAATGGGACAATCCCTTTAATATTTTTCCTGTATGTTTTCAGTGTTTCTTTTTTAAGGGAGCAACTGAACCATTATGGCCTTTACCTTACATGTACCCATGTACAATGCATAGCTAAATAATAATTTACATTAAAAAATAATTTAATGTGAGCTTCTATAGTCTTCACCAAAGGTGTCAATCTAGAAGGTATAATTAGCGTGCGGGTCAGGCAGCAGGTAGGAGACACACTGTGCCAATAGCTGTACTAATTACTACTGAATAATTGCTTAATTGTGAGTTAATTAGAAAAACAAATCTTACATTGATAACTTCTTGTCTGTTCTTTAGAAACTGAGCATAAAAACTGTTATTGTGACACTGAAGTATAATCCTTGACTATCTAATATCCAAACTTTTGATGTCATGAGTTTGATCAGGTTAGCATGAGACCAAATGGACCAACGTTTCTCCCCATCCTTCAAGGAACATTGGGCATGAATGAACCTGTTGTCAGTTCACTGGTGGACAACATAATGCTAACCACTATGTACAACACCTAAAGAGTGAAGATCACCTTAGGACATGATGCTTCTAATTTTACTTCTTACTACTTTATCAAGTTAAAATATGTCACGTGCTGCTTAAAATAGCCCATCCCTCCTGAAGAGGGAGCCCTAGTCGTAAGATGTCAAAATTACTTGGCTCAGGATGGTGTATGAACATTTTAAAAAAAACTGCTATTTACCAATTCCTCAATGTTTCCATTCCAATTTTTCTGGCTGCAGAGATGATGCACGAATAAAGGGACATGTTCCTGCCAAAAACGATCAATGCCCGTAGATGAAGTGGTTATTTGCTATGCACCATTCTGAGCTGGTTCAAACTTTTCTTTGGCTGAACAACCTCTTTAACTTCATATAAATCTACCTGTATTAATTCAGGTTAAGGTAGCATGTATAATATATACTGTATACAGTATAGTATCCTGTTTTGCTGTACATGCACAGCAACTTTTCATCTTAAAATTGAAACTTGGGAGAGAGCAAAACTAAATCAAACAACTGATACTTCGGATTCCATTGTTTCTATGCCTATGTCCCTACAGTTTAATTGTTGCCATGGTTACAGACTACAAACAGCCTCTATGTAGTCTGATACATTGCTCATAAATTACTCTTATCATAGCTGACCCTCAGACTGTAATTCAGAATACAGAGTTTTCACTGTTATCTGTATTCATTAGTCAGGGCTATTGGCTAAAAACGTATTTGGGAGTTTAACAGTTTTCCTGTGGACAAGGCATATAGAAAGCCCCATTTATGACATTTTTGTTAAACTGAAAACAATGTTGGAAATTTGGAAGTTTGAATGTTTTTTTCATGTTGAATTCCCCCCAATAAGTTGAACGCCCTGGAAAATGGTATTTACTATAGTCCCTGGCAGAGACTACATCTGAAATCTCCACCAGCTCTAAGAAGGCAGAGATTTAATTTTGGCAGCGTGCACACCTCCAGAGCCTCTGAGTATATATGGCAGTGTAATAAAAAATACAATATTTGCCATTTACTTACAAAGTATGACACAATCTGGGGTTCAATAAGCACAATGGGGTACATGTCCACCTCGTGACCTTTTGTGGACACACATGCTCACGTGCTTTCCCCACAGCCAGTCCTCACCAATTTGATCTTCTATTCATAGCAGAGCAGCCAATAAGAATCCTTGTGCCACTTACCCCCTATGCTGTGGGTTGGGAATAAGTTTCCAATCTTGGCAGGTCTGACCCCTCCCCCCAGCAATAATGAGAATGGGCACCCAAGACCCTAACCCAATGATGGCTAACCTATGGCACTGGTGGCAGAGGTGGCACTCAGAGCCCTTTCTGTGGGCACTCAGACCATCACCAGAGATGACTCCAGGTATCTTCCTGCAGTCCAGAGAGCCCAGGACTTGCTGTGCACAGAGCTATTTTAAAGTGACAACTCTACCTGGGACTATTTTCTGCTTTATTGGTGTCCTCAGGGTGCTGGTATCAATGAAAACTGTGACAGAGAAGGGAGTATAAATCACAAATTAAATTTCTGTGTTGGCACTTTGCGATAAATAAGCGGCTCTTTTTTGTAGTTTGGGCACTCAGTCTCTAAAAGGTTCGCCATCACTGCCCTAACCTTTTTAGTGCCAAAAGGTTAATGCTAAGACTGTACTCTATTCCCTTCTATGGGACTTCCAGGACATGAGGTATCTTTACTGTCCCATCCCCTTTAATATAATTTTAGAAGAATTAGACTCTGTGAGTGTTTAATTGTACCTATTATAACTGCATTACTTCATAAAGGAATTACTGTGAAGCAGTTTGAGCCTCATCTGTCACATACATTCTGTCTGAATACCCTGATCTACTTGTATAGGCAAATTCTAGATATTGTAATATGCAAAAATGATAGACAGTGACATCATTGCTGAGAATCAATGAACAGTGTGTTCTACATATGTCTCTCAGAAAATGATTATGAATGATCTGCCAGATTGCTAAATCATATCATGATTATGCAATAGCACAGAATGATCAATCAACATAAAAAATGACACATTTTTCAGAAACTCAGCAAATCTTTTCATTACCATAATGTAACAATTTTTTTCATCAATCCAAATTTTTGGTTCTAAGTTTGTGTATATAACTGCCATTTTTAGAAAGTTTATGCCACACCCGCCAGTGCTCCTTCCATTGCTCCCTACCCCAGAACTTGTGTTTCTTGTCATGTGAGTTATTTATATTGACATATTATTGACATATTTCTGATCATCTTCTCTACCAGAAAGTAAGATACAACTTGTCAGCCACAAACCCTATAACATGTCTGTTGCCTCCTGACAGCCTTCTCCGTGTGAATGGTGCCGGTGTGAACCCAGCAATGAAGTCCACTGTGTTGTAGCAGATTGTGCTGTACCCGAGTGTGTAAATCCTGTATATGAACCTGAGCAATGCTGCCCTGTCTGCAAGAACGGTGAGTCTACTGCTCTTATTACATGTCATTAAGAGGCTGGATCTCTATGATTAAGTTTAAAGGGGTCGGCTATTTTACCTCATGTTTTTGTGTGTGTAAGTGTAGAGGGGGGAGGATATTAGGTTAATTAATAGTTTGCTTTCTTGATATGTAAATTGAATCCTCCTGTCTTTTACCTCATCAGCCAGAGATTCCTAAACACAAAATGGCAGCAGATGATGGGTCATGTGATCTCTAATGTCCATGAGACATCGTCCTGACAGTACTTTAAGATAGTATTCACAAATATAACATTAGGGTCCTGGCAGGGTGATTGTTAATAGACAGACGGAGATCACATGATCCTCCATCTGTGGCCATTTTATGGTCAGGAATCTCTGGCTGATGAGGTAAAAGACAGAAGACTTCACTTTCCATATGAAGAAATCAGAGCAGAACTATTAATAGATGTATATTAATTAATATTAATTAATTAGGTAAATTACCTAATATCCCGCAATTCAATTAACATCCATTCGAATTATCAAAGGATCTAAGCTGGCGTGACCCAGTTTAGCCACCATACAGATAGTGGTGCTGTGGTGATGCGAGTGTAGCAGCTGCTAAGAACAGCTCATCTGAAAAGAACCTCTGCAAATCTGATATTAGTAAAGGTCAAAATAGTTGCAGATGGAAAACCATTTTTATGTCAATTTTCCCAGTATATTTAATATTTACAAAAAGGAAGAAGTTTCAGATGGTTATACAATGTGGGTAGTACGGACCACATAATAATAGATTGAAATAAAATTCTCAAAAAAGGAAAGTAATATTTGTGATGAGATTGGAGGACTACAAAAAATAATGTCCGACCTTGTACTTGTCAGCAGGCCCATCTTTATACATAGAGCCTTATTATGTATCTATCAGTTTGCGCCGCCCAGTAGATTATAGTCAAGGAGCTGTCGACTTTCAACGATTTTAATCATTTTTGTTAAGAATTATAACTTTGAACAACATAAACAGTTTGTGATGAAAGCGTGTATTAAAGCCGCTACATATTAGATGGAAATAATACTCACTTATTGTAATAATCAGTGCAGCTCTTGATGCTGAAGGAAGCAGAATGACAAAGCACTGTGAAAATCCCCCCTCTATTAAATGGGGTTTGCACCATCACTGATCATTAAATAGAGAGGTAATAATTGTTGTATAGAGCAGGCTGTGAAGTGGGTTTTTCTTGCTGCTAACAATGTGAATAGTACTATATCAGCATGGTGCTTCTGGATAACAAGGGACTGTAATTCCCTACTTCCACTGCAGTGTGGATTGACTTGTACTTACATTGTTACCAGGTAATTAGAAATAGAATGTAATGAATTCTATCAAATCTATGTATGTATCTAAAGACGTGCTGGTTATCAAGGTTAGCAAATTATTGAAGAAAAGCAGATAACACAAAGAGAAATGGTACCAGCTCTACCACAAGGAACGCCCCGTTCCAAGTGCACAGACCCTCCACTCCACCCAAGTTCAATTGGACACACTTTTCACACGATCCAGCTCAATCCAACCCAGGAGTTATATTCAATAAAATCTTTATTTTATTTCAGCATTTTAAAAATATGGACATCATTCACATCCAACACATTTCAGATGCAAGTGTCTTAGTAAATTATTGTCCAGTAACAATTCTGGAGCGTCATTATTGATAAATGCATTGTACCTCAAGGCCGGCGTGAGGACTGGCCATACCTGGGCAAATGTTTGGGCCAAGAGCTGCTTGGGGGGGCCACATAAGGAATCCATGGGGTGAGGGGCCTGTATCTAATGATTCCATTGGGGATCAATCCAGAGGGGGGCTTATATAAAATAACCATGAGGAGGCTGTTCGGTATGATAAACTAGGGAATATTTTAGGCAGCAGGTTTTAGTTTCAGAATTTTTAATGCCGCCACGCGTGTTCACTCCAACGGGGCCCACTGAGGCTATGTCTCCCAGAGGCCTACTAAAACCTGTAGCCGACCCTGGTACCTCTAGAACCCCCTGGCTGTTCTTGTAGTTTCAACAGCCGGGTGTGTGAATCAACTGCCCAAGTAGCAAACTTTAGAGCAGGTCCTACTGTCATCAGCATGATAGTGGACTTCCCAGACCAGTGACACAAGGGCTACAAACAATTGGTCATCGGTTTTGAGTGCAGTAAGGCCCGTAGTACTTGTAAACATTCTAGTCTGATTCCATATAAACTAGTGTCATGATTAGCTGGTCCCGGTCACTAAAGCCCACAATATATAAGAAATGAAGCTTGGGACACATGGAGATGGGAGGGGTATGTACGTAATAGTCATCTACCATAAGGTAATCTGATGGTAGATGTCCTGTTAGACTGTCGGGTTCTATTTTAAGTATAGTTTTGGTTTCTCTGAAGAGAAATGAGGTAAAAACATATTGGTGAAAGGGTATCTTGTTTATTTATGAATTAACAGCAAAGGACTACGCAATCCCCCTCCCCCCAACCTTGTTCAACAAAATATCTGTCAAACATTTGTGCTACGCTGCGCTGGTTTGCGCAGCACAAATTTTCATTTGTGCCGCTATCGTTTTTAAGTTATTAATAAAAGTTTCCAGAGGTCATCAGGGAACAGCCAGCCCCCCACATTACCCAAAACAAACAAAACTGGTGTCAATCAATTGTGCTACATTTGTGTTGCTCAAAATTGTGTTTGTGTTGCTTTTGTTTTGAAGATAAACGAAAAAAAGTCAGCTACCATTAACTGAATCAAACAAAACTGATGCCAAACGTTTTGTGCTGGTTTGTGCAGCAAAAATGTTCATTGTTGCTGCCAAGATTTTTAATTTATTTATAATTTTTCCAGAGGTCAGCAGAGTTTTTTCCCTCCAAAGTGCAATGTTTTTTCTAGTTCCCTCTGGTGTCAATAGGTTTGTTTTTTTACCAGTTCATCAGAAACATCTTTACTTATGTAAACACCTAAAAATACCTTAAAAATGATAGCAGCACAAACAAACATAATTTTTGCTGCACACACGTAGCACAAATGTAGCACAAAACGTTTGACACCAGTTTTGTTTGATTCAGTTAATGTGGGATGTTTGCTGACCTTTTGACCTTTACAATTGCGTTAATACGTTCAAAACAAAAGCAGCACAAACAAAAATTTGAGCAGCACAATTGATTGGCACCAGTATTGTTTGAGTTGGGTAAAGTGGGGGGGTGGTTGACCTCTGGAAATTTGTATTAATATCTTAAAAACAACAGCTGCTCAAATGAAAATTTCATGATAAATGTGTCAGGTACATTAATGAATTCATTAATAAATTCATTAATGAATTCCCCCATTGTGTATTATTTTTCCAGTCCCTGGCTCTTATTTTCTACCCTCCTTCCTTTCTCATCCATTTTTCAGTCTGAAAACCCTGCTAAATTCCACTTTGCTAAAAACAAAGAGAAAAGCTCTCTAGGTGTCAGATAACATAAATTCTATGGAGAAGGGAGGGGGTCACAGGAGTAAAGCCCCTTTGCCACTAGTTTTCTAGTACTCAGCTCAGCCCTTGACCTCTTTATTATACCCAACTCTGTGCTACCTAATATTACCCCATGCCTATGTCTCCTGACTTCCTGATCAGCTCTCACTGAACAAACACTACTTACTACAAGAGGTAGTTTTCAGTTCTGGTGGTTATTTTGCACTTGAGCCCTGATTCCTATGTGGGGATTATAGGATGACTACCAGGGGATCACTTAGACGGCAACCTTAACCATTTTAGCTCCAAGTCTAACATGTGCAAACGTAATTCTGCATGTAGTTCCCCTTTAATTATTAAACATTAGAATACTTCCATTTTCTATGGATATTTGTAATATATACATATATATATATATATATATATATATATATATACACACACACACACATATATATATATATATACATATATATACACAAACTTAAATTGTGATCTAATGAGTCCCACTTTCCGAAGACATGATTGATTAGGTACGTCCTTTGTGATATTTTCCAATAATAAGCCGCCTCTCTCTGCCAAATATAAAGAAAGAAGCTGGGAGCCGAGAACAGCTGATTGCGGAAAGAATTAATTGACTCGGCTCAATAAAGGAATCCAAAACCGTTGACAGCGGCTTTAATTTGTGATGCTGAAAACCCAATAGGCCATTTCTGAGAATTGACTGTATTGATAAGACATTTAAAAAGAAAATTTGGAATTAGCGTGACATGAATGTTACTTCAAGGAGGACAATTACTAAAATCATACCTGGACCAAGGACAAATTGCTGCAGTGTGTAGACAGCGTCTTCATCAATCTTTATTACTCTCGCTGTAAAATATTCATGCCTTGGGTGTCAGGTAGGGTCACCATGAATATTCTGTTCTGACATTAGCAAATGATAAAATATTTGGAGACCACTTAATAAATTAATATGTTCGACCTAGGAAGCACATGTGGTTGTAGTGAAGCCATCATTTTACTTTTAAGCAGATACTAAATATCAAAGTAACAGAAAAATTAAACTTTGGGGAAGATATTAAGCTATAATAAGAAAAAAGTTGTATAAACCCTTGAAACTCAGTTTTTTCAGGATTTTGCATTTCGATGTTTCACTCCCCTCCTTCATATCTCTTAGATTTTTCTGTGTAGAGAGCTGAGTGAGGGCGTGTTATATGCAGGACAGATTGTAGTGGCACCATGTAATATTCAGTGCAATGTACTGGGAAGCTGGAAAATATTTCCAAATGTGGTGGAATGGCAAAAGAAACACAGTCATGTGATTTCCTGATTGGCTTTGTTTTATAGCTGTAACTCTGCAGTCCAAATGATAACTTCTCTTTATTCTTTGTCTCAGTAAAATCGAGGAGAAACCACATTTAAAGGGGTATTCTCGTCTGGGCATTAACATTCAGTTTGATTAATGTGCCATATATATATACATTTCTTCAATAAGATGTTATTTTAAAAAATTACCTGGGTAAAGATAATTTGTAGTCTTATGGTCCCTTAGACACAAGACTGTGTCCTTGGATACGACCACCTCTGCTGAGTGATTGCACAAAGAAACAAAAGGTTTTTGTGTATGATATGTCCAGGAGTTACTGCATGTCCTATAGCCGTCCTGTGGTAATGATCGCTGAATCCAGGTGGCCAGGCAGTACTGAATAGTACATATCTGGCCACCAGTGCTAGAGTGTGGGGTGGAGGAAACTATCTGGTTTCTAAGGGACAACATGGCTACATTTATGAGAAATTATCATCACACAGGAACTTTTTCCTCCAATTAAACATCCAATTGAAGAAATGTTTACATGCGGCAAATGAATTAAATTAAATGTGAATGCCCAGATGGGAATAGCCCTTTTAAATTTTTTTTTCTGTCCTAATGCCTTTAAAATAATTTAAAAAACTTAACATTAGATAAATAACTTTTGTGTTGCCATATTTTGGCACCCATTTCACCATATTTTGACACTTTTTTTTTATACTTTTGTATACATATCTGGTTAGGGTATCTTCTTCAGGATGAGATAACATTTACAATGTTAAAATTTATATAACAGTACAACCTTTTGATCAGATTTATTTAAACTTAAATGAAAATTATTAATTTGGATGCTTTCTTCCATTACGGCGTTCACAGCAGGGATTAATCATTTTTTATATGTATAAAGGGATACCTTTCAATTTTAACCTTTTATTATTTTTAATATTATTTCAAAGGTACTTCACACCTAGGGGCCGGATCACTAATGCTACAAATTCGGTTTAAGTTACCAGTGGAGTGCCACAGGGGTCAGTATTGGGCCCTTTTTTGAATTGTTTTATATTTTAGGGTGTACACAGTAGAGTTTCAATATTTGCAAATGATACTAATTGCTGTAAAGTAATTAATACTAACGCCAATAGTGTAATATTACAGAGGGATTTGTGTGTGAGTTGAAGAAATGGGCTGAAAAATGGCAAATTGGGTCTAATGTTAATAAATGCAAGGTGACACACTTGGTTCGAGGAAATGAATATTAATAATGTTTTATATGGTAAATATCTTGGTAAAACTGAAGGAGAAAAAGATAGTAAACTTAACGTAGTGATCAGTGTCAGGTGTCTTCTATTAAAGCTAATAAAATTATGGGATGTATCAAGAGAAGAATAGATGCTCATGATCCCTGGTCAGACCACACATGGAATATTGTGTACAGTTTTGTGCACCAGTGTATAAAGAGGACATAGTAGAACTGAAATGGGTGCAGAGGAGAGCAACCAGGATTATTAGGGGAATGGGGGGATTAGAATACACTGACAGATAAAAAAATTTGGGATTATTCAGTTAAGAAAAAAGACGACTGAGGGGAGACCTCATTACAATGTACAAATACCTGAACGGACAGTACAAGGATCTCTCCAAAGATCTCTTTATACCTAGGCTTGTGACCAGGACAAGGGGGCATCCTCTACGCCTAGAGGAGATGCGATATTACCATCTCCATAGACAGGGGGATCCTCTATGGATTCTTTACTATAAAAGACTGTGCAACTCTGTCACAAGATGCTGGAATGGATGATATTTTGAGCTTGTTCAAGATGGGAATCTTATAGGAATAAACTCTTTGTTAGTAGTCTCTGTTGATCCATGGAGTTATTCTTACTGCCATATTAGGGGTCAGGAAGGATTTTTTCCCTGCTTTGGGCTAATTGGTGTCAGCCTTTCAAGGTTTTTTGCCTTCCCCTGGATTAAAACTATATACCATTACTAAATGGATGTCCTATCTGTAACAAGTCTTCAGAAAGGGCTCTTAAAACTTAAGAGAAAAGTTGGCTGCCTGCGGTTTGTCCCACTATCTATGTATATAAAGGATAATCAACTTTAGCCATAGTTGATATGGTTGAAAAAAGACACCTGTCCATCAAGTTCAACCAAGGAAGGAAAGGGATTGAATGAGGAAGGGATTTAGGGGAAACAATTCTATATAACATAACCATCAATGTTATTTAGGTGTAAAAAGGCATTTAGTGTCTAGATCAGTGATCTAGCAGGATGGATCAGGTATGCTGAATTTCATTGCCTGTTCATTTTCTTCTCAGACAGGATGAAGACAGGTGTTTGGTAATGGATTACCCACCAACATACACATATTTGACACATACCGTACATATGCATATGAGAATTGTGAGGAATAGCATTTGGGTAAACAACTAGTAACATAATTTGCATTGCATGTAGCAACATTTTATATGGAACAATGCAATGATAGTCCAGATAAATAATGTCTTTACCCTTTCCCAGTTGACCTACTTATAGAAGTTGAACTAGAACTAGGGGGACACAACCTCAGGGAAGGCATTTAGCTCCTTCTGTACTTCAGTCTACCTATAATTTAGATTTTTTGTAATTTTGTTTCCATCAAAATCTGTGAGAATATTTCTGTTGTGCTCCATTGCATGTTGGTGACTGATGGGTCATGTATGGCAGCACACAGATCCAAAGCATGGTCTGTGCATCACTGTGTGTTACCCTGGGATGTCTGATGGATCATGTATGACAGAACATATCCGTAGCATGGTCTGTGCACCATTGTATATCACCCTGGGATGGCTGATGGGTCATGTATGGCAGCACACAGCCATAGAATGGGCTATGCACCACTATATATCACCCTGGGATGTCTGATGAATCATGTATGACAGCACACAGCCATAGCATGGTCTGTGCACCACTGTATATTACCCTGGGATGTCTGATGAATCATGTATGACAGCACACAGCCATAGCATGGTCTATGCACCACTATATATCACCCTGGGAAGTCTGATGGATCATGTATGACAGAGCACAGCCATAGCATGGTCTGTGCACCACTGTATATTACCCTGGGATGACCCTGGATTCTGTGGATTATCATTACTCAAAAATTGACACCAGCTTCACAGCAACCCTCGGTCACGCGGGCGCGCCACCGCCGGCTCGCCCTCTTCTCTTTGCCCGCTCCTCCTTACCCCTTGCCTGCGCTCCCATGTCCGCCTGCCGCGGCCGGTACCTGGAGCGGCCCGCGCTGCCTCCCCGGCCGCGCCGGCCGTGGCCCACGGCTTCGCTGCGAGCCGGTGCTGGTGACACGCACTGGTATAGGTACACCCTGGGGATGATTGTCTGCATGGAATCATGTATGTACAGCAACGACTCGCACATAGCATGAAAGGAGAGAAGAAAAATAAAAAGAAAAGCACACCAGACCGCAGTAAAATGGCGAACTCCACAGCATCAATCATTTGTCTTGTAAATAATCGTCCATCCACAACGGGATTATAATTACATCCCCCCCCATCAGCACGTCCCATGCTCGCCAACAAATCATAACAACCCTAGGGTCCCACCAATTTCCTCAGGATGGTAAGTATCATCAGTAAACTTCGGACAGAGATAAGAGCACCTATTGGACCAACTTTTTTTTGGTAATTAGGCCAGGTACTACATTGCATCACAACTATTAATAGAAACCCGCCTTTATGACACAGTTGATAACCCTGAACTGAAAACAAATCATAAGGGACCGGTTCACAGAAAATTCTACAGAATTTCCGACTTTGCTTCTTATGGATCAATATGAATGACTACTTACACTCAATTTTACGGAGATGCGTGAAAAGGAGCGGACAGAAATGAAGTATACGGCAAAAATGCTTTCTTCCTTCTCTTTCTCTTTCTGCCTTTGATCACCCCACATTATATTAATTTTTCCCTTCCTGTGGACAACAACTACCTGTGTTGATTCTTCAATCCACCCCTTGCTCTGTATATGCTAATAAATCCAGCTGCATTCTGTAACCCTCCCAACTTATAATGTCCTCCTGTTTTCTGTTTGAGAGAATCCTACTAATAATGGCTTCTATTTTTTGGAAGTCCCGCACCCTCCAGCTACCATGCGGTGTTTCCTGGACGCGCCGCCACCAGATCAAACTTGATTCTTGGGGGCCCAACAATTAATAAACCTATTATTATTAAATACACCTAGGCAGCACAGCGCCCAAAAATAGATGTTTCGCTTATTGGAATTGGTCGGGGTTGGCGTTAAAGTTTACTGGGTTAGAACCTGAGCCTGGCCACTGTTGGATTCTCGTGTACTTTTGGGCCAGGTAGACATCCATCTTGTACATGTCGAAACCGCGGCAAGATGATGATCCCGGCTCAATTTTCGTGTGCGCCGCTATTGATTCCAATTTTGCCGTGATGTCAAGATTAATACAAATGATTTAGTTTGAGAATATAACTTGAGAGAATGTCAATCCACTCCTATGAGAGCGGGGAGGCTCGCGAGATGGCAATGCAAATGACTTCATCACACTGTGCTGCCCAGCCCCAAGAGCTGTCACGACAGAGGTCGAGTGGTGGAGCAGGAGCTGATGGGACAGTCTGTACTTTATGAAACGAATAAGTTTAGTTTTTCTTCTGCCATTGCTTCCTTATTTAAGGCAGGGTTTAGTTATAATCAGCTTGGTCCCTGTCCACTGCAGTGCATGTAGTGAGAGATAATGGATGTCCTGATAATGTTTCAGGGACTAAATTCTTTAAAACAGTCCTCAGTTGGCTAGGTAATAAAGTCCTGAGAGGTAGCCATAATATTTCTCTGGCCATTGGAAAGAGTTAATCGGTTGTAAATCTATCTCTTCTGAAGTAGGACACGCGTTAGAAGATACAACCTGCTCACTATCAGGAAGGAAAAATCAGGAAAACAGTCAGAGAGGCTGCTTTCCTTAACAACCTATTTTTGTTTTTTGTGTGTATCATTTTTTGCCCCATCCTCCCCAACTGTAAAATTCATAATTTTTGAATTTTTCTACTACATTTACGAGCGGGATTTTTATAGAGGCTTTTCCTGTGTACCAATTGTACTTCTCGTGATCAGTATTTTAATTATTCCTTGCCCATGGTACTGGGGTAAGCGAGATAAAAATGATTTGAAATTGTGAGTTTTTCTTTTGCAAGGCTTTTGGTGTTATCCGGCTTTCACTGCTGGTGCAGCCAAATTATTCCATCATTTATTCTTTGGGGGTCACGTACAATCACGTCAGATTAACCAAAATGTGTGTTGTAGTTGTTTTAAATCATGTAAAAAATGGAAAAAAACCTTGTGCTACAAAAAATTTGTCTTGAGAGTTGTAATTTTTGTGTAGGATATAATATGTAGTTTTTCATTGCAAACCATTTTGGCGACAGCTTGTAGACCTTGTTTATAAATATGTTGTTGAAAATGGCGTAAAAGTGGCTTTTCGCGAGGATTGAGGCACTATTCATTTCACGTGATACAAGTTCATGACAATAGAAGTACGGTTTTCACTATATTTTGATAAATAAGAGCTTTTGGCAGACGACAGCGAATACCTCACAGTTGTCTATTATGATCTTTTTTTTTAGTTTTTAGGGATTCTTTACAAAGGGGGTATTTAAACTTTATTAAGCTTTAATTTTTAATTTTTTTTTTTAACTATAGTTGTTTTACTCTTTTCAGAGCCCCCTAGGAGTACCCTTAAACCCTGGAAGTAGGAGTTGCTTCTGTCTTCTGTCTCATGTACGGCAATGACCACTGTTTGCAGTCAGATGTTATAGCAGCTTGTGCGGTTAATCTGTTGGCGGATCGAGGTAGAGGAGTTCTGCTGTTCCTAGGAAAGCACGCTTTGCAGAGTGTGTACAACAAGATCAAAGGCTTGCATTGCAAAACACTTGTACACACCAGGTGGGGTGCGATGGGGTATCAACAAATGAACTGAGCGCGTACGTTCTGCCTACCACCACATTTAAATTACAACCCGGTATCTGATTGGGTAGCATTAAAAAAATAGTTAACACAAAAACCCCCGCCAATGGTGGGCCGGGGTACACCCAGTACCGACCTCGGTGTGAGAAAATGGTGTGGGTGGTTCGTCTGAGGAAGAGCACCGTCTACATACAACGTCCCGTGGCCGCACCATAAAAGGTTAATGAAGAATCACGTATTAACAAAAAGTTTTTTACTTTAACTAAATCCAACCCTGAATCGTCCGAATTACTGTGAATGTTTAGTAAACTTGGACTCTTTCAATGGCCCATTTTTAACGGGCTTTTGTTATGAGAACGGACTTCACCCGGGCTGCAAAATGATCAGATTCAAGTAAACTTTGCTATATCCGTTAGGATAGATACTTTATGTCCTCCATGATTTACTTCTTCCATTCCGTTCCTCATTACATATATTTAATGCGTAAAGAAGTTTGACATTTTCTAACTTCAACGATATACTGCCGATCCTCAGATGAGTACCAGCAGGGCGGCTATCTTAGGTAGTCAGACCTGGAGCGGAGGGTCTCTGAGTTCAGGCGGTGTTGTTGAGTGGAGTTAAAAGGTGTGATGAATATAGGAGGTGGTTGGCGAAGCTGGATGGGGTTAACAAACCAGCAATAAATCGCTTATTCTGAGACGGTACAGAATTGTTGGCACTGTGGGATAAAATTAATGATACATCCAATCAGGCGATGTATGTCCTCCCTGATCCAGATCATAATACCATGGATCATACTCTTATGTCTAACCTCTTATAAACACTCTGATCAGAGCTTCATGCATAAAACGAATAAAACATATTGCCCGTGTCTTCACAATGGGGATCATCTTCTTCATGACATTATGTTACACATTTTGGTGCGGGGAGGATCACCATCCGCATCATTGATAGCCCGCAATGTTCATTGCCAAAGTTGATGTTGAACACGCTTCTCTCCTTTGCTCAGTGAGGGGCTGCACCATCCAGGACGGAAGATAGTTACCTCGCGCTTACCACTTTGTTTTCTATCGAGATCACGCACTTTTCCAACAAATTTAAGTAATTGGCAAATCGCTATATAGTGTGACGAGTGAGAGGTGAGTAGTCGAGTATCCATTACCAGGATGGTACTTATAAGAAATCCTGTGATCTGTCCTTTACTGGGCAATGGGGAGCAGGGGCCTAAAAAAGACCATCATGTACAGTTTTTCCACCAATTTGATACTATAACACACATATAAGAATATTTGACAGTTATTGTAAAACCCATAGCGATGGCAGAAAGGGGAACAATTTATAAAGAAGTAAACAATCAATTTGTATGTCTTGAAAAATAATATCGGATGCCTGAGTTTTACAGTAGCATCAGCGTGATAATTATCTTAGAAATCGAGACATTGGACAGAAGATAACCAGATGACAGGTAATTATAGCAAGAGGCATAAAAACTATAGATACATGACAACACAACTATTTTTGGGGAAAATAAACAAGTTGTTTCATTAAATGCTCCAACCAAACCTTTGAGAAATATGAATATTGTGGTGTTAGTAGCAGCAGTTAAGGGGCTTGGTTAGATTATAGACAACAGCACTCCAGCTACAATATCCCTGGCAATCTAATTTGTGCTTTTACAACGTCCCCTGCTGCACACCACATAGTAAGGTCCACAGCAGCTCTGCCCAGAGTGGGGATGGTGGATTTAACGACTGCTATTTGGCCCTGGGCCAAGAATATAGAATGAGAGTGTGTAGGAGTCAATTTTTCTTATAGAGCATTTACTGACCCTACAGATCCTGAAAATTAGGTTAGGGTCCGACAGCGAGCGGTGACGACATCCCGATAGAGGCAGTAATAGGGCTTCTTGAACGGGCATGGAGTGACTATGGCACCGTACATACTTACCTTGCCAGTGACTTTTGTAGAATCTGTGTTCCAAGACATTGTGTGAGACCTCAAAGGTCCTGTGAATTGCTTTTGTGTAAATATTATTTAGAGCAGGAACAGATGTAATGAGAATTCATGTGTGAAGTTCTTCCTCATTATACAATAAGATGGGGTGTCTTGGTGGCCGAGCATACTTACTGTCTCCATCGCCATACCTAACTATCTGTAGTTTTCTATGGTTTGTAAATGCCATCAAATTTCCCTTCAATAAAGGAGAAAGAAAAGGAAAGTAAATAGGTTCTTGCTAATTGAAGAAAGTAACATAGGTGGTGTGAAATGGCTAATTACTAGCAGGATAGGTTGTGCTTCAGTCGCTTACATAGAGTAGTAACATTATTTATAGGCATTTATGTAAATATATTAAAAACTATGATCATGTTTCCATTAGGATAGCCCACCTATATCACCATCAATGGGGACTCATCATTGGACCTCAGTGGACAAAAAAGATAGGAAGATATAACACTACTGTGAGCACCACAGTAGTAACTATTTTCTAATCCCTTTGTAATATTAACAAATGGTTATCCCATTACAGCAAATTAATGTTATTGTTTGTGATTATAAAAAGTTAAAAAGTTAGTCTGTTTCCAATCTCTGCTTGCTGTCATTTCTATAGAAATAAGCTCTGTGTTTAACTTCCAGTGGGCAGAAATCTGACCATGGTCACACAGGTGCACAGATTCATATATCACAAGCCTTTAGTACTCCCTGTGATATAACGATCCGTGCACCTGTTTGACCATGGTCAGATTTCTGTCCACTGCACTGGATGTAGACTGGAGATTGTATAAACTTTTTATATAGAAAACAATAATTACATAATTTGCTGTGAAATGGGACAATCACTTTAATATTTTCCTGTATGTTTTCAGGTGTTCTTTTTTTAAGGGAGCAACTGAACCATTATGGCCTTTACCTACATGTACCCATGTACAATCACAGCTAAATAATAATTTACATTAAAAAATAATTTAAGTGAGTCATAGTCTTCACGAAGGTGTCAATCTAGATGGTTAGACTAGGTGCGGTCAGGAGCAGGTAGGAGACACACTGTGCCAATAGCTGTACTAATTACTACTGAATTAATTGCTTAATTGTGAGTTAATTAGAAAAAAAATCTTACATTGATAACTTCTGGTTGTTTCTTAGAAAACTGAGCATAAAAAAATGTTATTGTGACGTGCAAGTTAATCTCTCTGACTATATCAATATGCAAACTTTTGATGTCAGAGTTGATCAGGTTCCTGGTGGTTTTTAGATGAGACCAATGGACAACGTTTCTCCCCATCCTTCAAGGAACATTGGGCATGAATGAACCTGTTGTCAGTTCACTGGTGGACAACATAATGCTAACCACTTGTACAACAACTAAAGAGTGAAGATCACTTAGGACATGATGCTTCTAATGTTACTTCTACTACTTTATCAAGTTTAAAATATGTCACGTGCTGCTTAAAATATCTATCCTACCTAAGAGGGAGCCTAGTTGTAAGTAATGTCAAAATTACTTGGCTCAGGATGGTGTTAAAAACATTTTTAAAAACTGCTATTTACCAATTCCTCAATGTTTCCATCCAATATTTTATGGCTGCAGAGAGTCCATTTTTCCCTTGCACCAATAAAGGGACATGTTCCTGGCGAAAACGATCAATGCCTGTAGATGCAGTGGTATTGCTATGCACCATTCTGAGTGGTTCAAACTTTCTTTGGCTGAACAACCTCTTTAACTCAATGAATCTACTGTATTAATTCAGGTTAAGGTAGCCATGCATACCTGTATACAGATGATATAGTATCCTGTTTTGCTGTACATGCCACAGCAACTTTTATCTTAAAATTAAACTGGGAGAGGCAAAACTAAATCAAACAACTGATACTTCGGATTCCATTGTTTCATGCTTATGTCCCGTACAGTTTAATTGTTGCCAGGTACAGACTACAAACAGTCTCTATGTAGTCTGATACAGCTCATAAATTACTCTTATCATAGCTGACCCTCAGACTGTAATTCAGGATACAGAGATTTTCACTGTTATCTGTATTCATTAGTCAGGGCTATGGCTAAAACGTATTGGGAGTTTAACAGTTTTCCTGTGGACAAGGCATATAGAAAGCCCCATTTATGACATTTTGTTATTTAACTGAAAACAATGTTGGAAATTTGGAAGTTTGAATGTTTTTTCATGTTGAATTCCCCCAATAAGTTGAACGCCCTGGCCAGTGGTATTTACTATAGTCCCTGGCAGAGAATACATCTGAAATCTCCACAGCTCTAAGAAGGCAGAGATTTATTTTGGCAGCGAGCACCTCCAGAGCCTCTGAGTATGATATGGCGATGTAATAAAAAAGACAATATTTGCCATTTACTACAAAGTCATGACACAATCTGGGGTTCAATAAGACACAATTGGGTGGTGTACACGTCCACTCGTGACCTTTTGTGGACACACATGCTAACGTGCTTTCCCCACAGCCAGTCTCACCAATTTGATCTTCTATTCATAGCAGGAGCAGCCAATAAGAATCCTGAGTGGCCACTTACCCCCTATGCTGTGGGGTTGGGAAAAGTTTCCAATCTTGCAGGTTGACCCCTCCCCCCAAAGAAAATGTAGAATGGGTCACCCAAGACCCTACACCCAATGACTGGCTAACACTATCGCACTGGTGGACAGAGGTTGGCAATCAGAGCCCTTTTGTGGGCACTCAGACCATCACCAAGATGACTCCAGGTATCTCCTGCAGTCCCAGACAGCCCAGGACTTGCTGTGCACAGAGCTATTTCAAAGTGACAGTGCTACCTGGGACTATTTTCTGCTTTATTGGTATCCTCAGGGTGCTGGTATCAATCAAAACTGTGTAGATCTGTCTGAATACCCTGATCTACTTGTATAGGCAAATTCTAGATATTGGATATGCAAAAATGATAGACAGTGACATCATTGCTGAGAATCAATGAACAGTGTGGTTCTATATATGTCTCTCTCAGAAAATGATTAGAATGATCTGCCAGATTGCTAAATCATATCATGATTTGCAATAGCACAGAATGATCAATCAACATAAAAAAATGACACATTTTTCAGAAACTCAGCAAATCTTTTCATTACCAAATGTAACAATTTGTTCATCAATCAAATTTTGGTTCTAAGTTGTGTATATAACTGCCATTTTAGAAAGTTTATGCCACACCCGCACAGTGCTCCTTCCATGCTTCCCTACCCCAGAACTTGTGTTTCTTGTCATGTGGTTATTATATGACATATGTATTGACATATTTCTGATCATCTTCTCTACCAGTAAGTAAGATACAACTTGTCAGCCACAAAACCTATATAACATGTCTGTTACCTCCTGACAGCCTTTCCGTGTGAAGGTTGCCGGTGTGAACCAGCATGAAAAGTCCACTGTGTTGTAGTAGCAGAATTGTGCTGTACCCGAGGGTGTAAATCCTGTATATGAACCTGAGCAATGCTGCCTGTCTGCAAGAACGGTGAGTCTACTGCTCTTATTACATGTATTAAGAGGCTGGATCTCTATGATTAAGTTTAAAGGGGTCGGCGCTATTTTCCTCATGTTTTTGTTGTGTGAGTGTTGTGGTAGAGGGGGGAGGATATTAAGTTAATTAATAGTTTGCTTTCTTGGTATGTAAATTGAATCCTCCTGTTCTTTTACCTCATCAGCCAGAGATTCCTGAACACAACAAAGGCAGCTGATGATGGGTACATGTGATCTCTAAGTTCCATGAGAGATCGCCCTGCCAGGACTTTAAGATAGTATTCACAAATAATATCCATTTGGGTCCTGGCAGGGTGATTATTCTAGACAGACAGAGATCACTATGATGCTCCATATTTGTGGCCATTTTATGGTCAGCGCTGGCTGATGAGGTAAAAGACAGAAGACTTCACTTTCCATATGAAGAAATCAGAGCGAACTATTAATAGATTATATATTAATATTAATTAATTAGGTAAATTACCTAATATCCCGCAATTCAATTAACATCCATTCAAATTATCCAAGGATCTAAGCTGGCGTGACCAGTTTAGCCACCAACAGATAGTGGTGCTGTGGTGGTGTGATGAGAGGTGTAGCAGCTGCAAGAAACAGCCTCACTGAAAAGAACTCTGCAACTTGATATAGTTAAAGGTCAAAATAGTTGCAGATGGAAAAAACCATTTTTATGTCAATTTTCCACATATATTTAATATTACAAAAAGGAAGAGTTTCAGATGGTTATACAATGGGGTAGTACGGAGCACATTATAAATAATTGATTGAAATAAAATTTCAAAAAAGGAAAGTAATATTTTGATGAGATTGGAGGACTACAAAAAATAATGTCCGACCTTTGTATTGTAGCAGGCCACCATCTTTAACATAGAGCTTATTATGTATCTATCAGTTTGGCGCCGCCCAGTAGATTGTAGTCAAGGAGCTGTCGACTTCAACGATTTTAATCATTTTGTAAGAATTATAATACTTGAAACAAACTAAACAGTTTTGTGATGAAAGCGTGTTTAAGCCGCCCACAATTAGATGGAAATAATAATAATACCACTTATTGTAATAATCAGCGTAGCCTTGATGCTGAAGGAAAGCAGAATGACAAAGCACTGTGAAAATCCCACCTCTATTAAATGGGGTTTGCACCATCACTGTCATAAAATAGAGAGGTAATAATTGTTGTATAGAGAAGGCGTGAGTGGGTTTTTCTTGCTGTAACAATGTGAATAGTACTATATCAGCATGGTGCTTCTGGATAACAAGGGACTGTAAGTCCCTACTTCACATGCAGGAGTGGATGACTTGTACTTACATTGTTACCGGGTAATTTGAATAGAGTAATGAATTCTATCAAAATTATGTATGTACTAAAGACGTGCTGGTTATCAAGGTTAGCAAATTATTGAAAGAAAAAGCAGTATAACAAAGAGAAATGGTACCAGGCTACTACACAAGGAACGCCCGGTTCCAGGAGCAAAGACCTACTCACACCAAGTTCAATTGGACACACTTTTCACACGATCCAGCTCAATCCAACCAGGAGTTAATTCAATAAAATTTTCATTTATTCAGCATTTTAAAAATTATGGACATCATTCACATCAACACATTTCAGATGCAAGTGTCTTAGTAAATATTGTCCAAACAATTCTGGAGCGTCATTATGATAAATGCATTGTACCCTCAAGGCCGGCGTGAGGACTGGCCATACCTGGGCAAATGTTTGGCCAAGAGCTGCTTGGGGGGGCCACATAAGGATCCATGGGGGGTGAGGGCCCCTGTACTAAGATGATTCCATTGGATCAACCAGAGGGGGCTTATATAAAATAACCATGAGGAGGCGGTGTCGGTATGATAAACTAGGGAATATTTAGCACAGGTTTTAGTTTCAGAATTTTTAATGCCGCCACGCGGTTCACTTCCAAACGGGGGCCCACAGGGCATGTCTCCAGAGGCCTACTAAAACTGTAGCCGACCCTGGTACCTCTAGAACCCCCTGGCTGTTCTTGTAGTTTCAACAGCGGGTGGTGTGAATCAAGCCCAAGTAGCAACTTTAGAGCAGGCCTTAGTGTGTCATCAGACATGATAGTGGACTTCCCAGACAGTGACAAAGGGCTACAAAACAATTGGTCATCGGTTTTGAGGTCAGTAAGGCCCGTAGTACTTGTAAAATTCTAGTCTGATTCCATATAAACTAGTGTCATGATTAGCTTGGTCCCGGTCCACTAAAGCACAATATATAAGAAATGAAGCATTGGGAGCTTGGGACACATGGAGATGGGAGGGGGTATGTACGTAATAGTATCTACCAAAGGTAATCTGATGGTAGTGTCCTGTTAGACTGGTCGGGGTCTATTTTAAGAGATAGTTTTGGTTCTCTTAGAGAAAGGAGGGTAAAAACAATGGTGAAAGGGTACTTTGTTTATTTATGAAGATAACAGCAAAGGAATACGCATCCCCCTCCCCCCAACCTTGTTCAACAAAATATCTGTAAACATTTGTGCTACGCTGCGCTGGTTGTTGCAGCACAAATTTTCATTTGTGCCGCTATCGTTTAAGTATTAATAAAAGTTTCCAGAGGTCATCAGGGGACAGTCCAGCCCCACATTACCAAAACAAACACAAAAACTGGTGTCAATCAATTGTGCTATATTTGGTGCTGCTCAACCTTGTGTTTGTGTTGGCTTTGTTTTGAAGATATTAACGAAATTGTAAAGGTGTAAAAAAGTCAGCTACCATTAATCTGAATAAAACAAACTGAGTCAAACGTTTTGTGCTGGTTTGTTGCAGCAAAATGTTCATTGTTGCTGCAAGATTTTTAATTTATTTATAATTTTTCCAGAGGTCAGCAGAGTTTTTCCTCCAAAGTGCAATGTTTTTCTAGTTCCCTCTGGTGTCAATAGGGTTGTTTTTTTACCAGTTCATCAGAAGAACATCGTTAACTTATGTAAAACACCTAAAAATACCTTCAAAATGATAGCAACACAAACAAACATAATTTTTGCTGCACACACGTGCACAAATGTAGCACAAACGTTTGACATCAGTTTTGTTTGATTCAGTTAATGTGGGATGTTTGCTGACCTTGTTGACCTGTACAATTATTGCGTTAATACGTTCAAAACAAAAGCAGCACAAACAAAAATTGTAGCAGCACAATTGATTGGCCCAAGTATTGTTTTGAGTTGGGTAAAGTGGGGGGCTGGTTGACCTCTGGAAATTTGTATTAATATCTTAAAAACAACAGCTGCTAATGAAAAATTTCATGATAAATGTGTCAGGTACATTAATGAATCATTAAATAAATTCATTATGAATCCCCCATTGTGTATGATTTTTCCATCCTGGCTCTTATTTTCTACCCTCCTTCTTTCTCATCCATTTTTTCACTCTGAAAACCCTGCTAAATTCCATTTGCTAAAAACAAAGAGAGGAAAAAGCTCTCTAGGTGTCAGATAACAAAATTTATATGGAGAGAAGGAGGGGGTCATAGGAGTAAAGCCCCTTTGCATAGTTTTCTAGTACTCAGCTCAGCCCTTGACCTCTTTATTATACCCAACTCTGTGCTAAAATATTACCCATGCCTATGTCTTGAGATTCCGATCAGCCTCACTGAACAAACGCTACTTACTACAAGAGGTAGCTTTCAGTTCTGGTGGTTATTTTGCACTTGAGCCCTGATTCCTATTGGGGGATTATAGGAGGACTACCAGGGGATCACGTAGACGGAACCTTAACCATTTTAGCTCCAAGTCTAACATGATGCAAACGTAATTCTGCATGTAGTTCCCTTTAATTATTAAACATTAGAATACTTCCATTTCTATGGAATTTGTAATATATACCATATATATATAATAGTAGTATATATAATATACACAACACACACACATATATATATAAATATATATACACAAACTTAAATTGTGATCTAATGAGTCCCACTTTCCGAGAAGGACATGATTGATTAGGTACGCTTTGTGATATTTTCCAATAATAAGCCGCCTCTCTCTGCCAAATATAAAGAAAGAGCGTGGGGCCGAGAACCGCTGATTGCGGAAAGAATTAATTGACTCGGCTCAATAGAATCCAAACCGGTGACAGCGGTTTTAATTTGTGATGCTGAAAACCCATAGGCCATTTCGAGAATTGACTGTATTGATAAGACATTTAAAAGAAAAAATTTGAAATTAGCGTGACATGAATGTACTTCAAGGAGGAACATTACTAAATCATACTGGACACAGGACAATTGTGCAGGTGTAGACCACAAGTTTCATCAATCTTTATTACTCTCGCTGAAATAATATTCATGCTTGGGTGTCATGGTAGGGTCACCATGATATTTGTTCTGGACATTAGCAACATGATAAAATATTTGGGGACCACTTAATAAAAGTTAATATGTTCGACTCGGAAGCACAGTGGTTGGTGATGAAGCCATCATTTTTATTTTAAGCAGATACTAAATATCAAAGTAACAGAAAAAATAAACTTTGGGAAGATATTAAGGTATATTAAGAAAAAAAGTCGTTATAAACCCTTTTGAAAACTGACATCAGTTTTTTCAGGATTTTGCATTTCGATGTTTCACTCCCCTCCTTCATATCTCTTGATTCTTCTGTGTAGAAGAGCTGAGTGAGGGGTGTTATGCAGGACAGAAGTTAGTGGCATCATGTATATTCTGCAATGTACTGGGAAGCTGGAAAAAATTTCCAAATGTGGTGGATGCAAGAAGGCAAAACCAGACATGTGATTTCCTGATTGGTTTTGTTTTATAGCTGTAAACCTTGCAGTCCAGATGACAACTCTCTTTATTCTGTTGTCTCAGTAAAATTGGGAGAAACCACATTTTAAAGGGGTATAGTCCGTCTGGGCATTAACATTCAGTTTGAGTATCTGCCATGATATATATACATTTCTTAATAGATGTTATTTTAAAAAAATTCTGGGTAAAGATAATTTGATAGTCTTATGGTCCCTTACACAGAAGACTGTGTCCTTGGATACGACCACCTCTGCTGAAGTGATTGCACAAGAAACAAAAGGTTGTTGTCTATGAATGTCCAGGAGTTACTGCATGTCTACAGCCGTCCTGGTAATGATCGTGAATCCAGGTGGCCAGGCAGTATGAATAGTACAATCTGGCCACCATGCTAGAGTGTGGGGTGGTTGTATCCAATTGAGAAATGTTTACATGCGGCAAATGATTAAAATTAAATGTGATGCCAGATGGGAATAGCCCTTTAAATTTTTTTTTCTGCACTATGCCTTTAAAATAATTTATAAAAAAACTTAACTTAGATAATAACTTTTGTGTGCCATATTTTGGCACCCATTTCACCATATTTTGACACTTTTTTTATACTTTTTGTATACATATCTGGTTAGGGTATCTTCTTCAGGATGAGATAACATTTACAATGTTAAAATTATATAACAGTACAAACCTTTTGATCAGATTATTTAAAAATTAAATGAAAATTATTAATTGGATGCTTTCTTCCATTACGGTGTACACAGAGGATTAATCTTTTTTATATGTATAAAGGGATACCTTTCAATTTTAACCTTTTATTATTTTACATTATGCAAAGGTACTTCACACCTAGGGGCCGGATCACTTGTACAACACAACTGTATATTGTCAATATACTGCTTCTACAGACTGTAATATAGAACAACTATTGACCCAGAGGAGCAAAATCATATGAGCTTATTTCTTCCATTCCAATTGAGACTACTGGGACTAAAGTAAAATCTGTATATTTGTGTAAACAATTGGCTTGTTGATAAAAAACAGAGAGGGTCTATTAATGCTACACATTCGGTGTTTAATTACCAGTGGAGTGCCACAGGGGTCAGTTATGGGCCCTTTTTTGAATGTTTTATATTTTAGGGTTGTAGCACAGTCGAGTTTCAATATTTGCAATGATACTAATTGCTGTAAAGTAATTAATACTAACGGCCAATAGTGTAATTTACAGAGGGATTGTGTGAGTTGAAGAAGAATGGGCTCTGAAAAATGGCAAATCGGGTCTAAGTTGTTAAATGCAAGGTGGACACATTTGGTTCGAGGAATGAATTTAATAATGTTTATATGGTAAATATCTTGGTTAAAACTGAAGGAGAAAAAAATAGTAAACTAACTTTAGTGATCGCGTGTCAGGGTGTCTTCTGTTAAGCTAATACAATTATGGGATTGTATCAAGAGAAGAATAGATGCTCATGATCCTGGTCAGACCACACATGGGATATTGTGTACAGTTTGTGCACCAGTGTAACGAGGAATAGTAGAACTGAATGGGTGCAGAGGAGAGGATTTATTAGGGAATGGGGGGGGGGGGACTAAGACACTGACGATTACAAAGATTGGGATTATTCAGCTCAGAAAAAAGACGACTGAGGGGAGACCTCATTACAAATGTACAAATACCTGAACGAACAGTACAAGGATCTCTCCAAAGATCTTTTTATACTCGGCCTGTTGACCAGGACCAAGGGGGGCTCCTCTACACCTAGAGGAGAGGCGATTTTACCATCTCTATAGACAGGGGGATCCTATAGGATTCTTTACATAAAGACTGTGCAACTCTGTCACAAGATGCTGGGGTGTATGGGATATTTTGAGCTTGTTCAGATGGAATCTTAAGGAAAAACTCTTGGTAGTAGTCTCTGTTGATCATGGAGTTATTCTTACTGCCAATTGGGGTCAGGAAGGATTTTTTCCCTGCTTGGGCTAATTGGTTTCAGCCTTTCAAGGTTTTTTGCCTTCCCCTGTATTAAAACTATATAATGTAAAATTTATAAGTCGACTTGATGGACTGATGTATTTTTCTAACCTTATTTACCATGATAATATGAAGTATCAAAATACCATTACTAAATGGATGTCCTATCTGTAACAAGTCTTCAGAAAGGGCTCTTAAAAACTTAAAGTAGAAAAAGTATGGTCTGCTGCGGTTTGTCCACCTTGACTTATGTGATATAAAGGATAATCAACGTTAGCCAATTGATATGGTTGAAAAAGTAACAACCTGTCCATCAAAAGTTCCAACCAAGGAAGGAAAGGGATTGATATGAGGAAGGGGATTTAGCGGAAAATAATTCTATAGAAATCTTAACAATCATGTTATTTAGGTGTAAAAAGGCATTTCGATGTCTAGATCAAGGTGATCTAGCAGGATGTCATGGTAGCTATAATTTCATTTGCCTGGTAATGGATACCCCCCACAAATACACATATTTTACCCAGTTACCGTACATATGATATGAGGAATTGTGAGGAATAGCATTGGGTGTAGGGTAAACAACTATTAACATAATTTGCATTGCGTTTGTAGCATACACATTTAGTATGGAAGAATGACAATGACTAGTCCAGATAAATTAGTCTTTACCCTGCTTCCCATTTTGACCTACTTATAGAAATTGATACTAGAGAAACTAGGGGGACACAACTCAGGGAAGCATTAGCTCCGTCGAAGTTCGCTACTATAATTTAGTATTTTTGTAATTTTGTTTACCATCAAATCTGTGAGTATTTTTTTGTGGCTCCATTGCATGTTGGTGAACTGAGGTCATGGTCATTGACATGCACACAGCCATTGCATGTCTGTGGCATAACTGTGTGTTTACCCTGGGAGTGTCTGTGGATATGTATGACAGTACACATATCCGTAGCATGGGTTGTGTCACCTTGTATATATCACCCTGGGAGTGGCTGATGGTCAGTGTATGGCAGCACACAGCCATAGATGGGCTATGGCACACCTACATAGTCACCCTGGTGGGTCTGATGATATCATGTATGTGAGCACACAGCCATAGCATGGTCTGTGCTACCTTAATTAATACCCCTGGGATGTCTGATGGATCATGGTAGTGACAGCAAACAGGCCATAGCATGGTCTGTGCACAACACTATATATCACCCTGGGATGTCTGATGGATCATGGATGACAGACACACGGCATACGCATGGTCCTAGTGACCACTGGATATACCCTGGGAGTCTGATGGATCAGTATGACAGCCACAGTCCATAGCAGGTTGTGCACACTGTATATTCACCCTGGGATGGTCTGATGAATCATGTATGCTCAGCGACCACTAGCTATCAGAATGGTCATGACCACTATATATCACCTGGGAAGTCTGAGTGGATCAGTATGAAGGCACAGCCATCGCATGGTTGGGACCACTGTATATTAACCTGGGATGTCTGATGGATCAGTAGTATGACAGCACACCAGCCTAGCATGGTCCTCGAAGGCACAATATATTCACCCTGGGAATGTCTGATGGATCAATGTATGACGGCACACAGCCATAGCATGGTCTGCACAGCCATAGCATGGTCTGTGCACCACTGTATATTACCCTGGGATGTCTGATGGATCATGTATGACAGGTGCACACAGCCATAGCATGGTCTGATGCCCCACTGTATATTACCGGGAGGTTGATGGATATGTATGCAGCACACAGAATAGCATGGTCTGGCAGCACGTCATATACCCTGGGATGTCTGATGAATCATGAGACAGCTACACAGCCACCTTAGCTATGTGTCTATAACCACTACTATATCACCCTGGTACTGTATGATGGCTCAGTATGACAGACACAGCCATGCATGGTCTCGGCACCACTGTATACTTTACCTGGGGTCTGTAGGGATCATGTATGACAGCACACACTAAGATGGTCGGCCACGTAATTATGGATGCGAATCTGTAGGCAGCACGCCTGGGTTGCACCACTATGGAATCACCGCTGGAATGTCTGATGGAGTTCAATATGAAGCACACGTAGCATAGATGTTCTGGTGCCCAATGGTATTACCCGGGGAGTTGCTGGATCATTGTTACAGCAAACAGCATAGCATGGCGCTTGCACCATGGTATATTACCCTGGGATGTCTGACTTGACATGTAGACAGACACATGCCATCGTATGGCTTGCACCAATGAATATTTACCTGGGATGTCGATGGTCTGTATGACAGACAACAGCCATAGCGCATGGTCTTTATGCACACTTATTCCCGCGGACGTCTGATTTGATTCATGTATGACAGACACAGCCATAGCGATGGTCTATGCACACGATATATACTGGGATGTTGATGATAGTATGACAGCACAGCATAGATGGTGTGCACCAAGGTGAT